>CP115867.1:16514966-17004084 GCA_027920645.1 Caenorhabditis nigoni | reverse complement strand
AGTTATACTACGGCCTTCTCTACCCGCGGGCGATGAAATCTCTGCGAATAGTGTGCATAATTGAGAGACGCAGACACAAAATAAGGGGGCGGAGCCTACGCGAGAGACATCCCTTTGTGTGTTGAAGACGAGGAGACGCAGACAGAGGGGGAGATTAGACAAAAAAAAGGAGGAAGCCAAGGAGGGGGAGCCGAGTACTAATTAGGACACGCCCCTTTGATCTTGCCGCCCCCTTTGATCGCGCCGCCCCTTTGATCATGGCGCCACTGATATTAATTTTTTATCAATACATGTCAATATCATATTCATTTTAATCAGAATTTTACGCTGATTTCGATTCTTTTGGAATTACTGCATTTTTGTGTGTTTTTTTTAAATCGTCTTTTCAGAGCCATGTGTAGACAGAGGGCGAGGTTAGACAAAAAAGGAAGAGGCCGAGTATGAGCACTCCAGAGAATTTAATTAATTGTTTTTGTCGCATACACCAAAATTTGAAATTTCTTGCTCTGCGAAAGATGAGTGGACGTGCCAGGCACGAAAGATTACCCCCACCCTTTTCCCCATTTTTCTGCTCATTTGTATCATTTGTCAAGCTAGAGGATGGCTGCGCGTAATAGCTCTCTCGTGTGTGATGGTAAGGATTTTTTAATGTTTCCCCTGTCTAACTTTAAATTTTTAGTGGAATTCCCAACCAAAGAAGAACTTGATTTTTTCGCGAAGTATGCGGAATTTGTCGATGGAGCAGAATTGTACAGGATGGCTCCTAATGTTTTAGCCATGGCTCCGAAAAAAATTGAATTCAAAAATATACAACATCTACCCAAAACCGCTACCCTGGATGAAAACATTGGCCGACTCTTCGATATTTTCATCCGAAGAATGATCCAAGTAGCAGGAGGAGATTTGAAAAACACTTGCTATTGGTTGAATTTACGCCATTTTGATCATCATCACGGAACGGATGGATACTGGATCCGTCACAAAACATACAAGATGTCAAACGGACACAAACTTATCAAATTGATCGGGAAAAACTGGCAGAATGAAAACAGTGAAATACCAGATGTTGGATTGGACCAAACTATGATTCTTTCAATGAAAGTGTTCACCAAAGGAGGGATAGACCAAACTCCAGCTATGGTAATTTTTTTAAAAATTACAATTTCATATTATTCAATTTCAGAAAGTGTTTGACAGTGCTCCTAGATGTGATGAGAGGTGTTCTATGCATGGGGATATGATAAGAAAAGAGGTAAGTTTTTCCTTTTTTTTTGTTGCATAACCAACGTTTTTTTTTCTCTAGAGGGATGAAACCAACAAGATTTTATCTGCGGTCGGATTGGGATCATTGATGCTCTCTGCATGAAGCTACGGGAATATCAACGCATCAGGAGTCTTCACTCCCTTTGGGTACAAGGATTCATAAATTATCAATGCTTATGAATGACCCCCTTTTTAAAAAACATATATTTCCAATAAATCTAGTACTCTGTCCTCCCCCTACACATACTATCTGCATCTTCTTCTTTCTATCTTGATTTAATATGTCATTTGTCGTAAACAAACAGAAAGTTATCCGAGAATAAATGTATTGAGATAAAAATACAGTAAAATACACTTTTTTTGAAAAAAAAAGAACAATTATTTCTTGTTCGCACGTCGAGCACATTTAGCGCAGAGAGAGATTGTCAGATTCTTCCCATCATAGTTGGACTTGTTGTGACAGTTTTTACAGAGAATAATCGACATGAAACGTTCCAGATTACAAAGTCTCAAATCTTCCTTCACAACTGAAAAATATAATTTTTAACAGAAAATAAGAAACAAATCTTTACTTTTCTTCGGTTCCTTCGTCGGAAACAATTGTTTTCCACTACGTTTCTTTGGTTCCTTCATCGAAATCATTTGTTTTCCGTTACGTTTTCTCGGTTCACCACCTAAACATGCATTCTTAGGTAAAACATTTTATTTAAAAAACTTACCATTCTTCTTCGGTGCTTCTGGTAGTGGGATTTCTCGTATCATTTCGGGCGTCTGTTGTAAATTTGGAAAAAAATGACCAGCATCAGGGTGATGACCAGCATCAGGGTAATGACCAGGAACAACAGTTGGAGAGGGGTCTGGATGCCCCTGGGGGTGCCATTCCATGTTCGGATCAGAATAATAAAACGCCATAAGGGTCACCGCACACTAGCTTACTAAAACATAAAAATGAATCGAAAATCCAAAACAAGAGCTCAAAAAAAGGGGCGGAGCCTAGCTCACAAGAATATAAAATCTATAGTACCCCCTTCACACATCACATCATTTTAATGCCTTCTCTCATCGAGTTCCTAGATGAAAACTGTCCGCATTGGCGGATAGCTCCTTTGGCGCTTGTAAACGCTCATTTACGACTACATGGGCCTAAAGGAATTCTATTGACGTCACAAAATCAAGAGGCACACGGAGTCATCCAAATCTCTAAATTCAAGTAAGTTTCTTTGTCATTATTCTCTAGTATCTCACAATAACGTTTTCTCTACTATTTCACAATAAATTTTTCTCTAGTATTTCACAATTTTTTCAGCTCATCATTCATATTCGGTAAACCAGAAAAAAAAGTGTCAGTGCTGCAACACTTTGGACAGAAATGGGGGATCACTCTGAGATTTCCCAAGGACCGTTTAGTCTATCTGGCCAACAACCCCGGAAGCTTGATCCCGGCCGAAGCAATCCAGATGCTGCCTATTTGAATCTGCCAACATCATAACCTGAACAAATTTGTACTATTCCAATTTCTTCATTTAAAATATCGATGTCTTTTCAATAAAACTGTATACTTGAACAACACTCCATTTCAAAAAAGAAGACTGGGTGAAAAAGAGGAAGGCAATATCTTGTGTGTACAGAGAAGGTCTCCCCTGGTGTGTTCGCACATCCTCTGTGTGTGGAGAAGAAGACAATTAATACGCGTGGCCTGATGAAGAGGGGTCCGAAGAAAAAAAGTGGGAATGATGATGATTGAAAAAGGAAATGTCCATTTTTCCATCTAAAATGTCGGACGTCTTTACATTCCAAGTTTAAAAAAAAATCGAAAAAACATGCACTTTCCTGTCCCATCACATAGTTTTCTGCATACAGTATATCTCCCCGTATGGACGCAACTTCTATTTTTCCAACTGCTAATCTGAAGAGATGCCTTCCGATTTCGATTTTGGCTGGGTTGAAAGCGTTCGAAAAAGTCGAAATTTGAATTCCACATCCCTTTTATTCCCCGTTTTGTATCTATCTATTCTAAAGTCATATGTTTCAAATAACAATAAATAATTATGCAAGACAACGGTTTCAAATAACAATAACACGACGAGACATCCGTGCCAAGAATTCTAATTAACCTTAGAAACGAGATATATATACAAGTGACAGGCTTGCTGTATTTTTCACAATTCGAAATGTCTAGTTCTTCAGATATGGCGAAAGGTTAGATTTTTGAAAAATTTTCTCTTTTCCGTATTACAGTTTTCAGATAGTTTGGTGGGAGACGCATTCCCGACCAAAGAAGAACTCGAATTCTTCCACAAATATGCTGAAATCGCAGATCGTGTTGATTTGGTACGGACAACTTCCGAAACACTGGTTATGGGGCCGAAAAAACTAGTTTTCAAAAATCTGGACGACCTACCAAAAGAGACTCTACACGAAAATATTGGCCGCCTCTTCGATATCTTCATTCGGAGAATGATTCAGGTCGCCGGAGGATCCTTGGATACTACGTTTTATTGGTTGAATCTCTCTCACCCCGGATATGTGGAGGCAGACGGGTTTTGGATAATGCACCAAACCTACAAAATGGCCAACGGTCATACGCTCGTCAATTTAATTGCGAAACATGCACAGTCTAAAAAAGAAACTTGCATTGCTTTGGATGGAGCCATGACCCTCTCGATGAGGATATTCAAGAAGGAACAAACGAGAGGCGGTGCAGGCAGAATTCCTGATTTGATCATGGTAATATTGTCAAAAATTTATATTTTAATATTATTCTTTTCAGAAGAAATTTGGTATCAAATCCCCTAATGTCGTTGGAGAGAGCCACTGCCTTCCTAAAGCATTGATTCTGGGAAAAATTTGGTCAGACTCAAACAGTTGTGATGATGATACGGAGAGAACTGTATGCAAGAATTTGTATACAAATCTGACCAGATCAGATGTATGTTTTTTCTCTTTATTCTTTTGAAAAAAAAATCACTTTCCAGAGGGCCGAAACCATCCGACCACACGAACAATTGAAAAGAGCCAAGCAACTCTTAGTCGCTGCTGGTTTGAGGCCAAATGTCAAGAAACACGATTTGATTGATCTTGCTAAACTGGCTGATTATTTGGTGGATTATAGGATTTGTGTTTGGCACTTACCCCCCGGCGCACCTTCACCTGTCATTCACACACAACACAATGAAAATGGAAAAGGCTTGATACCAATTTTTTTCGCGAACGGCCATTTTGAATTCTTCAAACCGTCTATCCCAACCGTCAACGTTTTTTTCTGCTTCAAATGCAGTAAATTAGTGGGGAACAAACATGGAAAAAAGTGTACAAAATTGTGCAACCGATGTGGTGCTGAAAAATGCGAGCCAATGACGGGTGAAGAAACATGCTGCATCAGATGCAGAAATACATTCCACAGCTCAAAATGTTTCGAGCGACATTCAAAAAGCAGAGGATCAAACTCGCTGCCCTTTTGCGATATTTATGAAAAGTGAGTTTTTAATTCCCGAAACTTGCTTTAAAAATTGTTCCAGATGTATTGAATGCCAAAAAATCCACGAAAGGAATTCGTATACTAAAAAGGTTCACAAATGTTACCGTAATCACTTTTGCAAAATTTGTATGGAGAAGACATCAATGAATCATAAATGTGTACATGCCTCACCGACAGCCGCAAATCGGAAGAGACAGCTGGAAAAGCAACAATCTTGGACAATAGTCATTTATGACATTGAGAGCATTGTCACTTCATCAGCAGATCTGAGCAGTAAGTGTTTTCATTCATAAAAAATACCTAAATGATTGTTTCTAGGCAAATTTGGCTGTAAACACAAACCAAATGTCATCTGTTACAAACTGATTTGTGAGAAATGTATGGGTGAAGAGTGTGCCTATTGTGGATCCATTGGTACTTTCAAGTGGCAGAGCAAAGGAATCCCAGTTTTGAAACAATTTGTCAATTTCTTGAAAAGTGACCAAAGATTAAAAAACGCATACATTATTGCACATAATGGCGGCAGGTATGAAAACTCTTTCCTTTTCTCAAAATGTAACCTTTTTTCAGATATGATCATGTATTGACTTTGGAAGAATTGATCAAGAATGAACACTGTAAACCCAATTTCGTGATGGCAGGACGCACAATAATCTCTGCAGATGTGGAACTCGACAAGAAAAATACTCTTCATTTCCGGGATTCTGTAAAGTACATTCCCATGCGGCTGGCTCAATTACCAAAAGCGTTCAATCTGAAGACCGAGTCAAAAGGATACTTCCCCTATATGTTCAACCACCCGGATAATTATGGAAGAATACTCCCTGGCCTGCCCTCTATTGAATATTACGAACCCCACTTCATGTCTGTCAAAGATCGCTCCGAATTTGAAGAATGGTACGAAGAGAACAAGAACACACCATTTGATTTCAATGAAGAAATTGTCAAGTACTGTAAGAATGATGTACAAATCCTGGTGGAAGCAGTGGTAAAATATATCAAATTGTGTCAAGAAAAGATGGCCGGATGGAATCCTTTTATCCAAGCACCCACCCTTGCCTCATATGTTATGCATGTGATGAAACATGAACACATTAAAGATGAAGTAGTTGGCTACATTCCCGAGAACGGTTATGGAGGACGTAACAATTCCCGATTTGCTCTAAAATATCTTTTATGGTTGGAAAGTAAGGGCCTGAAACTGCAACACAAATTGCGTGCAGAAGGAGAATTCTTAGCCGATTGTGGAGATGGAAAAGAATACCATGTGGATGGATACAATCCGGAAACTCGGGAAATCTACGAGATACATGGATGTCTGTGGCACGGGTGTAACAAGTGCTACAGAGACCGAGAGGCCGTGTGTCCCCGCAACAAAAATGCAAAGATGCGGGAACTATTCGAGAGAACCCTAGCCAAAGATGCCGACATACGTGCCGCTGGCTTCACTTTGCGCGTCAAATGGGAGTGTGAACTCAAGGAGGAAATGCAAAAAGATGAAGAAATGAGACGATTCTTCAAAAATGTGAGTGAAAATAGAGAAATTTTGTTTAAAAATTTGATTTTTAGTGTCATTATGCATACCACCTAAGACCGAGGGAGGCAATGTATGGAGGAAGGACTCAACAATTTCAAAGTTTAGTTAAAGCCGATTTAGAGCATTCTATTGAATATTACGACTTTTGCTCTCTCTATCCATACGTCAACATGCGTGGTACCTCTTACCCGATGGGTGTCCCAAATCGAAGGACTGACTTCTTTCAAGAAATTTCAAATTCTGCTCCTCTTCCTTATAGAGGACTCGTGTTTTGTGATGTTCTACCACCAAAGGACTGTCGCCTTCCTGTCCTCCCCTTCAGATGCGATGGAAAATTGTTGTTTGTGCTGTGTAGGACCTGTGGAGAATTGAGAAAGGGAGAAAAATGTACACATGAAGACGCTTCTGATAGAGCTCTTACCGGAGTTTGGTGCACTGACGAACTGAATTTGGCTATTCAAGAAGGATATCAAATACTCAAATATCACGAAGTATGGGACTGGCCTGAAGACAAATGGTTCCAAGGAGGATTCTTTGCAAGTTTTATGACTCCTCTTCTCAAAATGAAACATGAAGCTTCCGGATGGCCTCGAGAAAACATGTCAGAAGAAGAGAAACAAGCCCACATTGATGCTATTCAAAGAGATGATGGTATTCTGATGGATGCAGAGAATATTAAGAAGAATCCGGCACTTCGAAGTTTGGCAAAGCTCTTTTTGAACAGTACATGGGGTAAATTTGCTCAAAATCCATGTAAAACGGACACGAAGCTGATATCGATACATAAAGCTGTCGAAGCGGTTCAATTCATGACTACTCCTGGTTTCAAACCACAATGTTTTGAAGAATGGGCAGACTCACACATTCTCGTATCCAGAAAACCCTGTAAAGACAATGTACAGACTTCAAGGTTCACAAATATTGTTTATGGAGCATTGACAACATCTGCTGCGCGAATCAAACTGTTTAATGCCATGAAAACAGTTGGAGCTGAGAATATTGTATATTGCGGTAAGTATCAATGCATTTTTTAACGAATTATCTTGATTTCAGACACGGACTCTGTCGTTTTTCGTCAAAGAAGAGGTGAAGATGTGTTGGGACCCCTCCGGGGAGATGGCCTTGGCCAGCTGACCAACGAGACACCAAGTGGATGGGTTATTGATGAAATGGTAGCGATGGCCCCAAAAGTTTATGCTATGAAGATGATCAATGATAAAGATGGTGTGAAATATTCTATCAAAGCAAAAGGAATAACTCTAAACTCTGAAACTGCATCAAAAGTCAATTTTGACACCATGAAAGAACAGGTAAATAACCATTTTTCTCCAGAAACATGCTTTTTTCATTTGTTATTCTAGGTAGAGGATGAGCTGAAGGGAATTCCACGCTGCTTCACAGTACGGTCGTCACATATGAAAAGAGGTTCCAACTTTTTGGATGGTCTGGAATCTGCGATTCAAACAAAACGCTTGAGGCCCGTCATGGATAAGGGCAACTTTGATGAATCTGGGGTTTACGAGCCTTATGGCTACACCAATACACCTATTATTCATGATTACCCTTCTAATTAGGCACAATTTCTATCGTTTAATCACCCTTTCTTCTACATTAGTCTTCTTTCACAGCCTTTTCCATCCTGATACCAATATTTTCTTTAATTTTTTCCTAGATTTTTCTGTAATACAAGTATGACTCTATCAACGTACCCCTTATTTCATATATGTTTTTCTATAATTTAGACTTTTTCAGGCCTTTTTTGTAATTTTTATGCTTCTATCTATGTAATAAACAATTCCTATGATAGAAAAGCTATACCATATGCAGAGTTTTCCCACAAAACAGATTCCCAGCATAGAAAACTTTCGAAATATATGCTTCACAAACAGATTTTAGACACATGGTGGGAGAATTTATGGAATTCCCTATCATTTTTCCCTTCACTGACTGGTTTTTTAAACCATACCCGCCTCCAAGTTTTCCGCATAGGCCACCAATCTATGGCATTTACCACACGATTATCCTACCCCCTACAACAAAAATATAGCGTGACATGTATATTCTTGCACAAACTTCAACAAAATGTGCGCAACACAGCTATTTTTCATGAAAATATTGTGAAAAAGTGCATAGAGTACCCATTTTTTATACACCATGTATAGAAAATTTGCAAAAGATACATAATTTTCGCCTACATGTTACAAAAAGACATGATTTTAGTAGAAAACGCATGATTTTCATGGGCCACCAACTAGTTTTCTGTAGTGACATCCCATCTATAGCATACATCCTGAACCGAAAACTACATCCACCACTAATTTCCTCTTTTCCTAGTACAAAAAATCGCGCAGTATACATAATTTCGTGCACACATATCACAAAAATGCGCGTAGCACAGATATTTTTCATGGAACCATAAAGAAAAAAGTGCATAGGGTACTTATTTTTGCACACATACCTGTAAAATGTGCGCAGCACAGCTATTTTTTCATGAAAATATTGTGAAAAAGTGTACACCATACGTAATTTTACATACACCTAGCAGAAAAATTTTCATAGTATTCATTATTTTTGTACACATGGTCTTAAAAAAGTGCATAGGGTACCTATTTTTCATACACATGGCAACAAAAATGTGCATAGTATTCATAATTTTCGTACACATAGCAAAAAAATGCATAGAAAGTGTAAAAATCCATAAACACAGCACAAAAATGTGCGTAGCAAAAATATTTTTCATGGAAACATAAAGAAAAAAGTGCATAGGGTACTTATTTTTGCACACATAGCTAAAAAATGTGCGTAGCAGATATATTTTTCATGGAGAAATAAAGAAAAAAGTGTACACCATGCGTAATTTTACATACACCAAGCAGAAAAATGTGCATAGTATGCATAATTTTTGTACACATAGCAAAAAAGTGTATTGAAAATGCAAAAATCCATACACCCAGCACAAAATTAGTACCTAGCATACATAATTTTTGTACACCCAGCACAACTATTGAAGAAAAAGTTACATTTTCATGACCCGCCGCTGAGTTTTCTGTTAGGTGCCTATTATATATTATATCTCCCCGTTTGAAATTTGGTGTATTGCTGTTCAATTAATACACATTTACATATTTTTCTGTACGTGTTCTTGACTCTTGTGTTGATTTGAGAGAATTTTCTCATGATCCATACTTCTTATGATGACAAAATTTCATTACTCTCAGTGTACTGGAACCAACGCCTAAACAATCTTCTGGGCAATCGAGCCCAAGGTCTAAACAGTTGTCAGAGGTAGATGAAATCCAAGGTGTACATTCCCCAAAGTTATCATGACGGCATAACCTGTCGAGGTATGGGGCCGCAATGAAGCCAAACGTATGTGTTATGAAGCTAATAAATGGAAAAAGGAGTGGATCACATTACCAAAAGGACAGGACCCGAAATGTTGGATTTCACGAAATTCGAACAAAAGCGACCAAGTTACGGATAAGGGGAACTTCAGAGTTCATTAACTATGTGGGTATACGGATACACCAATTTTTGATGACTATCCTTGGATTTAGACACTTTCATTCTATTATATTCTACATCTTCTATAGTTCAATCTCCCTTCCTTCTATCTTACATTAGCCTTCTTATTCGTTTTCCACTCCTCTTTCAATAGTCATGCCTTTTTTTCAATATTTCCTTCTTATAATATATGTATTTTCTGCTTCTCCCCATGTCTTGTCTTGTTATGAAAACACCCCAACAGAAAATCTGGCTGTCGTGAGGAAACGCGTCGTCCACGCAATCAGGAGAAGAAGACCAATTGACCCGATTGAAGAGGGGTACCCACAGTGGTGTAGGTTTTCTTAGAAACAGTTCGCCTGTTTTATTAAGATAATAGCCAGAAAAGGAAGACTATGTCTCTACGACGAAGACCCGTGGGGTGTTGCGCATTCTCTGTGTGTGTCGCGAAGAAGACTAATTAACACGCTTGGCCGGAAAGAGGGGTCCCCGCAAGGGTAGATTTTCTGTTGGGGTGTTTTCATAACAAGACAAGACATGGGGAGAAGCAGAAAATACATATATTATAAGAAGGAAATATTGAAAAAAAGGCATGACTATTGAAAGAGGAGTGGAAAACGAATAAGAAGGCTAATGTAAGATAGAAGGAAGGGAGATTGAACTATAGAAGATGTAGAATATAATAGAATGAAAGTGTCTAAATCCAAGGATAGTCATCAAAAATTGGTGTATCCGTATACCCACATAGTTAATGAACTCTGAAGTTCCCCTTATCCGTAACTTGGTCGCTTTTGTTCGAATTTCGTGAAATCCAACATTTCGGGTCCTGTCCTTTTGGTAATGTGATCCACTCCTTTTTCCATTTATTAGCTTCATAACACATACGTTTGGCTTCATTGCGGCCCCATACCTCGACAGGTTATGCCGTCATGATAACTTTGGGGAATGTACACCTTGGATTTCATCTACCTCTGACAACTGTTTAGACCTTGGGCTCGATTGCCCAGAAGATTGTTTAGGCGTTGGTTCCAGTACACTGAGAGTAATGAAATTTTGTCATCATAAGAAGTATGGATCATGAGAAAATTCTCTCAAATCAACACAAGAGTCAAGAACACGTACAGAAAAATATGTAAATGTGTATTAATTGAACAGCAATACACCAAATTTCAAACGGGGAGATATAATATATAATAGGCACCTAACAGAAAACTCAGCGGCGGGTCATGAAAATGTAACTTTTTCTTCAATAGTTGTGCTGGGTGTACAAAAATTATGTATGCTAGGTACTAATTTTGTGCTGGGTGTATGGATTTTTGCATTTTCAATACACTTTTTTGCTATGTGTACAAAAATTATGCATACTATGCACATTTTTCTGCTTGGTGTATGTAAAATTACGCATGGTGTACACTTTTTTCTTTATTTCTCCATGAAAAATATATCTGCTACGCACATTTTTTAGCTATGTGTGCAAAAATAAGTACCCTATGCACTTTTTTCTTTATGTTTCCATGAAAAATATTTTTGCTACGCACATTTTTGTGCTGTGTTTATGGATTTTTACACTTTCTATGCATTTTTTTGCTATGTGTACGAAAATTATGAATACTATGCACATTTTTGTTGCCATGTGTATGAAAAATAGGTACCCTATGCACTTTTTTAAGACCATGTGTACAAAAATAATGAATACTATGAAAATTTTTCTGCTAGGTGTATGTAAAATTACGTATGGTGTACACTTTTTCACAATATTTTCATGAAAAAATAGCTGTGCTGCGCACATTTTACAGGTATGTGTGCAAAAATAAGTACCCTATGCACTTTTTTCTTTATGGTTCCATGAAAAATATCTGTGCTACGCGCATTTTTGTGATATGTGTGCACGAAATTATGTATACTGCGCGATTTTTTGTACTAGGAAAAGAGGAAATTAGTGGTGGATGTAGTTTTCGGTTCAGGATGTATGCTATAGATGGGATGTCACTACAGAAAACTAGTTGGTGGCCCATGAAAATCATGCGTTTTCTACTAAAATCATGTCTTTTTGTAACATGTAGGCGAAAATTATGTATCTTTTGCAAATTTTCTATACATGGTGTATAAAAAATGGGTACTCTATGCACTTTTTCACAATATTTTCATGAAAAATAGCTGTGTTGCGCACATTTTGTTGAAGTTTGTGCAAGAATATACATGTCACGCTATATTTTTGTTGTAGGGGGTAGGATAATCGTGTGGTAAATGCCATAGATTGGTGGCCTATGCGGAAAACTTGGAGGCGGGTATGGTTTAAAAAACCAGTCAGTGAAGGGAAAAATGATAGGGAATTCCATAAATTCTCCCACCATGTGTCTAAAATCTGTTTGTGAAGCATATATTTCGAAAGTTTTCTATGCTGGGAATCTGTTTTGTGGGAAAACTCTGCATATGGTATAGCTTTTCTATCATAGGAATTGTTTATTACATAGATAGAAGCATAAAAATTACAAAAAAGGCCTGAAAAAGTCTAAATTATAGAAAAACATATATGAAATAAGGGGTACGTTGATAGAGTCATACTTGTATTACAGAAAAATCTAGGAAAAAATTAAAGAAAATATTGGTATCAGGATGGAAAAGGCTGTGAAAGAAGACTAATGTAGAAGAAAGGGTGATTAAACGATAGAAATTGTGCCTAATTAGAAGGGTAATCATGAATAATAGGTGTATTGGTGTAGCCATAAGGCTCGTAAACCCCAGATTCATCAAAGTTGCCCTTATCCATGACGGGCCTCAAGCGTTTTGTTTGAATCGCAGATTCCAGACCATCCAAAAAGTTGGAACCTCTTTTCATATGTGACGACCGTACTGTGAAGCAGCGTGGAATTCCCTTCAGCTCATCCTCTACCTAGAATAACAAATGAAAAAAGCATGTTTCTGGAGAAAAATGGTTATTTACCTGTTCTTTCATGGTGTCAAAATTGACTTTTGATGCAGTTTCAGAGTTTAGAGTTATTCCTTTTGCTTTGATAGAATATTTCACACCATCTTTATCATTGATCATCTTCATAGCATAAACTTTTGGGGCCATCGCTACCATTTCATCAATAACCCATCCACTTGGTGTCTCGTTGGTCAGCTGGCCAAGGCCATCTCCCCGGAGGGGTCCCAACACATCTTCACCTCTTCTTTGACGAAAAACGACAGAGTCCGTGTCTGAAATCAAGATAATTCGTTAAAAAATGCATTGATACTTACCGCAATATACAATATTCTCAGCTCCAACTGTTTTCATGGCATTAAACAGTTTGATTCGCGCAGCAGATGTTGTCAATGCTCCATAAACAATATTTGTGAACCTTGAAGTCTGTACATTGTCTTTACAGGGTTTTCTGGATACGAGAATGTGTGAGTCTGCCCATTCTTCAAAACATTGTGGTTTGAAACCAGGAGTAGTCATGAATTGAACCGCTTCGACAGCTTTATGTATCGATATCAGCTTCGTGTCCGTTTTACATGGATTTTGAGCAAATTTACCCCATGTACTGTTCAAAAAGAGCTTTGCCAAACTTCGAAGTGCCGGATTCTTCTTAATATTCTCTGCATCCATCAGAATACCATCATCTCTTTGAATAGCATCAATGTGGGCTTGTTTCTCTTCTTCTGACATGTTTTCTCGAGGCCATCCGGAAGCTTCATGTTTCATTTTGAGAAGAGGAGTCATAAAACTTGCAAAGAATCCTCCTTGGAACCATTTGTCTTCAGGCCAGTCCCATACTTCGTGATATTTGAGTATTTGATATCCTTCTTGAATAGCCAAATTCAGTTCGTCAGTGCACCAAACTCCGGTAAGAGCTCTATCAGAAGCGTCTTCATGTGTACATTTTTCTCCCTTTCTCAATTCTCCACAGGTCCTACACAGCACAAACAACAATTTTCCATCGCATCTGAAGGGGAGGACAGGAAGGCGACAGTCCTTTGGTGGTAGAACATCACAAAACACGAGTCCTCTATAAGGAAGAGGAGCAGAATTTGAAATTTCTTGAAAGAAGTCAGTCCTTCGATTTGGGACACCCATCGGGTAAGAGGTACCACGCATGTTGACGTATGGATAGAGAGAGCAAAAGTCGTAATATTCAATAGAATGCTCTAAATCGGCTTTAACTAAACTTTGAAATTGTTGAGTCCTTCCTCCATACATTGCCTCCCTCGGTCTTAGGTGGTATGCATAATGACACTAAAAATCAAATTTTTAAACAAAATTTCTCTATTTTCACTCACATTTTTGAAGAATCGTCTCATTTCTTCATCTTTTTGCATTTCCTCCTTGAGTTCACACTCCCATTTGACGCGCAAAGTGAAGCCAGCGGCACGTATGTCGGCATCTTTGGCTAGGGTTCTCTCGAATAGTTCCCGCATCTTTGCATTTTTGTTGCGGGGACACACGGCCTCTCGGTCTCTGTAGCACTTGTTACACCCGTGCCACAGACATCCATGTATCTCGTAGATTTCCCGAGTTTCCGGATTGTATCCATCCACATGGTATTCTTTTCCATCTCCACAATCGGCTAAGAATTCTCCTTCTGCACGCAATTTGTGTTGCAGTTTCAGGCCCTTACTTTCCAACCATAAAAGATATTTTAGAGCAAATCGGGAATTGTTACGTCCTCCATAACCGTTCTCGGGAATGTAGCCAACTACTTCATCTTTAATGTGTTCATGTTTCATCACATGCATAACATATGAGGCAAGGGTGGGTGCTTGGATAAAAGGATTCCATCCGGCCATCTTTTCTTGACACAATTTGATATATTTTACCACTGCTTCCACCAGGATTTGTACATCATTCTTACAGTACTTGACAATTTCTTCATTGAAATCAAATGGTGTGTTCTTGTTCTCTTCGTACCATTCTTCAAATTCGGAGCGATCTTTGACAGACATGAAGTGGGGTTCGTAATATTCAATAGAGGGCAGGCCAGGGAGTATTCTTCCATAATTATCCGGGTGGTTGAACATATAGGGGAAGTATCCTTTTGACTCGGTCTTCAGATTGAACGCTTTTGGTAATTGAGCCAGCCGCATGGGAATGTACTTTACAGAATCCCGGAAATGAAGAGTATTTTTCTTGTCGAGTTCCACATCTGCAGAGATTATTGTGCGTCCTGCCATCACGAAATTGGGTTTACAGTGTTCATTCTTGATCAATTCTTCCAAAGTCAATACATGATCATATCTGAAAAAAGGTTACATTTTGAGAAAAGGAAAGAGTTTTCATACCTGCCGCCATTATGTGCAATAATGTATGCGTTTTTTAATCTTTGGTCACTTTTCAAGAAATTGACAAATTGTTTCAAAACTGGGATTCCTTTGCTCTGCCACTTGAAAGTACCAATGGATCCACAATAGGCACACTCTTCACCCATACATTTCTCACAAATCAGTTTGTAACAGATGACATTTGGTTTGTGTTTACAGCCAAATTTGCCTAGAAACAATCATTTAGGTATTTTTTATGAATGAAAACACTTACTGCTCAGATCTGCTGATGAAGTGACAATGCTCTCAATGTCATAAATGACTATTGTCCAAGATTGTTGCTTTTCCAGCTGTCTCTTCCGATTTGCGGCTGTCGGTGAGGCATGTACACATTTATGATTCATTGATGTCTTCTCCATACAAATTTTGCAAAAGTGATTACGGTAACATTTGTGAACCTTTTTAGTATACGAATTCCTTTCGTGGATTTTTTGGCATTCAATACATCTGGAACAATTTTTAAAGCAAGTTTCGGGAATTAAAAACTCACTTTTCATAAATATCGCAAAAGGGCAGCGAGTTTGATCCTCTGCTTTTTGAATGTCGCTCGAAACATTTTGAGCTGTGGAATGTATTTCTGCATCTGATGCAGCATGTTTCTTCACCCGTAATTGGCTCGCATTTTTCAGCACCACATCGGTTGCACAATTTTGTACACTTTTTTCCATGTTTGTTCCCCACTAATTTACTGCATTTGAAGCAGAAAAAAACGTTGACGGTTGGGATAGACGGTTTGAAGAATTCAAAATGGCCGTTCGCGAAAAAAATTGGTATCAAGCCTTTTCCATTTTCATTGTGTTGTGTGTGAATGACAGGTGAAGGTGCGCCGGGGGGTAAGTGCCAAACACAAATCCTATAATCCACCAAATAATCAGCCAGTTTAGCAAGATCAATCAAATCGTGTTTCTTGACATTTGGCCTCAAACCAGCAGCGACTAAGAGTTGCTTGGCTCTTTTCAATTGTTCGTGTGGTCGGATGGTTTCGGCCCTCTGGAAAGTGATTTTTTTTTCAAAAGAATAAAGAGAAAAAACATACATCTGATCTGGTCAGATTTGTATACAAATTCTTGCATACAGTTCTCTCCGTATCATCATCACAACTGTTTGAGTCTGACCAAATTTTTCCCAGAATCAATGCTTTAGGAAGGCAGTGGCTCTCTCCAACGACATTAGGGGATTTGATACCAAATTTCTTCTGAAAAGAATAATATTAAAATATAAATTTTTGACAATATTACCATGATCAAATCAGGAATTCTGCCTGCACCGCCTCTCGTTTGTTCCTTCTTGAATATCCTCATCGAGAGGGTCATGGCTCCATCCAAAGCAATGCAAGTTTCTTTTTTAGACTGTGCATGTTTCGCAATTAAATTGACGAGCGTATGACCGTTGGCCATTTTGTAGGTTTGGTGCATTATCCAAAACCCGTCTGCCTCCACATATCCGGGGTGAGAGAGATTCAACCAATAAAACGTAGTATCCAAGGATCCTCCGGCGACCTGAATCATTCTCCGAATGAAGATATCGAAGAGGCGGCCAATATTTTCGTGTAGAGTCTCTTTTGGTAGGTCGTCCAGATTTTTGAAAACTAGTTTTTTCGGCCCCATAACCAGTGTTTCGGAAGTTGTCCGTACCAAATCAACACGATCTGCGATTTCAGCATATTTGTGGAAGAATTCGAGTTCTTCTTTGGTCGGGAATGCGTCTCCCACCAAACTATCTGAAAACTGTAATACGGAAAAGAGAAAATTTTTCAAAAATCTAACCTTTCGCCATATCTGAAGAACTAGACATTTCGAATTGTGAAAAATACAGCAAGCCTGTCACTTGTATATATATCTCGTTTCTAAGGTTAATTAGAATTCTTGGCACGGATGTCTCGTCGTGTTATTGTTATTTGAAACCGTTGTCTTGCATAATTATTTATTGTTATTTGAAACATATGACTTTAGAATAGATAGATACAAAACGGGGAATAAAAGGGATGTGGAATTCAAATTTCGACTTTTTCGAACGCTTTCAACCCAGCCAAAATCGAAATCGGAAGGCATCTCTTCAGATTAGCAGTTGGAAAAATAGAAGTTGCGTCCATACGGGGATATATACTGTATGCAGAAAACTATGTGATGGGACAGGAAAGTGCATGTTTTTTCGATTTTTTTTTAAACTTGGAATGTAAAGACGTCCGACATTTTAGATGGAAAAATGGACATTTCCTTTTTCAATCATCATCATTCCCACTTTTTTTCTTTGGACCCCTCTTCATCAGGCCACGCGTATTAATTGTCTTCTTCTCCACACACAGAGGATGTGCGAACACACCAGGGGAGACCTTCTCTGTACACACAAGATATTGCCTTCCTCTTTTTCACCCAGTCTTCTTTTTTGAAATGGAGTGTTGTTCAAGTATACAGTTTTATTGAAAAGACATCGATATTTTAAATGAAGAAATTGGAATAGTACAAATTTGTTCAGGTTATGATGTTGGCAGATTCAAATAGGCAGCATCTGGATTGCTTCGGCCGGGATCAAGCTTCCGGGGTTGTTGGCCAGATAGACTAAACGGTCCTTGGGAAATCTCAGAGTGATCCCCCATTTCTGTCCAAAGTGTTGCAGCACTGACACTTTTTTTTTCTGGTTTACCGAATATGAATGATGAGCTGAAAAAATTGTGAAATACTAGAGAAAAATGTATTGTGAAATAGTAGAGAAAACGTTATTGTGAGATACTAGAGAATAATGACAAAGAAACTTACTTGAATTTAGAGATTTGGATGACTCCGTGTGCCTCTTGATTTTGTGACGTCAATAGAATTCCTTTAGGCCCATGTAGTCGTAAATGAGCGTTTACAAGCGCCAAAGGAGCTATCCGCCAATGCGGACAGTTTTCATCTAGGAACTCGATGAGAGAAGGCATTAAAATGATGTGATGTGTGAAGGGGGTACTATAGATTTTATATTCTTGTGAGCTAGGCTCCGCCCCTTTTTTTGAGCTCTTGTTTTGGATTTTCAATTCATTTTTATGTTTTAGTAAGCTAGTGTGCGGTGACCCTTATGGCGTTTTATTATTCTGATCCGAACATGGAATGGCACCCCCAGGGGCATCCAGACCCCTCTCCAACTGTTGTTCCTGGTCATTACCCTGATGCTGGTCATCACCCTGATGCTGGTCATTTTTTTCCAAATTTACAACAGACGCCCGAAATGATACGAGAAATCCCACTACCAGAAGCACCGAAGAAGAATGGTAAGTTTTTTAAATAAAATGTTTTACCTAAGAATGCATGTTTAGGTGGTGAACCGAGAAAACGTAACGGAAAACAAATGATTTCGATGAAGGAACCAAAGAAACGTAGTGGAAAACGATTGTTTCCGACGAAGGAACCGAAGAAAAGTAAAGATTTGTTTCTTATTTTCTGTTAAAAATTATATTTTTCAGTTGTGAAGGAAGATTTGAGACTTTGTAATCTGGAACGTTTCATGTCGATTATTCTCTGTAAAAACTGTCACAACAAGTCCAACTATGATGGGAAGAATCTGACAATCTCTCTCTGCGCTAAATGTGCTCGACGTGCGAACAAGAAATAATTGTTCTTTTTTTTTTCAAAAAAAAGTGTATTTTACTGTATTTTTATCTCAATACATTTATTCTCGGATAACTTTCTGTTTGTTTACGACAAATGACATATTAAATCAAGATAGAAGAAGAAGATGCAGATAGTATGTGTAGGGGGGGGGGACAGAGTACTATATTTATTGGAAATATATGTTTTTTAAAAAGGGGGTCATTCATAAGCATTGATAATTTATGAATCCTTGTACCCAAAGGGAGTGAAGACTCCTGATGCGTTGATATTCCCGTAGCTTCATGCAGAGAGCATCAATGATCCCAATCCGACCGCAGATAAAATCTTGTTGGTTTCATCCCTCTAGAGAAAAAAAACGTTGGTTATGCAAAAAAAAGGAAAAACTTACCTCTTTTCTTATCATATCCCCATGCATAGAACACCTCTCATCACATCTAGGAGCACTGTCAAACACTTTCTGAAATTGAATAATATGAAATTGTAATTTTTAAAAAAATTACCATAGCTGGAGTTTGGTCTATCCCTCCTTTGGTGAACACTTTCATTGAAAGAATCATAGTTTGGTCCAATCCAACATCTGGTATTTCACTGTTTTCATTCTGCCAGTTTTTCCCGATCAATTTGATAAGTTTGTGTCCGTTTGACATCTTGTATGTTTTGTGACGGATCCAGTATCCATCCGTTCCGTGATGATGATCAAAATGGCGTAAATTCAACCAATAGCAAGTGTTTTTCAAATCTCCTCCTGCTACTTGGATCATTCTTCGGATGAAAATATCGAAGAGTCGGCCAATGTTTTCATCCAGGGTAGCGGTTTTGGGTAGATGTTGTATATTTTTGAATTCAATTTTTTTCGGAGCCATGGCTAAAACATTAGGAGCCATCCTGTACAATTCTGCTCCATCGACAAATTCCGCATACTTCGCGAAAAAATCAAGTTCTTCTTTGGTTGGGAATTCCACTAAAAATTTAAAGTTAGACAGGGGAAACATTAAAAAATCCTTACCATCACACACGAGAGAGCTATTACGCGCAGCCATCCTCTAGCTTGACAAATGATACAAATGAGCAGAAAAATGGGGAAAAGGGTGGGGGTAATCTTTCGTGCCTGGCACGTCCACTCATCTTTCGCAGAGCAAGAAATTTCAAATTTTGGTGTATGCGACAAAAACAATTAATTAAATTCTCTGGAGTGCTCATACTCGGCCTCTTCCTTTTTTGTCTAACCTCGCCCTCTGTCTACACATGGCTCTGAAAAGACGATTTAAAAAAACACACACAAAAATGCAGTAATTCCAAAAGAATCGAAATCAGCGTAAAATTCTGATTAAAATGAATATGATATTGACATGTATTGATAAAAAATTAATATCAGTGGCGCCATGATCAAAGGGGCGGCGCGATCAAAGGGGGCGGCAAGATCAAAGGGGCGTGTCCTAATTAGTACTCGGCTCCCCCTCCTTGGCTTCCTCCTTTTTTTTTTGTCTAATCTCCCCCTCTGTCTGCGTCTCCTCGTCTTCAACACACAAAGGGATGTCTCTCGCGTAGGCTCCGCCCCCTTATTTTGTGTCTGCGTCTCTCAATTATGCACACTATTCGCAGAGATTTCATCGCCCGCGGGGAGAGAAGGCCGTAGTATAACTACTCACACTGCGTCTCTAACCTCACAACGACCATAACTCGGCTCAAACTGAACCTAGGGAGCTGGTTTTTTTTGTGTTTTCTACTTAAATTTTGCTCTAAATTCAGAAAATTTTGTTTTACAAAATTCGGATGAATAATTTACATAACAATTTTTTTCTGTTTCAGCGAAAATTCAAATAATCAGAACTTCAGTTGATTCTGATGATTTTTTGACTTCAAACGTTTTAACATTACTGGAATCTTTGAATTTCTTGGGATTTTCTGAAACTCAAAAAACGATTTGATAAATTAGATACCGGTGTTTTTGAATAAAAATTGCTGTTTAAATTTTCTTCAAATTAATCGAATTTTCAAAGTTTTCTGCTATCGTAACATTTTCATGAACGTGCAAAAATTCGTAAATCTTAAGTTTAGGTCTTCAAAATGAGCTCAAACACGACTAGGCTTGTTTAATTTTGAATTCTGGCAAGTTCTGTTGGGTGCGTCACGGTTGCGTTGCGTGCCAAGAAGAGTTAGGGCTTGTTTTGAAGTTTTAGACATTTAGTGAAGCCTAAAACGTGCAAAAATTCGAAATTTTCAAGTTTAGGCCTTCAAAAGAAGCCTAAACACGACTATGCTAGCTCAAATTTGAATTTTGGCGAGTTCTGTTGAATGCGTCGCGGTTGCGTTGCGTGCTGACGGACTAATACAAAAATGAATGTATCTTTTCGCTTCAAAATATACTTTTTTTCAATTCCCAAAATACACATTCTGAAATAAAATTGCTGTTTCAAAAAATATTATTCAGATTTGAAAATCTAAAAATGTTAATATCGTTCTTTTCCAGATTCCTCCGTCTCTTCCAAATTTCTTCAAATTCAAAGTTGTAAAACTGTCATTAAAAAGTTAAAATCGTTTAGTTGTCTTTTGTCCATATTCTTGTCACTTTCTCCAACTATTCTCAGGGGTTTTTTTCTGTATTGTTCAGTTTTTTTTTTCATTTATTTCATTCAATAAATTGTCAGTCTTCCATTTTTTTTCTGTTTCAAAAAATGAAAATCATACTAAAAATTTCTTGTAAAATCAATAAGATCTAGAAACTTGGTTCTTATGGAATTTTAACTATATTTTAGTGTGTTTCCCAGAACTGACTCCTTCGAAAAACAACTTGAACTGAAGGATGCTCAAATTGCCGATTTGCATAGCATCCTCAAGTCTAATCACTCTTATCAGGAAAATTTAGAATTGAAAGATACAATCAGCGAGTTGGAAACTGATCTCAAATGGTACAATGAGAAGGATGAGTACAGAAAAATTGAGGAGACAATGGAGAAATTCAAATCGGAGGGACCACATGACAAGTCTGAGTTGCAACAGGAAAAAGCCGAAAATTTGGAGACGTGAGTTTCAATTTTAGAAAGCTTTCTTTCCGAAAATCTAAAGAACCCCCAGAATTTCAATGTTTACCTAAAAAAAGCGCTAAAAATCAAGTTTCTAGCTGAATTTCGAGCCTAGTTATTGTCATTCGAAAGTTAGAGGTTAGAGACGCAGTGTGTCTCGTTTCCCTGCGTCTCTCATCTTTTCAAATGACCGTAACTCGGTTCAAAATTATCCCAGAAATTCGATTTTAGTGCGATTTCATCCCAATCTAAATTTAAAATTGGTTAGATGGTCTTTCCATTAGAGGGCCCCATCTATTAAAGGGCGCTTCTAATACAGGTTTTGCGATGCGCAAACTTTTTTTTAGTGAATCGTGAGATCAAAATTCAGCACATTTTTCGATTATTCGAAATTTCGCGGAAACAGTGAAACAATTCTAAAAATTTTTCATGTTTTCCCCACAACAGTGACTATTTTTAGAAGTTTTTGAAGTTTCAAAAACTCTGAAGGATGTGAAAGCCAAAACTTTGAAACATTAGATAATTACATTAATTTTTTTGATCAATGCGGCGATCATTATTGTCTATCCAATTCAAAATTGGAGAATGCTTACACGCCGAGAATCCTTAGGCTTAGAAATCATTTTCCAGCAGTTTCGGCTCTACCAGACATCAATGATGACTAAATTCAAGTCTACTATGCTGATTACTGTCATAAAACAGTAGAATGTCATCAAAATGATACCATGACAATTGAGAATGATGATAATGATAATGATATGATGACAATGAGTTGACTCCGCCCCTAGAATGTCCCCTATAAATACCCGGCAGGTCCATCAGTATTCATTCCATTCTCCTCCCTTATTCATCCAGACGATCTTCTGTATGAACGTCGGATTTATATTCTTTCTGATTTTCCTGATATTATTCTGTCTATTCTGTTCTGTCTATTATATTCTGTTCTTATTTCTGGAACATTTTAATCTTCCAATATTGTCTAGTTACTGTGGAAAAATTGTTCAACGTCAAGCGGAAATCCAATATTCATGTCGTCAACTTTCAAATTCGCCAACAACGTTGCATTCCGTGGATTGAACTCTCAATTAAAGAAATTTTTCTGAACTGCAATAAGACGACCCAAATTGTCAGCACGGAACCCGTTGTCTTGAGTTACCCCAAATTTGCCTTATCAATGGATACATTTCGTCGAATCCTCCAATACAAGGAGACGACTACGGAAATCAAGTTCTTGAGAAGTTCGGACAGATATCAGTTCGTTCTCCACGCATTCATTCACTCGGAAAACCAATTCGATGCATTTTGGGACTGTAATATCTGTGGATCATTCCAACGGAACCGAGACCACTACAAGGATCATCACCAAGGCAATTCCTAATTCATAATAATTGTCTCTAACTTCTCTTTTTCTTTAAATTTCAATTAGTGTTCGAAAATAAATTTACAAAATCCAAAATGTTGTTTTTGTTGTAGCAAAATCACATAATCTGATCACAAATTCAACCATTCCAAGATCAGGGACTTTAGCAATGGGGCGCGTTACCCTGACGCATATTTAAAAGTGAAATCAGATCAAATTGAGCTAAAATTGTTTTCTAATCGTGAAATCATCAAAAGGATTCCAATGCTACCATCAAAACTCAACATATTTTTTGATTATTCGAAATTTCGCTGAAACAGTGAAAAAAAATCCGAAAGTTTTTCTGATGAATTGTTTAAAAAAACTTGAATTTCTGATTCTCCATCAAATTTGGAAGGAAATGCAGTAATATTAAAAATTTTGCACAGATCTTGAGCCGAGATACGCTTATTTTAGTGTAGAGGGTTAGAGACGCAGTATGTCTCATTTCTCTGCGTCTCTAACCTCAAAATCTTCAAGTGTAAAAAAAATTGAGCTTGATTTCTAACGCGTTTTGGTCCAATTTAGATTACAAATCTGAAATTCGAAATTTTTCCGAAGTTCAAAATGAAGTACTGCATTTTTTTCACTGTTTTAGCAAAATCTCAAATAATCAACTCATTCAGTAAATTTTGATAGCAGGTACAAGTGCGTTATATTTTCAAAGGCAACAAAACGCAGTAAAAACGAAGTTTCTAGCTTAATTTTGAGTCAAGTTACAGCCATTTGAAATTTGAAAGTGAGAGACGCAGAGAAACGAGACAGAAACTCGAGTAGAGCTCAAATACCCCAACCTGATCAGTCCATCTATTGTTATCATTGAGTTATGAGAATACTAGTTCTTGATCTATTTGATATGAAACATAAAAAAAAATTTCGAATTTAGTTGTGTGATTTAAAATTGTGCTGTTGAAAAATGCTGGTTTTCTTAGGCGTACTCTGAGCTCAATTATTTAAAATTATATAATTTTGGGTTCAGTAGTCATTGAGGCGATCACTACTGCCTGCCCCATTCAAAATTGGAGAATTCTTACATGCCGAGAATCCTTATGCTTTTCCAGCAGTTTCGGCTCTGCCAGGCATAAATGATGACAAAATTAAGGTCCGCAATGCTGATTACTGTCATAAAACTATAGAAATTAGTCATCAAAATGACACCATGACAATGAGAATGATGATAATGATATGATGACAATGAGTTGACTCCGCCCCCTAGAATGGCTCCTATAAATACCCGGCAGATCCATTAGTATTCATTCCATTCCCCTTCCCTATTTATCCAGACGATCTTCTGTATGAACGTCGGATACATATTCCTTCTGATTTTCCTGATAT
This sequence comes from Caenorhabditis nigoni, assembly GCA_027920645.1. NCBI lineage: Eukaryota > Metazoa > Nematoda > Chromadorea > Rhabditida > Rhabditidae > Caenorhabditis > Caenorhabditis nigoni. Next base: position 16,979,654 of record CP115867.1, on the reverse strand, counting down.
TATTCTGTCTACTCCATTCTGTTCTTCTCTCTAGAACATTCTAATCTTCCAATATTGTCTAGTACCTGTGGAAAAATCGTTCATTGTCGAGCGGAACACAACGGAGATGCTACAAACGAAGAGAAACACTCAATGATCACGTCGTCAATGTTCAAATTCGCCAACAACATTGCATTTCGTGGATTGAACTCTCAATTAAAGAAATTTTTTCTGAACTGCAAAAAAACGACCCAAATTGTCAGCACGGAACCCCGTTATCTTGAGTTCCACCGATTTTTCCTTATTAATGGATACATTTCGTCGAATCCTCCAACACAAGAAGACGACTACGCAAATCAAGTTCTTGAGAAGTATCGGGCAGATATCAATTCGTACTCCACGCATTCATTCACTCGGATAACCAATTCGATGCATTTTGGGATTGTATGTGGATCGTTCCAAAGAAACCGAAACCACTACAAGGATCATCACCAAGGCACCTCCTACGTCATTGTCTCTAACTTCTATTTCTTATTTTAAAATTTCAATTAGTGTTCGAAAATAAATTTACAAAATCCAAAATGTTGTTTTTTTTTGTAGCACATAATCTGATCACAAATTCAACCATTCCAAGATCTGGGACTTTAGCAATCGAACGTGTTTTCCTGACACATATTTCCAACTGAAATCAGTTCCAATTGACCTAGAAACGTGATTATTAAAGCGTTTCATTCTAATGTCATGTAAATAGTTTTCAAGAATTCAAAACTATTTTTAATGTATATTTTTCAGAACCGCCTCTTTCGAAAATCAAATTCAACTGGAGGATGCTCAAATCAACAATCTGCTCGACATCTTCCAATTCAATCACTCTTATCAGGAGAATTTGAAATTGAAGGATAAAATCAGCGAGTTGGAAATTGATCTGGAATGGTACAAGGAGAAGTATGAGAAAAGAAACATTGAGGGAGCAATTGAGAAGTTGAAAGTGGAGGGACAAGAGGACAAAAGTGACAAAAAGGATGACGAATCTGAAGATTCTTGGACATCTTGGGAAGATGAAGGAACGTCGAAAAGTGGAGATAGCTTCAGTGACATGGATGATATCAAAGAATATGGAATATTAGATTAGATGGTAATTTTCATCGGAAATTATTGCAATTTTGCAGTAGTTCGGATTTTAAACGAAATTTGCTACAAAACCCACCAAAAATCAAGTTTCTACGGCGATTTTAAGCCGAGTTATGGTCATTTGAAGTTTGGAGAGGTGAGAGACGCAGAGAAACGAGACACACTGCGTCTCTAACCCCTAAACTTCAAATGACCATAACTCGGCTCAAAATAAACCTAGAAAGCTGGGTTTTTGTGCTTTCTACTTGAATTTCGCTCTAAATTCCGAAAATTTAACGTTTTCGAAAATTCTGAAAAAAATTTTTCATGAAATTTTTTCTCTGTTTCAGCGAAAATTCAAATAATCAGAACGCCAGTTGAATTTTGATAAATTTTGGACTTTGAATGACTTTTGAAATCAATCTGTGTTTTTAGATGTATTATCGAATTTAATAAGGTTTTCATCTTTGCCGAATTTTCAGAAAATTTCTGGAATCTTCGATTTACTTCGGACTTTCTGAAACTGAAAAAAAATCATTCTGAAAATCAGATACCGGTTTTTTTTCAATTAAAATTACTGTATCAATTTTCTTTAATTTTAATCGAATTTTCAAGGTTTTCTGCTACCATAATTTTTTAATGATGTTCTGGAATTCCTTTTTTTTTTTTCGAAAATAGAGGTTGAGAGCTTCAAAATGAGCTCAAACATGAATACGCTATCTCAAATTAGAGCTAGAACAAGTTCTCTTGCGTGCGTCGCGGTTGCGTTGCGTGCCAAGAAGAGTTTGGGATCATTTTGAACGTTTAGACATCTAGTAAAAAATGCAACATGCAAAAATTCAAAAATCTCCAGTTTAGGCATTCAAAATGAGCCTAAACACGACTATGCTAGCTCACATTTGAATTTTGGGGAGTTACGTTGAATGCGTCGCGGCTGCGTTGCGTGCTGACGGACTAATACAAAAATGGGTAGATTGTTAAGCTTCAAAATGATTTTCAAAGTTTTACGAAAAATAAAATTCAATAATTTTTCTGTTTCAAAAATTATATTTTTAGAATCGAAAATCTAAAAATCTAATCACTTCGGAATCTTCCGTCTCTTCCAAATTTCTTCAAATTCAAAGTTGTAAAACTGTCATTAAAAAGTTAAAATCGTTTAGTTATTTTTTCCCATATTCTTGTCACTTTTCCAATTATATTCTCAGGGTTTTTTTTCTGTATTTTTTCAGTTTTTTTTTATTTATTCCATTCAATAAATTGTCCTATTTACTTCCACTTTTTTCTGTTTCAAAAAATAACTATAATACTAAGAATTTAATGTGAAATCAATAAGTCGATAGCTCTTGGGTTTTTGAAATTTTCAGATTACGGAAAAATCTTTAAAATATATACCGTAAAAACTCTAATTTAATACCATGGCGTTCTATTTTTCAATACATAGCTGGGAGAACGTTCTATTAGAGGGTGGCATTCAATTAGAGGGTGGCATTCTATTATTCGACACCAATTTTTTTTTCTCGCATTAAAAACATTTTAAAGATTCTTTTAAGATCCCTACCGAAAAAATTGTGAAAAGCGATGAAAAAGAAGCGAAAAGTTGGAAATATCCTGAAAAATTTTCAAAATTGTTCCCTAAATAATGTCTCAACCTCTCAAAAAGTAACAAATGAAGAATCTGGCAAGTTGGTAATCAACTTTGGAGATGACATTCTATTAGGGGTGACATTCAATTGGAGAGTGGCGTTCTATTGGAGGGTGGCGTTCTATTTTTTGGAGCACCGCTTAGAGAACGTTCTATTAGAGGGTGGCGTTCAATTAGGAGGGGCTATGTATTAGAGTGTTTACGGTAATTTAGTAAAGTTTGCTATTTCTCTGCGCCCTCTCTCGCCGACCACCACTCTCCTCCCCCTTCCTATATGCCTTGCTGTCTCGCTTCTCGCTGTGACTGCTTGGCGCAATGGTAGCGCGTTCGACTCCAGATCGAAAGGTTGGGCGTTCGATCCGCTCAGTGGTCAAAGTCTTTTTTAGTTTTTGTTTTTGTGTGTGGAGCCCTGAAAAGTTTTCTGAAGCCTTTTTGACTTAGCTAGAACAATTTCTAGTCTTTTTCAGACTAAAAAGTGTTGATTTCTGAATTTTTGAGTTTTTGAATTTTCACGCCAAAAAACTCAAATTTCACACAAAAAACGATATTTTTCACGTGAAAATGTTTGCCACCAGTTTTTGTGTCACCACTAACCACATATTGAAATTTGGCAAAAATCTCAAATCCGGAAAAAATCAAATTCTGGAATTTTCTGAAAATTCCAAAAATGCGGCTCTCCAACGAGGAAGAAAAGTGCTTGCTATTCGAATATGAACATGAAAAGTCTAGTAAGTTTGCTCTATTGAGAACTTTAGCAATAGAGCACGTTTTCCAGAACCTTCTGACAAATCAAGGAGATTTGTGAATGCGTAAGTTTTTCTGAAAAATCAAAATTTTGAAAAAAAAAGTTTGAAAATTCCAGAAACCGTCTTTTCTACACACTTTTTATTGTTTCTGTTCTCGTTTTTGTTGGGTTGTATGCAGCGGTCTCTTGGCATGATAACGGTGAGAGGCACACGCGACGCAGCCGCGACGCACTAGTCAACACTCAAAGTTAGGCTAGCCTAGTCGTGTTTAGGCTCATTTTGAAGCTCACGCAAACCCAAATTCAGATTCAGAAAGTTTAAAGCTTCAAAACGAGCCTGAACTCGACTAAGCTAGCTCAACTTTGAGCTTTGGCGAATTCCGTGAGGCGCGTCGCGGAATTCCGTGAGGCGCGCGTTACTTAAAAATTTCAGGTATAAGCAACTATTTCTCTACAGTCAATGATTCAAAATTGGTCACGAATGACTCGGAAACTTCCAGAACTTCTGAAATTGAAATTTCTGAAAATTCAACTATAATTCCCAAATTCACAACATCCGAATCTATTTCTACAACTCAAATTCCATTCAAAGATGATTGCTCATTACCCGTTTTCGATCCTTGGGACGAAACAGTGAAACCATTTTTGATAGATTCGGATCACACGAAATATTGTGATAGATCATGGAAACCGTATACGGAATTGAAGAATGGCACATGGAGAATTGTTCAGGAGAAGCCAGGAATGAGTTGTAAGGCTAGGTGAGTAGCATATTCAAGTTTGGGAGGTTGAGAGCTTTGAAATGAGCCTAAACACGACTAGGTTAGCTTAATATTGGATTTTGGTGAGCTTCGTTGGATGCGTCGCGGTTGCGTTGCGTGCGTTGGATGTGTTTGCGTTTACTTTGAAGGCCTGGATCTATATTTTTGAGATTTCAGCATGTCTAGGAATTTTCAGAACGTTTTCAGCTTCAAAATGAGTTCCCATACGCATAAGTTTGTCTGCACGCAACGCGTACGCGACGCGTCGAACAGTACTTGTCAGATTTCAAATTTGAGCTAACTTAGTCGTGTTTGGGCTTATTTTGAAGCTCTAAATTTGACAAAATTGAATTTATCTATATGTCAGCATCAAAATGAGTCTAAACATGACTATGTTCTCTCGACACGCAACGCAACCGCGACGCATTCAACGTAACTAGCCAAAACTCAAATTTGAGCTAGCATAGTCGAGTTTAGGCTCATTTTGAAGCTCGAAATCTCGGCTTTTCAAAAAATCAAAAACTTCAGATGCCATCACTTCCCTGATCTTACCTCATCCATCGAAATCTCTGATTGGTTCGAACCAGGACCCACGGATTGTGAATTTTTGGAAGCTGCGTGCTGGGAAAAAGGAGTTTTTAGTGAGAAAGAGGTCTATGGATATATTCACACACAAATGCCGCCCTCAAAGTAAGTTCATGAAGTCTAGAATATCTAAAATCCAAAAATATTTTAGACGGGAAAATGTGGGAAAGCCGAAAATTCAAAAATCCGAGCATCCTGATGTTTTTGTGTTCATCCTAGATTCAGTGTCAACTAATTCTGCAAAAAGGTGAAAATTCAAAATTTTAAGATTTTCCAGAATTCAAAAATGTTCCAGATCCCTTCCCAAGACCCTTGAACACTTCAAATCCAAACACGGAGCCGTAGACTTCCCGTTTTTGAGTCAAGTGGGAGCGAGAAGTCAAATGAATGCGTTTGCGTTGTTTTTCGGTTTGTCAAGTGCGCTCTATTGATAATTTTCCGGTTTTTCAGGAAAACAAGTAGAAAATGGTACAATTAAAGGTGGGAAACAATTGGTAGCGGATTGGGCTGAAGAGGAGTACTGTAAGAAATATTTGGATGATAAGCCGAATATTTTTCGCGATTTTGGAGATGCTGGGTATACGGTAGGTTGAAAGTAAATAAAAAATGAGATTTCAGAAGTTGAGAGCTTCAAAATGAGCCTAAACATGATTATGCTAGCTCAAATTTGAATTTTGGCGAATTACGTTGGATGCGTCGCGGTTGCGTCGCGGTTGCGTCGCGGTTGCGTCGCGGTAGCGTTGCGTGCCAAGAAGTCTTTGGGCTCATTTTCAAGTTTTAGGCTTCTAGTAAAATATGCAACGCGCAAAAATTCAGAAATCTCATGTTTACGCCTTCGAAATGAGTCTAAACGAGACTAGGCTCCGCCCATCGCTCGAAGTGGGCGGAGCCTTTTTTCAAAATGGACGTAGCCTAGTCGTGTTTAAGCTCATTTTGAAGCTCTGAAAGTCACCAATCTAGATGTTAATATTTCACAATGTGATTGTCGCGTTTTGAGCTTCAAAATGAGCCCAAACACGACTATGCTATCTTTAATTGGAGCTATGATGAATTCCCTTACGTGCGTCGCGGTTGCGGCGCGTGTCTAGTCGTGTTTATACTTAATTTGAAGCTCAAGAAATGCCAAATTCAGCTTTAACACTTTCAGATTTATAAAACTTAGCCATTCAAGAATGAACTAAAATTTCAGACAGCCCACATTGACGACTGGTACATGCAGACCCTCACATGTAACCCGATATGCTTAGGCTTTGAACATTACTATACAAATCACACTTTCTATCCATTTACCTATATCAATCAATATTCTGGAATCAAGAAAACCAGGGAAAGCTTAATGGGAGGCGATTTGTGTCGAGAGTCTTATCACGGAGCAATTGATTATTTCGATCAGTTTGCTGAGGCTTATTCAGGTTACTGTAGTTCTCGAAGAGGCGGAAAATTTGAAATTTTTCAGACCGCCCGATGTTTGCACTTCAGTGGTTTGTCATGTTAAGTCATGAAAAATTAACGTCAGCTGAAAGAGGAGATGCTCCGATTTTGGCATGGTTTGAGAGGAATTTTGAATTGGTATGCTAACTTTCAAGCGGTGTAGCTTGAAAACTAGAAAAGCTAGAGAGAAAACATCAACTACGAAATTGTGTAAAATATTATAAGCTACATTTTTGCCTTTTGCAACTATTTTATAGCTAGCCTAGTTTTTGAGTTATGCGCCTTTAAAGTTTAAGTGGGTGAGACGCAGAGACGCCAGACGCTCTAGCTTCTCTGCGTCTCCCTTATCCCTTTTTTCTCTGATTTTTATAACATTTTCAGTTTGACAACGCCTTTGTCATTCTAACATCAGACCACGGATTCCGTGGTGGGACTTCGGATTACTATCAGACGGAAATTGGAGCATTTGAGAAGCACACCCCATTTTTACAAATTTCGGTTCCCAAGAAATATCGGGATAATGGAATTTTGGAGGTTATGAGGGAGAATGCACAACGATTGCAAAGTCATTATGATACCAGAGCAACGATTTTGGATATTTTGAAGGTAAACGAGAAAATGTTGAGAAACAGGAGGGTGCAGAGAAGCGAGAGTGTCTGCGTCTCTAACCTAAACTTTGATGAGGTATATCTCGAGAACCAAAAACGCTATCGAAGAACTGTAAACTAGTAAAAAGTGTAAAATTTTACACTTTATACTTTTGTAGTTGACAACTTCTTGATAGCTAGCTTAGTTTTTGAGATATAAACCCTAGAACAAGAGTGTACCAGAGCGACGCGGTCGGGACTTTCAACTTTAGCCGCCTATAACTCACAAACCAATAACGTTATCAAAAAATAGTCAGTTGATAAAATGTGTAAAATTTTGTGCTTTACATTTTTGTAGTTGGCAAATTTGGTGTAGCTTATCTAGTTTTCAAATTACAACCAATTTTTCAGTACCAACCCTCCTCCAACTTCACCGACCGTTCCACCCTCAAAATCCCCGATGAAAAAGGCAACTCCTATCTTCGTCACCAACCGAATTTTCCTAGAAACTGTGAACACTTACCAATTCCTCAGCAGTACTGTCTCTGCAAAGCAAAGTCTACGAATATGATGAATGTGTAAGGACATCTGGGTGTACAGATACAGACATATAATTTTTCAGGGACGGACTGGCCGATCGTCTTGGTGAGGCTCTTTTGAAACATATACATGAGGAATTGGTCAGAATGAATTTGAGTTCTTTGTGTCACTCATTTAAGGTTACAGAGGTGAGTGTTTCATTTTTTTTTTTGAATTTTCAATTTTTCTCTGCGCTCTATCGCCGACCACCACTCTCCTCCCCCTTCCTATACACCATCTACCCTCCTCTCTCAGTGTGACTGCTTGGCGCAATGGTAGCGCGTTCGACTCCAGATCGAAAGGTTGAGCGTTCGATCCGCTCAGTGGTCAAAGTTTTTTTTCTTTTTTGATTTTGTGTGAGGACCCTTGAAAAGTGTTCTGGAGCCTTTATAAACTTCTAGAATTCTATATAAATAAGTTTCCAGGTCCTTTCTCTCGATCTGCATGGCGATAGCGATGGTTCCAAAGCCATGTATCATATTTCTGTGAAAACCAATCATCCAGCACACTTTGATGCGGTTATCACTGAAGATAAGGAGACAGGGAAATTGGAATTCAATGAAATTGAAAGATTGGATCGATACGGAACAACTGCGAACTGTTCAGAACCCATTCATTTTACTCATCTTTGTTATTGTAAAAATTAATTGGTTTTTAGGGGAAAGGAGGTTTAGAATAAAGTTTTTGATTGGAAAATTTTGAAAATCAGGAAGTTCTCAAATAATTGGAGAAACTAGAACCATAAACCATGAATGGATCACATCGAACCCGGAGAAAATTAATCGGAAAACTTGTCGAGCTATATTTTCGCTCCGGATCAGTATTTTTGGACTATCTGAAATGGATATGATAGAACTTGACGAGTGCTACAAAATGATACTAATAGGGTTACTGTATCTTGTCTATGAGCAAAGTTATGAGCCATAAAACCACCGGATTTAGTTTTTTTTCTTTAATTTTTTGATTTTTTCGTTTCAGACAACATTTCAGAATGCAGATATCCTCAGGAATATCGGGAACCTTCAAAAGTTAAATTTTTAGATTTCTGAAATCTGAAATATTTTGCTCCATTTCAGATTTTCTAACTTTCCCCTCTTTCTCTGCGCCCTCTCTCGCCCACCATCACTCTCCTCCCCCTTCCTATACGCCCTTTCCGCCTCGCTCCTTCATGTGACTGCTTGGCGCAATGGTAGCGCGTTCGACTCCAGATCGAAAGGTTGGGCGTTCGATCCGCTCAGTGGTCAAAGTCTTTTTTCTTTTTTGTTTTGGTGTGTGGACCCTTGAAAAGTGTTTTGAAACCTTTTTTGACTTGGCTAGAACTATTTCTAGTCTTTTTCAGACTTTAAAAGTATGGTAGACAGTTCAAAGACCAAAAATGGGCCATCCAGTTCTCAAAAATTTATTAATTCTAGTATATACAAAAAAAGTCAAAAAACGACAATCTAAATTATCATTTCCTACAATAACATAACGGAGTGAAACGAATCGGTTTCGAGCAGTCTGCAGTGTCCTTATACTTATCCAGCCTTGTAATTCCTCCAAACTCCAATTTCTCCGTTTTCTTATCTTCAGTGATAAGCGTCTCAAAGTGTGCTGGATGTTTAGTCTTCACGGATATATCATAAGTGGATTTAGAAGTGGATTTAGAAGAGATGTGAAGGTCCAGAACTGTTACCTGAGAAAATTCAGATGCTTTAAATTTTAGTTATGTGTGAAAGCCAGGAAAATTTAAGTTAAAAGGAACAAAAACCCAAGTTTCTAGGGTTATTTTGAGCCGAGTTATGGCCATCAGAAGTTTCGCAGGTGAGAGACGCAGAGAAACGAGACACACTGCGTCTCTAGCCTCCAAACTTCAAATGCCCATAACTCGGCTCATGCTGAAGCTAGAAACTTGGTTTTTTGTGCGTTCTTTTTGAATTTGAATCTGAATTCAGAAAATTTAGAGTTTTCGGAAAATCAGAAAATAATTTTTCAAAAAATTTTTTTTTCATAAAAGTCCAATAAAGTCTCACCTTCTCAACTTCAAACTTATGACACAACGAGGTTAGATTCCATCCATCCAGCTTTCCATGTATATAATCTACCAAACTTTTAGACAAACGCTCAGTGAGCTTCTTACTGTAAAAAATCAATTTCTCTGTTTATCCAGATGTCCATAATCACTTACTCTTTCAGCATACTTGTAGTATTGGATTGACAAATACAGTATTGCTCTGGGATTGGTAAAGTTTCACAATTTCTAGGTGTACTTGGTTGATGACGAAGATAGGAGTTGCCTTTTTCGTCAGGGATTTTGAGGGTGGAACGGTCGGTGAAGTTGGAGGAGGGTTGGTACTGGAAAATGGGTTGTAATTTGAAAAATAGAAGAGCTAGAAAAAAGTTGTAAATTGCAAAAATGTAGAGCGCAAAATTTTATAAATTGTTTTAGTTGACAACTTTTAGATAACTTTTTTGGTTATCGAGATATAGGCGCTTGAAGTTTTAAGGTCGACAGTCGGCCACGTAGCTGGTGCTTAAACTTTAAGCGTTTATATCTCAAAAACTAAGCTAGCTATCAAAAAGTTGTAAGCTGCAAAAATAGAAAGTATAACATTTCACACATTTTACAATTTAGAACGTTTTTCTAGCTTTTTTCCTTCCAGAGATATCCCCCTGCAAAGTTAAGGTTAGAGACGCAGACACTCTCGCTTCTCTGCACTCTCCCAACTCTCCATACTCTCTCACTTACCTTCAAAATATCCAAAATCGTTGCTCTTGTATCGTAATGACTCTGTAACCTTCCTGCATTTTCTTTCATCACCTCCAAAATCCCATTATCCCGATATTTCTTGGGCACCGATATCGTCAAAAATGGATTAATCTTTTCTAGAGCTCCAATTGGCGTGTTGAAGAATCCCTGAGATCCCAGACGGAATCCATGATCAGCCAGGAATATCACAAAGGCGTTGTCAATCTGAAAAATTGCACATTTCTATAGGTACTCTAGTTTTAGAGATATGCGCCTTTAAAGTGGGCACTCACTCTTGAGACGCCATGCAGACGTCCCCAGGAGCGTCTTTTTTCAAAGGCACATATCTCAAAAACTACAGTAGCTAGAAAAAAGTTGTCAACTACAAAAATGCGCAAAATTAAATTGTCTACAATTTACTAGTTGAAATGTTTTTATAGCTTCTGTAGTTTTCGAGATATGCGCCTTTAAAGTAGGACATCCCTTCTGGGGCGCCCCTCTTGCTTTTTAAGACTACAGTAGCTAGAAAACAGTAACAACTCAATGTTACACATTTTAAGCTGTAAGAACTTTTGAAAACGATTTTTCTCAAGGCAAAAAAACAAAAAAAAGAAAATCCCAGGCGGGGAATCGAACCAAAAACTCTCAGATGACCAACAGTGTATACCACTAGACCAACTGTGCACATTTAGAAACAGGGAGAGAATGCAATTATAATACGTGTGAAAAAAATAAGTTTCTCATTTTTAAAATTCAAAAAAATATTTGAAGAAAAAATTCACGTTTCGGAAAAAAATTATTTTTTTTCAAAAAGTGAAAAAATAGAGCAAAAAGATAAGAATCTCCCACGAGTTTTCGTATATAAGGGAAGAGAGAAACAGTGAGAATCAGTCAGTTTTCTAGCTTCAGCTGGAGAGCGGGAGCTGGAGCTCTGGGAGCTGGGAGCCGGAGCCGGAGCCGGAGCCGGAGCCGGAGCCGGAGCCGGAGCCGGAGCCGGAGCCGGAGCCGGAGCCGGAGCCGGAGCCGGAGCCGGAGCCGGAGCCGGAGCCGGAGCCGGAGCCGGTAGATGTGAAATCGGAGCGGGTGGAGGTGGAATCGGAGCTGGTGGAGGTGGAATCGGAGCAGGTGGATGTGGAATCGGAGCTGGTGGAGGTGGAATCGGAGCTGGTGGAGGTGAAATCGGAGCTGGTGGATGTGGAATCGGAGCTGGTGGAGGTGGAATCGGAGCTGCTGGAGATGGAATCGGTGCTGGTGAAGGTGGAATCGGAGCTGGTGGAGGTGAAATCGGAGCTGGTGGATGTGGAATCGGAGCTGGTGGAGGTGGAATCGGAGCTGCTGGAGATGGAATCGGTGCTGGTGAAGGTGGAATCGGAGCTGGTGGAGGTGAAATCGGAGCTGGTGGATGTGGAATCGGAGCTGGTGGAGGTGGAATCGGAGCTGCTGGAGATGGAATCGGTGCTGGTGAAGGTGGAATCGGAGTTGGTGGAGGTGGAATCGGAGCTGGTGGAAGTGGAATCGGAGCTGGTGGATGGAATAAGACTATTTGTGATGGTGGACAAGAGCCGAACGACTAGCATGGATTCTTACAAGAATGCTACGGACCAATATTTTCCCCCGGATCAGTATTTTCTTCAAAGACCGCAGAAATCATATAGATCCCATCCCATTTTTGAAATATACAACTTTTATCTCACTTTTTCAGTTATTTCAATTTGAACACTCACCTTGTCCACATTCCTCCTCAACATATCCACCATCGGGGTGTCCATTCGATCAGCTCCCGACAAGTGACTATGTGCTAGATGCACAAACCAGTTCCATGAGAATTTTGGATAATCTAAAAAACGAAATATGAATTTCCCGCCTCTCGAAGAACTACAGTAACCTGAATAAGCCTCAGCAAACTGCTCGAAATATTCCATTGCCGATTGATGGACCTCTCGACATAATTGTCCATTTAAATGCTTTTTGGTGATCTTTAATCCAGTCCAATCCGTTATTTTGTTGAATAAATTAAAATTATGAGTGGTGTAGAAATTTTAGAAGCCTTTGCAGTCCGGATTATTTGTGAGCGTTTGACTGGACCAGTCGTCTATGTAGGCTGTCTGAAAAAACTAGATTTAGGGCTAGCTATTGCTTAAAAAAGTCTGAAACTTTGAAACTCAGATTATTCAAGTGATAAGCTTTAAAATGAGCCTAAACATGACTAGCACACGCAACGCAGCCGCGACGCGTCTAATGAAACTCGTCAAAAATTAACTTTAAGCTAGCCTAGTCGTGTTTGGGCTCATTTTGAAGCTCGAAACTTCACAAATCTATTGCAATAGTTTGAAATCTAGATTTGTGGCTTTAAGAGCGTCAAAATAAGCCTAAACACGGCTAGTGTCCAAAGCACGCAACGCAACCGCGACGCGTCTAACGAAACTCATCAAATCTCGATGTTCCTCGAACCTAGTCATGTTTGGGCTCATTTTGAAGCTCAAGACGCCTCAAATACAACTCCAGTACTTACAATCTTAGTTTGCAACGTTTTCAGCTTTAAATTGAGCCTGAATATGACTAGAGTCTAAAGCACGCAACGCAACCGCGACGAGTCTAACGAAACTTGGAAAATTCCAAAGGCAAATTCCAACTCAGCCATGTTTATGCTCATTTTGAAGCTCCCAACGACCCAAACCTCATTCTTCACAAAATTTCGAATTACCTTATACCCAATTTTCTCAAATTCCCTGAACATATCCGTGCGATTATCCAGAAACGTTTTACAGTACTCCTCCTCAGTCCAATCCACTTTTATTGTTTTTCCACCTTTTTGAGTACCAGCTTCCACTTGTTTTCCTATAAATAACATATAAAATTTGCCAATAGAGCGCATTTCCCTACCAAACCATAAAGGAACAGCGTTGACTTGACTCCGCGCAGCCACTGGACTCACAAATGGGAATTCGACGGCTTTGAATTTGGTTTTCAGGTACCCAAGGGTTTTTGGGAGAGATCTAAACATTAAATTTTGGATTATAAAGATTGTGAGCTTCAAAATGAGCCCAAACACGACTAGGGTAGCTTGAAGTTGGTTTTTGATGAATTCCGTCAGGCGCGTCGCGGTCGCGTTGCGTACACACTAGTCTAGTTTTGCTCGTTTCGAAACTTGGGCTTAGTCAAGCTCAATTTTGTCACATTCAAAGGTTCAGGACGACACCCAAAAGCTATGAAAACCGTGTGAGCATCAAAAACGCTACGCAACCGCGACGCGCCTAACGGAATTCGTCAAAAATCAATGTTAAGCTAGCCTAGTCGTGTTTGAGTTTATTTTGAAACTCAGACATAGTTGAAATTGGATTTATCTTGTGTAGAGCTTCAAAATGAGCCTTAAGACGACTAGGCTAGCTCAAAATTGATTTCTGACGAGTTCTGTTTGGCGCGTCGCGGTCGCGTAGCGTATCTGCGTAGCACGCTTACCGCCTAGCCATTCCAGTCGCCACTGAATCTATTAAAAACACAAAAACGTCCGGGTGCTTTTCCTTTTTGATTTTTGGCTTTTCCAAGTTTCTGAAACCCCTTTTTTCAAAAAAAAAATATTTTTAAAGAAACTCACTTTGGTCGAATTTGTGTATGAATATATCCATAGACCTCCTCGGTTTTATTCTTCCAGCAAGCACTTTCTAAGAATTCACAATCCGTGGGTCCCGGTGGAAACCAATCAGTTATGTTTACGGGACTTTTTAGACTGGTCCAGGTGTGGCATCTGGAAAAAATGATATAGTCGTGTTTGGGCTCATTTTGAAGCCCAAAACTTGAGAAATTTAGAGTTTGCTGTTTCCCAAACGGTTCGTGATGTTTTGAGCTTCAAAATGAGTCTAAACACGACTAGAGTCTATAACACGTTACGCAACCGCAACGCGTCTAACGAAACTTGTGAAATTTCGATGTTCCACAATTCTAGTCGTGTTTGGGCTTATTTTGAAGCTCACAATTCCAGAAATCTAAAGATTTGCATTTGACACTGTGTTTGCGGCATTTTGAACTTTGAAATAAGCTTAAACACATCTAGATTCTGAAGCACGCTACGCAACCGCGATGCGTCTAACGGAACTTATCAATTTTCAGAGTTTGGCGATTCTAGTCGTGTTTGGGCTCATTTTAAAGCTCGCAACCTGGTAAATTCGAATTTTTGACAGTTGCAATGCATTTTTGAAGTTTAGAGCGTTTAAATGAGGCTAAACACGACTAGGTTAGCTCAAATTCCAGAATTCACTAGTTTCGCTAGACGCGTTGCGGTTGCGGTGCGTGTCTAGAGGAGTTTATACTTGTTTTGAAGCTCTCAACGTGCACCTAACCGGAAAATGATTGAAAATTCTGAAATCTCGATTTCCGAGCTTCAAAATGAGCCTAAACACGACTATTCTAGCTCAAATTTGATGTTTGATAAGTTCCGTTAGACGCGTCACGGTCGCGTTGCGTGTCTTCTTTTCAAATCGTGTTTAGACTCATTTTGAAGCTCAAAACCTCCTAATTAACACTAACCTTGCCTTACAAGTCAAATTCTGCTCCTTAGTGACAATTTTCCATTTTCCCTTCGCCAATTCTGTATACGGTTTCCATGTCCGATTGCAGTTTTTCGTTCTATCGCCTTCGTCCAAAAATGGGATTACTGTATAGTCCCATGGATCGATTTGCGGTATTTCACAGTTGTCATTGTACTGGGATACTGTAGCTTTAGTGAGATTCGTGTAGTTTGTAGTTGAAGTTGAGAAAATGACTTTTTGAGTGGAAGAATCTGGAAAAATGGGGTCATTTTTGTAAGAACCGCTACGCGACCGCGACGCCTCTAGGATAATTGTGTTTTGGTTCATTTTTGAGCTCTTGGCTCTCCAAAGACAGTACATTTCTTTGAAATTCAAACTTGACAAGTTCAGAGCCTCAAAATGAGCCTAAACACAACTAGGCTAGCTTAAAATTTTGAGTTCCGTCAGCCGCGTCGCGGTTGCGTTGCGTGCCCACCTTGATTACTAGTCTGCCAAACAAATGCTCCATACAGACCAATTAGAAATACAACAGAAAAAGTGAAAATTAGGTGAAATAGGAATTTTCTGAAAAAATCCAAAATTAGATTTTTTCAAAATTTTTAAATTTTGAAAACTTACGGATCTGAAAATCGCCGATTTCCAGGATCTGAAATTTTTTGAAATTTGGAATGTTCGGAAATAAAAAACTAACTTTTCCAATTTTCCAAACTTCCAAAATTGAACAACAATTCTGAATCTTTGAAATTATCTTCTAGAAGTTTCTGGCTCATTTTTCCTTTTTTTTTCACTGAAAATTTCAGATTTTCAGAACTTTTTTCACCATTCATGATGTTATGCCAACGGGTCCGAAGCAACGGGTCAAAAATCGCGCCCCTGTAAACTAAAGGAATCTTTTTCTCTGAAAATTTCAGATTTTTAAAAATTATTCTGGAAGCAAAAGAATAGTAGAATGAACGAATGATAATAGTTTTTAAAAGAATTCCAAAAATTTTGAAACAGCAAAATTTTTTTTTCAAAATTTGAATCTAACTTGCTGATATTTTGGTGCTCTTGAGCTCAATTATCTCTGTTCCTGTAATAGATATCAAAAACCTATCTACTGATAAAATGTTTATCTTACTATCAGCTATATTTTACTAGTTGACTACTTTTTGGTATTTCTTACAGTAACCGAGATAAAAGGGGTCAAAGCAAATATACCGTAAAATCAGTAACAGAAGGACCTTTCCTTTGAGCTCAATTATCTCGGTTACTGTAAAAGATACCAAAAATCTGTCAATTAATAAAATGTTTGTTATATTAACAGCAACATTTTATTAGTTGGTCACTTTTTGATACATTTTACAGTAACCGAGATATATGAGCTCAAAGAGCACGAGCTTCAGTTTTATTGAAGATAATTTTGATAGCGAAGAAAGAATCAAAAAGACAAAAAACTAGCGAGGAATCAACGAAAAATAATTAAATTTTCAGAAAATTTGGGACAATTTGAAACAGTAAAATTTCAATAAATAGTTTGAAATCGAACATCTGAAAACTACAAAAACCCTTTTTTTCTGAAAAATGGTTTTCAGATATTTTTTGGATTAATCTAGATCCGAAGAATCTGATATAAACAAGAAAAATTATATTTCCTGAAAATTTTCAGAAATTTTGAAACAGGTTTTTTTTTCAAAATTTGAAGGTGGAGCTTCGAAAAAGTACTAAGAAATCTAGTAACAACTAAGGATTGCTCTATTTTTAGAAAATTCCAGAAATTTTGTGAGTATGTTTCTGAAAATTTCAGTTTTCCGAAGAATTTCAAATTTCTTCACACCATTTTTGAATTATGAACATGCTACCTTAACCAGAGAGAGTTCTATTTCCAGAAAATTCCAGAAATTTTGAAACAGCAAAAAAAAATTTTTTTTTCGATTTTGGTAGTTATGAAGTTCATGCTGATAGTTATAATACAGAAATTTCCATATTTTGAAAAATTATCTTTTTTTTTCATTTTTATGAAAAGTTTTCTGATTGTCTTCAAACGTAGTACGCACTATTTAAGACCTCCTTTCTGTATTTGCGTTTTGAAAATGGAGTACGCTCTAAAATTTGATTTTGTGATCTTAAAAATTTGATTTGAAAAAAAGTTTGAAAACTTTTGAATTTTTCTAAACTCTTTAGTTTAAACTTTTAAAACTAAAAATATTTTATTTAAAAATAAATGTTCTGATTATTTTGAATTAATTCCGAATGCTAAATTCCAAGCCAACGAGAGATAATTATAATTTCAGAAAATTCCAGAAATTTTGAAACAGCAAAAAAATATTTTTCCAAAGTTTGAAGTTTGATTTTTTTGGAATACAAAATTTTTCTGAAAATTTCGGTTTGTATTTTTTAAAATTATCCTAAAAGCATACTTGTAACGGGCCGGGCCGGGCCGGGCAGGGCTTTTTTCGGAATTTCAAGGCCCGGGCCCGGCCCGGCCCGGCGGGCCCGTCATTTCACTAGTTTTGAAATTTTCAAAAAAACACATAAGGGGGGACCCTTATGTGATTTTTTTCGATCAAAAATTTTTTTCGATTTTTTTCTATCTTTTGTGATCAGACATACAAACAATCCAAAAACGAAAAACAAAAAAATGGAGAAAATTATATTTTGGCTCAAAATTTGGCTCAAAAATACAGGTTTTTTTCTACCGGGCCCTCCGGGCCGGGCCCGGGCCTTGAAAATTTCCTCAGGCCCGGCCCGGCCCGGCCCGGAATTTTACAAGTATGCCTAAAAGGAAAAATTCAAAAATCAACGAGCCAAGATAATTGAGCTCAAAGTTGAAGATTTTGATTTTCTATTGGAGGAAATTAGAAAAAGGGGAAAATGAAAACGACATAAAAATTCTGAAATTTTTTGAATTTTTCCAAATCAAAAAAGCTGAAAAAAAAAGTAAAACGCCTCTATTTCCTAACATTAAACATTTCCGTTTTCCTGAATACGGTACTAATACCGGCCTACTTAATTCCTTCCCTTTTGCTTCAGATTTCTTATCAGTGATAGATCAAGGTACATACACACAAGTTTTCTGGTTTCACACATAGGCACACTTTACGACCGTCCTATATATGCTATGGAGTAGGGAGTACTAAAATTTGATTTTCTGATCTTTGAAATTCAATTTGAAACATTCTAGGCATCTTGCTGAAATTTCAAGTTCCCTTTAAGCTCAATTATCTCGATTCCTGTAAGAGATATCAAAAACTTTTCCACAGATAAAATGTTTATCATATTATCAGTAGTATTTTACTAGTTGACCACTTTTTGATATCTCTTACAGTAACCCAGATATAAAAGCTCAAAGTGCAGGGGGCTTAAGGTGGAGACCATACGGTGTACATCAAGTCTAGACTCTAGAATCTTTAAAATTCAACTTCAGCTAGAAAATAGAAAGAAATAATGATACATGAAAAAAACCCATAAAAACCGGGATAGACTAAAGTTTATAAACTGTATAAAATATATAAACATATACATATGTATCATCGTATATGTTGATTCTTCGTGGATTGATCCTTCGACTTTGACAGTTTAAAAACGTTTCGGGGCTCCACATACAAAAACAAAGCTCCTGAAATCGAAAAAATGTTCCAAAACACTTTTCAGGCCTCCACACACAAAACAAAAACTAAAAAAGACTTTGACCACTGAGCGGAACGCCCAACCTTTCGATCTGGAGTCGAACGCGCTACCATTGCTCCAAGCAGTCACACTGAGAGAGACGACGGCAAGGCGTATAGGAAAGGAGAGGAGCGTGGTGTTCGGCGGGAGAGGGCGCAGAGAAAGGAGGTGAAATTTAGAAAATCTGAAATGGAGCAAAAAGTATTCGAAATCTGAAAATCTATCTGGAAGTCTAACTTTTTGAAGTTTCCAGATTTTTTCTAGAATCTCTGAATTTTGAAATGTTGTCTAACAACTAACAAAAAAACCTAATTTGGATCCGAATAGGCAACTTTATGGCTTGTAACTTTATTCATAGACCAGATACAATAATTAAAATAGTATTATTTTGTAGCTCTTGAGTTTTTCTATTAAATCCAGTTTATTTAGTTAAAAAATCATGATCATAAACGAAAATATAGATAAGAATATTTTCTAACTAGTTTTCTCCGGTTTTGATGTTATCTTCTGATTATTCAGGGTTCAAACTTTTCCAATTGTTCCAGAACTTTTTAATTTTCAAACTTTCCAAACAAAACTTCATTGAAACCCCTTCACTCTAAAAATCAATCAGTTCTTGCAAAAACAAAGAGAAGTAAAATGAATCGGTGCTGAGCAGTTGGCGGTTGTCCCATATCTATCCAATCTTTCAATTTCATTAAATTCCATTTTTCCTGTTTCCTTATCCTCTGTGATAACCGCATCAAAGTGTGCTGGACGATTGGTTTTCACAGAAATATGGTACATGGCTTTGGAACCAATGCTATCGCCATGAAGATCGAGTGAAAGAACCTGGAAAGTCATGTATAGGTGATGAAAAGGGTCTCCGAAGATCAAAAATGGTTTTAAAACACTTTTTAGAGGTCCACACACAAAAACAAACAAGAAAAAAGACTTTGACCACTGAGCGGATCGAACGCCCAACCTTTCGATCTGGAGTCGAACGCGCTACCATTGCGCCAAGCAGTCACAGGAGGGAGCGAGGCGGCAAGGCGTATAGGAAGGGAAAGGAAAGTGGTGATAGGCGAGAGCGAGCAGAACAAATTTTTTAATTCCAAAAAATTTAAGGACTCACATTTGTAACTTCAAATGAGTGACACAAAGAACTCAAATTTAATCTGGCCAATTCCCCGTGTATATGTTTCAGAAGAGCGTCACCAAGACGGTCCGCCAGTCCGTCCCTGAAAGATTCCATCCTGTATATCTGTATGTCCAGATGTCCTTACACATTCATCATATTCGTAGACTTTGATTTGCAGATACAGTACTGCTGAGGAATTGGTAAGTGTTCACAGTTTCTAGGAAAATTTGGTTGGTGACGAAGATAGGAGTTGCCTTTTTCATCGGGGATTTTTAGGGTGGAACGGTCGGTGAAGTTCGAGGAGGGTTGGTACTGGAAAATAGGGTTTATCTTGAACAATAGAATTTTTATCAGAAAGTTGTTAATAGTTTCATTAGTTTGTGAGATATAGGAGCCTAAATTTGAAAGGCTCGTAAGTTATCAGTCGGCAGGCGACCGCGTAGCTCAGAGGGCACTCATATTCTAGCGGTCAGACCTCACAAACTAACCAAGTTATCAAAAAGCTGTTCACTATGAAAATGTAGAGCTCAAAATTTCGCACATTTTCCCAGTTGAAACTTTTTTGATAGCTCTTTACCTTCTTGAGATATAACCGTTCAATTTTAAAGCTAGAGACGCAGATACTCTAGCTTCTCTGCCCTCTCATCATTCTCCATACTCTCTCGCTTACCTTCAAAATATCCAGAATCGTTGCTCTGGTATCATAATGACTCTGTAACCTTCCTGCATTCTCCCTTAAAACCTCCAAAATCCCATTTTCCCGATATTTCTTGGGCACCGAAATTTGTAAAAATGGGTTATGCTTCTCGAATGCTCCAATTTCCGTCTGATAGTAATCAAAAGACCCGGCACGGAATCCATGATCAGCTGTGAGAATGACAACGGCGTTGTCAAACTGAAAATGTTATAGAAATTAGAGATGAGAGACGCAGAGTAGCTAGAGCGTCTGGCGTCTCTGCGTCTTACCCACTTAAACTTTAAAGGCGCATAACTCAAAAACTAGGCTAGATAGAAAAAAGTTGCAAGAGACAAAAATGTAGCTTGTAAAATTTTACACAACTTCGTAGTTTGTTTTTTCTTTCTAGCTTCTTTAGTTTTCAAGCTACATCGCTCGAAGGTTAGCATACCAATTCGAAATTCCTCTCAAACCAAGCCAAAATTGGAGCATCTCCTCTCTCAGCTCCCGTCAGCGTGTTATGTCCCAAAAAGACAAGCCACTGGAGTGCAAACATCGGACGATCTGAAAAATTTCAAATTTCCCGCCTCCTTGAGAACTACAGTAACCTGAATAAGCCTCAACGAACTGATCGAAATAATCAATTGCTCCGTGATAAGACTCTCGACACAAATCGTTTCCTTCCAAGCTATTTCTGGTTTTCTTGATTCCAGAAACTTGATTAATATGGGTGAATGGATAAAAGGTGTGATTTGTATAGTAATGCTCAAAGCCTAAGCAACTAGGGTACTGTGTGAGGGTCTGGAAGTACCAGTCGTCAATGTGGAGAGTCTGAAATTTTAGTTTACTCTTGGATGGTTCAGTTTTAGGAATCTGAAAGTGTTAAATCTGAATTTGGCGCTTTTCGAGCTTCAAAAAGAACCTAAGCAGTACTAGACCGCGCCGCAACCGCGACGCACGCAAGGGAACATGATCCAGGTCGAATTTAAGGTAGCATAGTCGTGTTTAGGCTCATTCTTGAGCTCAAAATGTCGTATTTTTGAATTTTGGAACATTTCATGGGCTAAGAGTCGTTTAGGGCTTCAAAACGAATATAGACACCCCTAGGCACGCAACGCGACCGCAACGCATCCAACGAAACTAGTAAACTCCCATGTTTGAGCTAGCATTGTCGTGTTTGGGCCCATTTTAAAGCTTGAAATGTGAGATTTTTGAAGTTTTGAACGTACCAAGTTCCACAAAACGCTCTGAGCTTCAAAACGAGTATAACCACCCCTACACACGCAACGCGACCGCGACGCATCCAAAGGAACTTATTCTAGCTCGAATTTAAACTAGCTTAGTCGTGTTTAAGCTCATTTCGAAGCTCTCAACTTCCTTATTCTCATTCTTTAAGTAATTTCCACCTACCGTATACCCAGCGTCTCCAAAATCACGGAAAATATTGGGCTTATCATCCAAATAATGATTACAGAAGTCATCTTCAGTCCAATCCGCTTCCAATCTCTTCCCACCTTTGATAGTACCAGCTTCCACTTGTTTTCCTGAAAAACCGGAAAATTATCAATAGAGCGCACTTGCACATACCAAAAAACAATGCGTAGGCGTTCATTTGACTTTTCGTTCCCACTTGACTCAAAAATGGAAAATCTATGGCTCCGTGTTTGGATTTGAAGTGTTCCAGGGTCTTGGGAAGGGACCTGGAAAATTTTTTGAAATTTTTGAAATTCCAAAAATTCTGAATTCTCACCGTTTCGCCGAATTAGAAGACAGAGAATCTAGGATAATCACAAAAACATCGGGACGCTCGGATTTTTGAATTTTCGGCTTTTCCAGATTTTCGCGCCTAAATTTTTTTGAATTTTTGGAATTTCCAGTTTCTTAAAACTTACTTTTGAGGCGGAATTTGTGTATGAATATATCCATAGACCTCTTTTTCACCTAAATGTCCTTTTTCCCAGCATGCAGCTTCCAAAAATTCGCAATCCGTGGGTCCTGGTTCAAACCAATCGGAGGTGTTGACGGATGAGGTAAGATCAGGAAAGTGATGGCATCTGAGAAATTGAATTTTTTTGGAAAGCTGAGATTGAGAGCTTCAAAAGGAGCCCAAACACGCCTAGGTTAGGTCAAAAATGAAATTTAGCGAATTCCGTTGGATGCGTCGCGGTTGCGTTGCGTGCATAGGGGTGTGTATACTCGTTTTGAAGCTTTGAACATCTATTACAACATGAAACGTTTAAAAATTAAAAAATCTCAATTTTTGAGCTTCAATATAAGCCGAAACACGACTAGGATAGCTTCAACTTGAGATCTGACTAGTTCTGTTAGATGCGTCGCGGTCGCGTCGCGTATCTAGGAGTGTTTAGGCTCGTTCTGAAGCTCTAAACGTCTATAAAAACAACTGTTTGAGAATGCGGGAATCTCAAGTTTAGAGCTTCAAAATGAGCCCAAACATGATAATCTTATGCTGAAATTCGGGTGCGTCGCGGTCGCGTTGCGTGCCGACAGAATTATACGTACGGAGACTCATTTTGAAGCTGGAGACATCTCAAATTTCATTAGCTTCGAAAATTTTTTAAAATCTAGGCTGAACGCTTCAAAAAGAGCATAAATAGAACCGACGCAACGCGACCGCGACGCCTCCAACGAAACTCGGCAAACTTCAAATTTGAGCTAACCTAGTAGTGTTTAGGCTCATTTTGAAGCTCTCAACCTCTCAAACTCAAATATGTTACTCACCTAGCCTTACAATTCATTCCTGGCTTCTCCTTAACAATTCTCCATGTGCCATTCTTCAATTCTGTGTACGGTTTCCATGTCTTATCACAATTTTTTGTGAAATCCGAATCTTTCAAAAATGGCTTTAGGGTGTCGTCCCATGGATTGTAAACTGGTAATGAGCAATCATCTTTGTATGGGATTGGAGTCGTGAAAATTGATTCTGATGTGCTGAAGTTTGGAATCTGGGTGGTACTTTCAGAAATCATTGCAGAAGTCGTTCTGGAAGTTTCCGAGTCATTTGTGACCGATTTTGAACCATTGATTGTAGAAACATAGTTGCTTTTTCCTGAAATTTTTAAATAACGCAACGCAACCGCAACGCGCCTGACGGAATTCGCCAAAAGTCAAAGTTAAGCTAGTCTAGTCGTGTTTGGGCTCATTTTAAAGCTCAAAAACAGATGAATTCACATTTTACTAGTTAAGAGCTCAAAAATGAGTCCAAACACGACTATGCTAGCTTAACATTGATTTTCGACTAGTGCGTCGCGGCTGCGTCGCGTGCTCTTCTCACCTTTATCATGCCAAGAGACCGCTGCATATAACCCAATAAAAACAAGAACTGAAACAATGAAAAGTGTGTAGAAAAGACGTTTTCTGGAATTTTCAGAATTTTTTTTCAATATTTTGGATTTTCAGAAAACTTACGCATTCACAAATCTCCGTGATTTGTCAGAAGGTTCTGGAAAACGCGCTCTATTGCTAAATTCTCAATAGAGCGAACTTACTAGACTTTTCATGTTCATACTCAAACAGCAGACACTTTTCTTCCGCGTTGGAGAGCCACATTTTCGGAATTTTCCAAAAATTTCAGAATTTTGATTTTCCGGATTTCAGGTTCTCGCCAACTTTCAAGATGTGTTGACTGGTGACATAAAAAAAAGATTTCACGTTATAAAAATAAATATTTAGGTTAAATTTGAAATTTTTGGCGTGAAATTCGGAATTTCAGATAATCAGAAATTCAAAAAATTCAGAAATTCAGAAATTCAGAAATTCAGAAATTCAGAAATTCAGAAATTCAGAAATTCAGAAATTCAGAAATTCAGAAATTCAGAAATTCAGAAATTCAGAAATTCAGAAATTCAGAAATTCAGAAATTCAGAAATTCAGAAATTCAGAAATTCAGAAATTCAGAAATTCAGAAATTCAGAAATTCAGAAATTCAGAAATTCAGAAATTCAGAAATTCAGAAATTCAGAAATTCAGAAATTCAGAAATTCAGAAATTCAGAAATTCAGAAATTCAGAAATTCAGAAATTCAGAAATTCAGAAATTCAGAAATTCAGAAATTCAGAAATTCAGAAATTCAGAAATTCAGAAATTCAGAAATTCAGAAATTCAGAAATTCAGAAATTCAGAAATTCAGAAATTCAGAAATTCAGAAATTCAGAAATTCAGAAATTCAGAAATTCAGAAATTCAGAAATTCAGAAATTCAGAAATTCAGAAATTCAGAAATTCAGAAATTCAGAAATTCAGAAATTCAGAAATTCAGAAATTCAGAAATTCAGAAATTCAGAAATTCAGAAATTCAGAAATTCAGAAATTCAGAAATTCAGAAATTCAGAAATTCAGAAATTCAGAAATTCAGAAATTCAGAAATTCAGAAATTCAGAAATTCAGAAATTCAGAAATTCAGAAATTCAGAAATTCAGAAATTCAGAAATTCAGAAATTCAGAAATTCAGAAATTCAGAAATTCAGAAATTCAGAAATTCAGAAATTCAGAAATTCAGAAATTCAGAAATTCAGAAATTCAGAAATTCAGAAATTCAGAAATTCAGAAATTCAGAAATTCAGAAATTCAGAAATTCAGAAATTCAGAAATTCAGAAATTCAGAAATTCAGAAATTCAGAAATTCAGAAATTCAGAAATTCAGAAATTCAGAAATTCAGAAATTCAGAAATTCAGAAATTCAGAAATTCAGAAATTCAGAAATGAACTAAAAAATGAACTAATTCAGAAACGAACTAAAATGCACCGGTTTGGAGCACAATGCCGTTGACCCATATTTATCGAGCCTCATAATTTCGTCAAATTTCAATTCTCCAGTTCTCCTATCTTCTGTGACCAGTGTTTCAAAATGAGCAGGATGTTTCGTTTTAACAGCAATGTGATAAGTGATTTTGGCTGATGAGGAGGATGTATGGAGGTCCAGGGCGGAGACCTGAAAGTTAAAAATCAATAAAAAAGGTTCCAAAACACTTTTTAGGGGTCCACACACAAAAACAAAAAAGAAAAAAGACTTTGACCACTGAGCGGATCGAACGCCCAACCTTTCGATCTGGAGTCGAACGCGCTACCATTGCGCCAAGCAGTCTCAGAAGGGAGCTAGGCGGAAAGGCGTATAAGAAGGGGGAGGAGAGTGGTGGTTGGCAAGAGAGGGCGCAGAGAAATTTTGAAAAATGAGAGAACTCACATGATCAATTTCATATCTATGACAAATCCCAGCAATCTTATAATTATCCAACAATCCATGAATATGTTTTATAAGTGCCTCGGCTAGCCGTTGACTCAGTTTTTTGCTGGAAAAAAAATGTGGTCCATTGTTTTTCACATCAATTCCCTTACTCTGCCTTCATATCCGTAGACTTTGATTCGCAGATACAGTACTGCTGTGGAATCGGTAAATGTTCACAGTTTCTAGGTGTACTTGGTTGGTGACGAAGATAGGAGTTGCCTTTTTCATCGGGGATTTTGAGGGTGGAGCGGTCGGTGAAGTTGGAGGAGGGTTGGTACTAGAAAATGGGTTGTAACTTAAAAAGTAGATAAGATAGAAAAGAACTGTTAATTTGAAAATGTAGAGCGTAAAATTATAAAGATTTTACTAGTTGACAACTTTTTGATAGCGCTATTGGTTCTTGAGATATATGCGCTCAAAGTTTAGAGGTCAACATCCGACCGCTTAGCTTGCGCTCTACCATTGAGCCTATATATCTCAATAACCAAGCTAGTTATCAAAAAGTAGTCAACAACAAAAATATAGAGCGCAAAATTTTACACATTTTATTAGTTAACAACTTTTTGATAGCGTTTTTGGTTCTTGAGATATAAGCGCTTAAAGTCATGAGGTCGACAGCGGACCGTGTAGTTCGCGCTTTAATTTTGAGCGTTCATATCTAAAAAACAAAGCTAGCTACATAAAACTTGTCAACTACAAAAATATAGAACTTATAATTATACACATTTTACAATTTGGAGCATTTTTCTAGCTATTTTCCTTCTCGAGATATAGCTACTGAAACTAAGGTCAGAGACACAGACACTCTAGCTTCCCTGCGCCCTCCCTATTCTCCATACTCTCTCGCTTACCTTCAAAATATCCAAAATCGTTGCTCTGGTATCATATTGACTTTGCAATCGTTGTGCATTCTCCCTCATAACCTCCAAAATTCCATTATCCCGATATTTCTTGGGAACCGAAATTTGTAAAAACGGATTATGCTTCTCGAATTCTCCCATTTCAGTCTTATAAAGCGCTGGGGGTCCCAATTTGAATCCATGGTCTGCCGTGAAGATGATGAAGGCGTTGTCGAACTGAAAATATTATAGAAATCAAGGAAAAGGGGGAGAAGGGAGACGCAGAGAAGCTAGAGTGTCTGGCTTCTCTGCAGGTCACTTGCTTCATCTTTAAAGGCGCATAACTCAAAAACTAAGCTAGCTAGAAAAAAGTTATAAGAGACAAAAATAGAGCTTATAAAATTTTTAACAATTTCACACCAATTTTTTTGTACATAGCTAATCTAGTTTTCAAGATACACCACTCCAAAGTTAGCATACCAATTCAAAATTCCTCTCAAACCACGCCAGCATAGGGTCATCGAGTCTATTGGCTCCAGCTAAAAAGTTATGTGCCAGATGTACAAACCAATTCCATGTGAACTTTGGGCGGTCTGAAAAATGCTGGAATGATTCAAAAATTCAAATTTCCCGCCTCCACGAGGACTACAAAAAACGAAAATTACCTGGATAAACTTTAATAAACTGATCAAAGTACTCCATTGCTGCTAGATGAACCTCTCTGCACAATTTATCTCCTGCCAAGTGATTTTTCGTTATTTGAACCCCTTCTTTCTCCCAAATTTTGGTATATGGGTAGAAGGTGTGATTCGTGAAGAAGTGTTCGAATCCTTTGCAGTCCGGATTGCTGGTAAGCGTTTGGTAGTACCAATCGTCCACGTACAGGGTCTGAGATTAAGAAATTTGGATTTGTGAGGTCAAGAGCTTCAAAATGAGCCCCAACACGACTAGGTTGCGTCAACATGCAACGCGACCGCGACGCGTCTAACGGAACTCGTCAGAACTTAAATTTTAGCTAGCATAGTCATGTTTAGGCTCATTTTGAAGCTAGTCTCATCAGAAATAAAAATTTTCGTTTAATTTAACTATATCAGCTGATCCTAAGCTTCAAAACGAGCCTAAACATAGCTATGTTCCTCCAACACGCAACGCAACCGCGACGCATCGAACGGAACCTGTCAAAATTGAAATTTAACCAATTCTAGTGGTGTTTGGGCTCATTTTGAAGCTTACCCCCTCCTAATCTCATATTTTCATTTCAATTCCACTTACCGTATACCCAGCCTCTTGAAAATCCTTGTATAAATTCGTCTCATTATCCATATACTTCTTACAGTACTCATCCTCACTCCAATCCACATGAATTTGCTCTCCACCTTTCAAAGTACCAGCTTCTACTTGTTTTCCTGAAAAAATACAAAATTTGAAATATTTGGCATTAGAGCGCATTTGCATACCAAACCACAATGGAACAGCATTGACTTGACTCCGCATACCGACTTGGCTCAAAAACGGGAAATCGACTGCTTGATGTTTGGTTTTGAAGTATTCCAGAGTTTTAGGAAGAGATCTCAAATCAAAATATTCTGATTTGGGAGTTTGAGAGCTTTAAAATGAGCCTAAACACGACTAGAGTACGCAACGCAACCGCGACGCGCCTGGCGGAACTTGTCAAAAATCAAGTTAAGGCTAGCCTGGTCGTGTTTAGGCTCATTTTGAAGCTCTCAACTTGAAAAATTTGAATTCAACTATCATTGAGCTTTGAAATGAGCCTGAACACGACTAGGCTAGGTCAAAATTCATTTTTGGCTAGTTTCGTTGGCTGCGTCGCGGTCGCGATGCGTTTTTCCAAACTTAGTCGTGTTTGGGCTCATTTTGAAGCTCGCAACCTCCCAAATCCAAATTTTGTACCTTTTTGCCATTCCAGCCGACAACGAATCCACAACGAACACAAAAACATTTGGATACTTTTCATTCTCAATTTTCGGCTTCTCCAGCTCCTTGGACCTGAAATTCCAGAATTTTCAGAATTTTCAGTTTAAAAAGTGCTTTACTTTGGTATAATTTGTGTATGAATATATCCATAGACCTCTTTAGTTCCTTCCCAACACACAGCTTCCAGAAATTCACAATCAACGGGTCCTGGTGGGAACCAATCAGAGATTTTCGAGGACCCCGAGAGGATCGGGAGGTAGAAGCATCTGGAAAAATTGATCTAGTTTATCTCAGTTCATGTGAAAGATATAAAAAAGTGGCTAACTGATAAAATGTAGCTGATGTTATGATAAACGTTTTGTTAGTTGACCACTTTTTGGTATCTTTCACAGGAACCGAGATAAATTGGGTCAAAGTGGACGATGCTCGCGCTTGACCGCGACGCATTGGACAGAACTTGTTACAAACAAAATTCGAGCTAATCTAGGCATGTCTGAGCTTATTTTGAAGCTTATGAATCGACAACTCCAATTTTTTGTGCAAAAATTGTTGAGAAACACGCACAGAGCTTCAAAATAAGCCTAAACACGACTATACTAGCTCAAATTTTGTTTTCGACTAGTTCCGTTATGTGCGTCGCGGTCGCGTTGCGTTTTTTCAATCCTCATCGTGTTTGGGGTTGTTTTAAAGCGTTCAATTAGCTGAGTGAAAAATATTGCGTAAAATTTCATTTTTGTAAGCTCACAAGCTTCAAAATGAGCCTAAACACGACTAGGCTAGCTCAAACGTGGACATTCACTAGTTCCGTTAGACGCGTCGCGGCTGCGTTGCGTATTCTCTACCCTAGTCGTGTTTAGGCTCATTTTGAAGCTCTTAACGTCAAAAGTTCAAATATTTTACTCACCTTGCCTTACAATTCATTCCTGGCTTCTCCTGAACAATTCTCCATGTACCATTTACTAATTCTGTATACGGTTTCCATGTTCTATCACAATGCTTCGTTTTGTCCACATCTACAATGAATGGCTTGATTTGTTGGTCCCAAGGATCGTATACTGGTAATGAGCAATCATCTTTGAAAGGAATCGGAGTTGTAGAAATTGATTCTGATGATGTGAAATTCTCAGAAAATTCTAGATTTCTAGAAATTTCGGAATCTTCCGGATCATCAAAGTTAACTTCAGTTGTGTTTGATGTGTTGTCATTAAAGAAATTCGAGTAGCTGGGAAGTGAGAGATTCCGGAATACAGCAATGGGATCTGGAAACTCTTTTTTTAAATGGAAACGCTGCGCAACCGCGACGCATATGAAGAAATTCGTCAAAATCTGATTTTGAGCTAGCCTAGTCGTGTTTAGACTCATTTTGAGTCTCAATCATAACTAAATTCAAATTTGTCCAGTTTCCAGCTTCAATATGAGGCTAAACACGACTATGCTAGCTGAAATTTGGTATTTGACAAGTTTCGTCAGGCGCGACGCGGTTGCGTTGCGTAAGCTGGTCGTGTTTAGGCTTGTTTCAAAGCTCAGAGTGTGATATTTCCGAGTTTCTTAACTTCCCATATGTTAGTAGACGCTTAGAGCTTCAAGACAAGCCTAAACACTCTTAGCACGCAACGCAGCCGCGACGCATCCAACGAAACTAGAGAATGTTCAATTTTAAGCTAAGCTAATCGTGTTTGGGCTTATTTTGAAGCTCAGAAACTCCCAAACAAGATTATAAAAGTTTAAAGCCCATTCAAAAAATTTGAAACTCGAAAAATCTAAAAAAAAACTCACCTCCTCCACCTTTCTGCCAGTTAAAAGTTGTATATAATGTGATAAAAAATACTAAAGAAAATAGTGAAATACAGTAGAATAGATTTTTTCTGAAAATTGACGAAAATTAACAAAAATTTAAGTTGAAAAACTCACAAATGAAATCGACGACGAAATGTTGAAAATTCTGGAAAAAAAAGCTAATTCGCCCTAATGCAAAATTTTCAAAAAACTCACTTTTTGAGACATCCTGACTACTGTAATCAAATAATAACAAACCCGTTTCTTCTTCCTTTGGATATCGCATTTTCTGTGAAATTCAGAAATTCAGAAATTCAGAAATTCAGAAATTCAGAAATTCAGAAATTCAGAAATTCAGAAATTCAGAAATTCAGAAATTCAGAAATTCAGAAATTCAGAAATTCAGAAATTCAGAAATTCAGAAATTCAGAAATTCAGAAATTCAGAAATTCAGAAATTCAGAAATTCAGAAATTCAGAAATTCAGAAATTCAGAAATTCAGAAATTCAGAAATTCAGAAATTCAGAAATTCAGAAATTCAGAAATTCAGAAATTCAGAAATTCAGAAATTCAGAAATTCAGAAATTCAGAAATTCAGAAATTCAGAAATTCAGAAATTCAGAAATTCAGAAATTCAGAAATTCAGAAATTCAGAAATTCAGAAATTCAGAAATTCAGAAATTCAGAAATTCAGAAATTCAGAAATTCAGAAATTCAGAAATTCAGAAATTCAGAAATTCAGAAATTCAGAAATTCAGAAATTCAGAAATTCAGAAATTCAGAAATTCAGAAATTCAGAAATTCAGAAATTCAGAAATTCAGAAATTCAGAAATTCAGAAATTCAGAAATTCAGAAATTCAGAAATTCAGAAATTCAGAAATTCAGAAATTCAGAAATTCAGAAATTCAGAAATTCAGAAATTCAGAAATTCAGAAATTCAGAAATTCAGAAATTCAGAAATTCAGAAATTCAGAAATTCAGAAATTCAGAAATTCAGAAATTCAGAAATTCAGAAATTCAGAAATTCAGAAATTCAGAAATTCAGAAATTCAGAAATTCAGAAATTCAGAAATTCAGAAATTCAGAAATTCAGAAATTCAGAAATTCAGAAATTCAGAAATTCAGAAATTCAGAAATTCAGAAATTCAGAAATTCAGAAATTCAGAATTTCAAAAATTCACAATCATATTATTTTACAAATTTCACAATTTTTAAAAAGTTGTTTTGAAACACAAAAAATCCAAAAAAAATGGAAAAAGGAAATTTTCAAAAATCGAAAAAATAACAACAAAAAAAAAGAGAAAACCCATAAAGGGGAATGTAACTATGGGAATATTTGCAGTTCTATTTCTCCTTTTTCGATTTTTTGTCAAAAAACCTTTTTTCCAAAAATTTTCACTGTTTCAAAATATCCCAAAAATTTTAAGGAATTTCGAAAAAACCAATGAAGTTCTATTTAGGGTTTGGCGTTCAGAATTTTCAAAAATCTTTCAAGAAATGATGAAAAAGAATCTGAAAATCCTCAAATTCATCAGTTTTATACAAAATTAAAAAAAAAAACATTGGTAGAAAAGTAAAAAATTACTGTTTCAAATTTTCAAAGTTAACTGAATAAACATTTAGCCAAGTTACCAATTTTAAACTCTCTCCTTTTATGATTTTTCTTTTCATATTCAGATTTATCAAGTTTAGAGCTTCTAAATGAGCCTAAACACGACTATGCTAGCTCAAATTTGATTTTTGACAAGTTCCGTCCGACGCGTCGCGGTTGCGTTGCGTACCCTAGTCGTTTTAGCATTGTTTTGAAGTTTGAGAGTAATTTATCTAACTTTATCGATTTTAAACCTTCAAAATGAACTTAATCGTCTTTAGAACCATGTAAGCTCAAAAACCGCTGCGCAACCGCAGCGCGCCTAAAATTACTTGTCGAAAATCAATTTTAAGCTAGCTTAGTCATGTTTAGGCTTATTTCAAAGCTCCCGCATAACTCAATTTAAATTTGTCAGGGTTAGAGCTCAAAAACGAGCCTAAACTTGACTATGCTAGCTTAGAATTATTTTTGACAAGTTCCCAGGCGCAAAAAATTATAATTGATAAAAAGTATTATACTGATAGTAGAAGCAATCACACTGAGCAATCATTAAAAAAGAAATTTTATTGAAACTGAAAAATTTTTTTTTTACTAAAATTTCCCAGATTTTCCATGAAACGGTGCCGAATTCTACCGTTTCAGTCTAGTCAAACTCAATTTTAGTGAGCGCTGATGCTCCAAACAGAACCTAGAAGCTTTAGGAATCGTGTAACCTTCAAAACCGCTGCGCAACCGCAACGCATTTGAAGGAATTTGTCCTAACTCGATGTTGAGCTAGCTTAGTCATGTTTAAGCTTATTTTGAAGCTCCCAATTAGCTAAATTCAAATGTGTAAAGTTTAGAGCTTCAAAATGAGCCTAAACACGACTATGCTAGCTTAACATTGATTTTTGACTAGTTCCGTCAGGCGCGTTGCGGTCGCATTGCGTATCCTAGTTGTGTTTAGGCTCATTTTGAAGCGTATAACCTGCTGATTTCGATCATCACATTTTCAAACTGCATTTCAAGGTTTTTTGGCTCTTGACGCCCCATTTCTGACAGTACTGCTGATACAGTAATCCCTAAAACTATTCAGAGTATGGTCTATTCAGAGTACGATTTGATTCCTAATGAAGTAAACCTACAGTAATCCCTACTACTAATTATTTGTAGTTTTATCTGTCTAAAACTATTTCAAAAGAGCAAAAGAGGAGAAAACGGTCGTAAAATGTCTTCCTATAGAATAGGAAGAGGGTGGGCCAAGAAAAAGGAGAATGATAAATCGAAGGTGATAGTGATAGTGTGATATGAAACAAACAAATATTTCAATATTGTACAAATATGTACCTATGATAGGTGAGTTTCAGCAAATTTCTAGTTTGAAGGACAAAGGGATGGGCTGGAATTCAAATTTATATTAAAAATGATGAAAAATTATTACTTGGCATCTTTTTGAAGTTTTCTATCCAAATGTGGAGATTTAGACTCATAAATGCAAGTGTATACAGAAATATTTGTTTTGAAAAATTTTCCGTTTCTCTTTTTTTCTAAATAATAAACTTTTTTGAATACCATCATTGGTTTTGGTCACAGGAGATTAAACCTTACCTGAAGTGATCTAAAAATGTGATTTTCAAATTTCGCATGTCGCAAGCTTCAAATTGAGCCTAAACACGACTATGCTTCCTCAATACGCAACGCACCCGCGACGCACCTGAAGGAACTGGTCAAAAAACAATTTAAAGCTAGAATAGTCGAGTTTAGACTTTATTTGAAAATCTGAGCTTAGTAAATCTGAATTAAACTATGCCTGAGCTTTAAGATGAGCCTAAGCACGACTAGGCTAGCTTAACATTGATTTTTGACAAATTCCGTTAGGCGCGTCGCGGTTGCGTTGCGTGCCGCGGCATGTGGGGATTCATTTCAGAGCTTTTGATCTCATGAACCTGAATTCGAGTTCATCAAACTGAATTCGCGGTTTAAAAGCTACATAACAAGCCTAAAAACGACCAGGGTACGCAACGCAACCGCGACGCGCCTGACGGAACATGTCCAAAATCAATTATAGGCTATCATAGTCGTATTTGGGCTCATTCTAAAGCTCTCAACTTACTTATTTTGAATTTAGCTATCCCTAAGCTTCAAAATGGGCGTAAACCTCACTAGGAAACGACTCAGCTAGCTTAAAGTTGGATCTCAAAATTTGGACCCCTACAAAAGGGGTCCAATATTTTTCGATTTGTCTGAAAATTTCAGCGTATACTAAACAAAACAAGAGATTTATTTTTCTAGTTGACAACTTTTTTGTAGAAATCCGTTGTATGCCTAAAAATTGCCCTGCAAACTTGTAGATGACGTTTTTGTGTAGTTTGTATTTAAATTTGTCATGCCGAGCGAAAGTGTTGAGTGTTAACCGAACAATTGATAAGAAAATTAAGTGCAAATATAGAAATTCCAGTTTCATTCATGAAAAAGGGTGGAGAATATCCATTCTAGGAATAATTCAATAAAATTTATTTCCTATAAAAATCTAGAAAATAAGTACCCTAATTATCTCGTCTTACAAAAACAAAGATTCGTAAAATGTACCGGTTTCGAGCAGTCCGCAGTTGACCCGTATCTATCCAATCGCTCAATTTGATCAAATGTCAATTTCTTCGTTTCCTTATCCTCAGTGATAAGTGTTTCGAACTGTGCAGGATGTTGTGTTTTCACAGATATATGGTAGGTGGTCTTGGAGGCGTGGCTAGAGGCATGCAGGTCTAGTTCCAACACCTAAAAGAAGTTTGTGATGTTTTAAGAGGGTCAGAAAAAGAAGCAAAAGGCAGAAAACCCCTAAATGCCGCCGGAGGAGTCGAACCCGCGACCTCGTGGGTGGTGGGCAAAAGCGCAGGCACTGCGCCACACAGCCACAACGGGAAGCAGTAGCGGCAAGGCATATAAGAAAGGAGGCGCGGTGGGCGCTGGAAGGAAAAAGGGAGGGGCAGAGAAAACTTACAATTTGAATATCAAATTTATGACATAAACCTCCCAACTTGAAATTATCGATTTCTGAATTGATATGAGCCAAAAATGATCGCCCAAGACGTTCACACAACTTGGCGCTGGAAAAAATAATCAATTATGTGGAGGTTAATCTGCATCTAGCTTACTCCGCAGTCAAATCCGTGGACTTTGATTGGCAAATACAGTACTGCTGTGGAATTGGTAAATGTTCACAATTTCTAGGCGTCAGAGGTTGTTGGCGAAGAAGAGAGTTGCCTTTTTCATCAGGAATTTTGAGAGTGGCACGGTCCGTGAATTGGGATGATGGTTGGTACTGAAAAGCGGTGTTTTTTAGTTTGTAGGGGGTATACCTCAAAAACCAGAAAAGTTAGAGCTTAGTACTAATTACTAGGTTAAAGAGCATAAAATTTCCTATATGTTTCCTGTTGACAGTTTTTTAATAGGGACTTTAGTTCGGGAGTTACAACCAAAACTGCGATACTAAGTGCACTTTCCGTAAAACCGTTGTATCTCAAAAACTAAGCTAAGCTAGCTACAACAAGATTTTTAACTACAAAAATATAAATCATGAAATTATACACATTTTATCAATCAAAAGTATTTTAGTAGCTTTGATGGTTCTCGAGATATAAACGCTTAAAGTTGGAGCGCCCGTACGTCATCGGTGGGCATCAGGCTCACCGGTGCACTCTATTCTAGCGTTTATATCTCAAAAACTAAGCTAGCTAAATAAAATTTATTATTCACAAAAATGAAGAGGAAACAATTTTACACATCTTACAAATTGAATCATCTTTTTAGCATTTTTCCTTCTTGAGATATGTGCTTTCAAAGTTGAAGTTAGAGACACAGACACTCTCGCTTCTCTGCACCCTCCCTACTATCCATACTCTCTCGCTTACCTTCAAAATATCCAAAATCGTTGCTCTTGTATCATAATGACTTTGTAACCGCTTCGCATTTTCCCTCATAACCTCCAAAATTCCATTATCCCGATACTTCTTGGGAACCGAAATTTGTAAAAACGGATTATGCTTCTCAAATGCTCCAATTTTCGTTTTATAGAATTCAAAGGATCCTGCACGGAAGCCATGATCAGCTGTGAATATCACAAATGCGTCGTCAAACTGAAAAAATATGAGATATTACTGTAGTTTTTGAGATATGCGCCTTTAAAGTGGTCACTCCCTTCTGTGACGCCGCTTGGTTTTTAGGAGCCCTTTCTTTAAAGGCGCATACCTCAAAAACTACTGTAGTTATCAAAAAGATGCAAACTACAGAATTGTTGATTATGAAATGACAAACAATTTGCTAGTTTTCTCTTGTTTCTAGCGACAGTAGTTTTTGAGATAAGCGCCTTTAAAGTGGGCACTTCATCCTGTGGTGCCCCCTTGCTCTATTGGAGCCCTTCCTTTAAAGGCGCATATCTCGAAAACTACGGTAGCTATCAAAAAGTTGTTAACTACTAAAACATTCAAATTCAAATTTTACACATTTTATCAGTTGACAACTTTTTTCTAGCTAGACTAGTTTTTGAGCTACAAACCCACAATCTCCAAATTGTTCTGGAAAAATTCCAAAAAATGCGGATCGGCTCGATCCGGTCCAGCTAGCTTTTCATGTGCCAAATGCACAAACCAACTCCATGTAAACTTCGGTCGATCTGAAAAATACTCAAAAATTCAAGTTTCCCGCCTCCACGAGGACTCCAAAAACCTGGATAAGCTCTGACGAACTGATCGAAGTACTCCAATGTTGCCTGATGGACTTCACGACAGATTTGAGTCCCTTTCAGACTCTGTTTGGTGACCCATAATACGGTCCGTTCCAAAATATGGGTCAATGGGAAGAAGGTGTGATTCGTATGGAAATGTTGGAATCCCTTGCAGATCGGATTATGGGTTAGCGTTTGGTCGATCCAGTTGTCAAGGTAGTTTGTCTGAAATTTTCTCCTGTGGTTGGGAAGAAAGCTTGAAAGATGAAATATTTCAAATTTGCAAATTCAAGAGCTTCAAAATAAGCCTAAACATGAATAGTTTGGTTTGACACGCAACGCGACCGCGACGCGTCTAACGGAACTTGTCGAAAATCAAATGAAAGCTAGCCTGGTCGTGTTTAGGCTCGTTTTAGAGCCCTAAACTTGACAAATTTAAATTTAGCTGTGAATCAGCTTTGAAATAAGCCTAAACATGACTAGGTTGGAGAAACACGCAACGCGACCGCGACGCGTCTACCGGAATTTGTGAAAAATCAAATTTAAGCTAGACTAGCCGTGCTTGGGCTCATTTTGAAGCTCTCCATCTGCCTATTCCAATTCCTGAATTAGTTTCCATTTACCGTATACCCCGCATCCAAAAAATCTCTGAACATATTCGGCTTATCATCCAAATAATGCTTACAGTACTCATCTTCAGTCCAATCTGCCTCCATCCGCTTTCCACCCTTCATGGTACCAGCTTCCACTTGTTTACCTAGAAAAACACCATTAAAATTGTCAATAGAGCGCATTTACATACCAAACCAGAGTGGAACTGCATTAACTTGACTCCGAGTACCGACTTGACTCAAATATGGAAAGTCTACAGCTTGTAGTTTGGTTTTCATGAATTCTAGCATCTTTGGAAGAGATCTGAAAATATAAAATATGAAATTGAGAGGTTGAGAGCTTCAAAATGAGCCCAAACACGACTAGGCTAGCTTTATGTTTGATTTAGACAAGTTCCGTCAGACGCGCCGCGGTCGCGTTGCGTGCTGAGGAAACCTAGTCGTGTTTAGGCTCATTTTGAAGCTCTCAACCTCTCAAATTTGAATTCCTTACCTTTTTGCCATTCCTGACGCTAGAGAATCCATAACGAACACAAAAACATCTGGATGCTCGGATTTTTCAATCGGTGGTTTTGGAACCTTGCTGTAAACTATTTTTTCTAACTTTACATCAATTTTTTTACCTACTTTGGCACAATTTGTGTATGAATCCACCCATAGACTTCTTTCTCTCCAAATTGCCCCTTTTCCCAGCATACTGCTTCCAGGAATTCACAATCCGTGGGTCCCGGTGAAAACCAATTGGTGACTTTGAACGGAGCGGTGAGATCGGGGAGTGTGTGGCATCTGAAAATAGGCTTCGGTTTTGAACTTGGAAGGTTGAGAGCTTCATAATGAGCCCAAACACGACTATATTGCTCTGACACGCAACGCGGAGCCGCGACGCGTCAAACGGAACTTGCTGAAAATCGAATTTGGGGTAGCCTAGTCGTGTTTAGGCTCATTTTGAAGATCTCAACGCGTTAATTAACACTTTTAAAACACAAACTCAGAATCGTCAAAATAAAAGCTTCAAAACGAGCCTAAACACGACTAAAATTGCTTTACTTCGATTTCTGACAAGTTCCGTTAGATGCGTCGCGGTCGCGTTGCGTGTTCTCCATCCTAGTCGTGTTTAGGCTTATTTGAAAGCTCTAAACGTCCCAAATCCAAATTTCATACTCACCTCCCTTTACAAGTCCTTCCCTCCTTCTCCTGTACCACTCGAAACGTTCCATTCACCAATTCGGTAAACGGTTTGAAGTTTTTATTGCAATATTTCATTTTTGTGTCTTCTACCATAAATGGTTTTATC
This sequence comes from Caenorhabditis nigoni, assembly GCA_027920645.1. Taxonomy (NCBI): domain Eukaryota; kingdom Metazoa; phylum Nematoda; class Chromadorea; order Rhabditida; family Rhabditidae; genus Caenorhabditis; species Caenorhabditis nigoni. The sequence continues at coordinate 16,941,550 of CP115867.1, read as the reverse complement.
GTCTCGTCCCATGGGTCGAAAACTGGCAATGAGCAATCATCTTGGTATTTTGAGTCGTTTTGTATTTCTGATTTTTCCGATTTTTCAGAGATTTCTGTTTTTGTAGTGGTTACTGTAGTGTTGAAGTAGTTCGAGTAGCTTGGTAGAGACTGGGAGACTGTTATGGGGTCTGAAAATTGAAATTTTGAGTTTTCGAAGTTCTGAGCTTCAAAATCAGACTAAACACGACAAGGATACGCTACGCGACAGCGACGCGTATGAAAGAACTCGCCAAATATCAATTTTAAGCTAGCCTAGTCGTGTTTAAGCTTGTTTTGAAGCTTTCGACTTGAACATTTTGAATGTTTGTGCACAAATTATTGATAAAAGCGTTTCTAGCTTCAAAATAAGCCCAAACACGACTACTTTTGCTCAAAAATGATCTTTGACGAGTTCCGTTTGGTGCGTCGCGGTCGCGTAGCGTAACATTGTTGTATTTCGGCTTGTTTCGCAGCTTCTAAAGCGTGAATTCAGATTTGACAAACTGAAATTCAGCTTTATGAGATCGAGATCTTCAAAACGAGTCCCCATGTGACTAGAAACGCAACGCAACCGCGACGCGTCTGAAGAAACATGTCAAAAATCAATTTTAAGCTAGTCTAGTCGTGACTAGGCTTATTTTGAAGCTGAATTGTTGCTCAATGCAAATTCATCAAGTTCAAAGCTTCAAAATGAGCCCAAACACGACTAGACTCCGCCCATTTTGAAATGTATCCTATGACACGCGTCGCACGACCGCGACGCGCCTGAAAATTCGAAATTGGAAGAGCCTAGTCGTGTTTGGGCTCATTTTGAAGCTCGGAACCTCACAATTAGGAAATTTGATATCTTCAACTGATTTGAATTTTTTTTTTTGAAAGCCTAAGAATCCCCAAAAACCCACCTCCTCCACCTTTCTGCCATCCAAACGTTATGTATAAACAAACAAAAAAGCCCAGCGAAAATATTGATATAAAATAGAAGAGAGATCTTCTGAAAAATCGAAAAAATCGAGAAAAATGGTACAAAAATGGCTGAAAAACTCACATATGAAATCGTCGACGAAAATTTGAGAATTCTGAAAATCCAGAAAAATGGAAAACGCGCTCTATTGCTAAAAAACTCACTAAAGAAATTTTCCTGACTAGACTGGAATAGTTGACCCGTTTCTTCTGTTTTTTGATATCCCATAATTCGATTTTTCCTGAAAAGAATTCTTCGAAAATTCTGGAAACAAGTTGTTTTTCCAAAAAATTATTTTATTGAAACAGCTAATTTTCAGAAAAAAAGGATCAAAAAAGATCAAAAAATTAAAAAAATAACTAAAAAAAAACATGAAAACGGCAAAGTGTGTTTTGTAGCTATGGTTTTGTTGCTTTATGTTTTGGACAGAAAAAGGATTTTTTGGTTTTTTGATTTTTTGAAATTGTCTGGCCTAGGAAATAGGTCATGGCCTGGAAAATCCGAAAACTAGGTCATGACCTAGAAACTCCAAAAATTAGGTCATGACCTAGAAAACCCAAAAATATGGGACATGGCCTAGAAACTCCAAAAATTCGGTCATGACCTGGAAAATTACAAAATTAGGTCATGACCTAGAAAATATAAAAGTAGGTCATGACCTAGAAAATCCAAGAATTAGGTCATGACCTAGAATATCCAAAGAATTAGGCCATGACCTAGTAAACGCGAAAATCAGGTCATGACCTAAAAAATCTGAAAACTAGGTCATGACCTAGAAAATGCAAAATTAGGTCATGGCCTAGAAAACCCAAAATTAAGGTCGTGACCTAGAAAATCCAAAAACTAGGTTATGACCTAGTAAATCCAAAAATTGGGTCATGGCCTAGAAAATCCAAGAATTAGGTCATGACCTAGAAAATCTTGAAAATTAGGTCATGGCCTGGAAAATTCAGAACTGGGTCATGGCCTAGAAAATCCAAAAATTAGGTCATGGCCTAGAAAATCCAAAAATTATGTCCCGGCCTAGAAAATCTAAAAACTAGGTCATGACCTAGAAAATCCAAAAACTAAGTCATGACCTAGAAAACCCAAAAATCTAGGTCACGACCTAGAAAATCCAAAAATTAGGTCATGACCTAGAAAACCCAAAAATCTAGGTCATGGTTTCGAAAATCCAAATTTCCAAAAAAATTTTTTTGTATATTCACATTTTCTACAGACAGAAAGCCCGGTTTTGTTTGTATTTTTATGTTTTCCAATCATTTTTTAATGTTTGGAAAAAAAGATTCAAAAAATCAAAACATTATTTTTTGATTTCTTGATCTTTCCTGAATTTCAAAAAATCAATAATTTTAAAGACATTTCGAACCTAAACATTGGCAAAAAGAAAAGGGAAAACTGTCCGTAAAGTGATGGTGATGATAAATATTGAAAAGTACGTACTGATATTGATAAGGAAGAGAATGTTAAAGTTTCTATTCTCCACTATTCAAATAGAATACTCTCTCTTATCAGTGACATATCACAATTTTGGGTGCGGTTTTCATGCATATTATTGATTTAATTAGAATTTTTTATTACTAATCAAAAAATCAGAAAGTCAGAGAAATAATCAGAAAAACCAAAATATCAAAGTTCAGAGTTTCAGAAAGATCAATTTGAAAGACCTATTCGAGGCAAAAGCAAGTTTTTAGGTCTATACCGTTTTCAGTGTTCTTCCTGAAACAGTAACTTTTGGAATTTTCGGTTTTTTTACTTTCTCATTTTATAAGATTAAAATTTGAAAATCAATTTTTTGATAAGTTTAGAGCAAAAACAAAAGTTAGGAATACGTCAAAAATTATACCTATTTTTCAAAATTCTAGAGATGGAATCATAAAATGTTATACACAGACGAATCAGGATTGTCAACATTTCTAACTTTTTTGAAACAGCAAAACTTCGAATATCGAAAAAGTTTTGAAAAATGGTCTGAAATTTTAGAATGCCACTCTCAAATGGAAGATTCAGTAAAATTAAGTAAGAAGTAAAGTAGAAAGTAAAATTTAAAAAATGTATTGAATTAGAGTGTTTGTGTACTACGGTACATAGAACTTAACAAAACTGAAATTTCTTGGATATTGCTTCTTAATTTTCTAAAACAGTAATTTTTGAAAGCCCGAAAAAAAACTAAGATTTAAAAAAAAAGATCGATTTTCATTAAAAATGCTTTTTCATGCTATATTTCAAATTTATTTGAAACAGTAATTTTTCGAAATTTCTGCTAAAAAAGAGGAAAATTTACCTGAAAAAACATTGAATTTCGAAATTTCCGTTTCATTTCTGTGGCTCCAAGGACTCCACTAAATGTCCATGGGACCCATTCATCTAGAATAGTTGAAATGTGTCTGGAAATTTCTATTTTTTTTGTAATTTCAGGGTTCGCTATGTTTTATTTAGAATTGGTAATTTTTGAAACTCTTCAAACTCTGGCAAGTTGAAGATTCTGATTATTGGAAAAACCACCAGAACGTTCACCAAAATTGTTTTTTAGCCTTCAAATTGATTGAAACAGTAAATTTTTCGGGTTCGGAACACTGGGTCCGGAATCCGGGATTCGGAATCCGCTATCGATAATTCTGGAACCCGGACGCAGGAAACCGGACCCGAAATTCCGGAATCCAGACGCAGGAATCCGGAATCCAGACTCAGTAATTTGGACCCGGGAATCCGGAAGTCAGAATTCGGACGCGGGCATCCGGGATCCATCCCCAGAAATCAGGATCCAGGAATCCGGAATCCGGAATCCAGAATCCGGATCCGGGAATCCGGAAAAAGAAAACTAGAATTTCATTTTTCAGACTTTTTTTTCATCACGTTAAAATGACACTTGAACTTTTACTTTTGAAATCTGTGAAACTCTTGAAAAAGATGGCTCCTTTTAATCTAATTATCTCGTTTCCTGTTTGAGATATAAAGAAATATTCAACTAAAGAAATGTTTCTGATATCAAGACAAACACTTTCGTTTTTAGATTTTTTAATGCCATTAAATGGAGTTTAAAAAAACTGAAATTTGATGAATATTGCTTGTTAATTTTTTGAAACAGTAATTTTTGAAAAGCCGAAAAAACAAAATGTAATAATTATAAAAACATGTTTCTCGACGTTTATTGAAAATGCTGTTTCACTGTATATAATGAGATAAGTTTAAAAAACTTCAAATTCTGATTTTTTCCATTCGATCCGGAAAGTCGAATTGATAAAATTGAGAAACAAATTGCTGTTTCAAAATTTCTCGAAATGTTTCGATTTTTTCAAAAATCTCAATTGGACTGTACTACCTTCTGTGTCTCCCTGGACTTTTATTGAATTCTGAAATTGTCGATTTTTCCAAGTTTAGGGAATTATTTTTCTGACTGAAATTTCTAGAAAAATGGAAAATTTTCGGGAAATTGTGGAAAATGAATTCAAAATCAAATGTCTGTGGAAAAAGCAGGAAATCTTGAAACTGTAATTTAAAAATTTCAAATTTTTGTTCAAAATTTATATTTCGTTCAAATTTGGGTAACGTTCCAACACAAAAAAAACAGCGAATTTCAACAATTGTGTTTTTTCCTTGCAATTGTACATTTTTCAAAAATTCAGTTCAGAAAATATATGATGATTAGAAAGTATTTCAGTGGAAACAATAAAGAAAATCTCTGAAACAGAAAAATTGTGAAAACTTTTTTAGTATTTTAGTATTTTAAGGGGTTTTTTGGATTTCTAGGTCATGACCTAGATTTTACAAGTTTTCTAGAAACATAAAACTTCACTTTATTATAAAAATACATACAAAAAGATCAATCCCGTTTCGAAATAATGCACACAACCAAAACTATAAGTACAAAATGAGAAAATCGTTCAAAATTTCAAACTTCCCGCCAAAAAAAACTGCAAAAACGCTGAAATTACGGTATTCAGGTGGGATGAACTCTAGAAAGTCGCTGTTTCAGCCAAATCAGAATAAAAAGGATTGTGACTAAAAGTAGAAAAGTGCCGACGACCAAATAGATGACTGGAAGGAACAGATTCCGTGGTCCGACCCAATTTTCAGATGTAATTATGAAGGATTTGTCACCGTCGTACATGTAGACGGGGTAATCTGAAAACATGAAGATCTGGAAATGGTAAACTTCCAATTTTTGAAAACAATATTTTTCTCAAAATTTGAAACAGTAATTTTCAAAAAATTCCATTTTCAGAAACATCAAACTTACTATAGTTAATCACCAGTTGGTATGTTCCTTTGGGCAGTCCATTGCTGAACATATCCACCTGAAAAAAGTTTAATAAAATTTTTGGATTTTCTAGGCCATGACCTAATTTTGTGGGTTTTCTAGGTCAAGACCTAATTTACTGTATTTTCTAGGTCATGATCTACTTTTGAATTTTTTAGGTCATGACCTAATTCTTTGAATTTTTGAGGTCATGACATAGACTTCTGGAATTTCTAGGTCATGACCTAATTTTTCGAATTTTCTAGGCCATGACCTAAATTTGGATTTTCTAGGTCATGACCTAGTTTTTGGATTTTCTAGGCCATGACCTAATTTTGGATTTTCTAGATGATACCCTAATTTTTGGATTTTCTAGGTCGTTACCTAATTTTTGAATTTTCTAGGTCATCACTTAGATATTCGAATTTTCTAGGTCATGACCTAGTTTTTGGATTTTCTGGACAATGACCTAAATTTTTCGGATTTTCTAGCTTTCGAAATTTTCGATAAATCCCAAACCTGTCGATTCAAAATCCTGTAGAGCTTCCTGAAATTCGGAAGTGCTGCCACCTTCATCCAAACCATAAAATCAATATTCTCAAATCCCAAACCAACATCCGGATCCGTACTATTCACGCCCAACTGACAGATTGGCTGACGCCAATCTGGCGGTTGAATTGTGCCCTGAAATAGGAATTTTTAAGAATTTTAGGGAAGAAAATTGAAATTTTTCTCTTGATATGAATCCAGCAATGAATTGAATTTGACAAAAAATGCTTCAAAGTTTTCTGAAACAGTAATTTTCGAGAAACTTTTTTTTAAAAATTGGCTTTTGCTCTTGATGTACTCTTGGGAATTTTCAGCATTTTTGAGCTTCAGAGCAACAAAATATTGAAACAGCAGTTTTTTCTTCAAGAAAATGACGAATAAAATTAGTATGATGTATAATGGTTGTAAATTTTTTGAAACAGTAATTCTGTGAAATTTTCAAATGTTTGAAAAAAAACTGAATTTCTCATTTTCAGAGCGATGTCAGTTGCTTTTTTGGGTTTCATCATCAACACAGTGATTAAATTGAAGTCATTTTGTAATGAAAATGATTCTTAATTTTTTGAAACGGTAATTTTTTGAAACAATAACTTTAAATGACTAAAAATTGCTGTTTCACTCTATATTTCAAATTAATTTGAAACAGTAATTTTTCGAAATTTTTGCCAAAAAAAAAACGAAAATCTACCTGAAAAACATCGCAAAGTGTTTGATTCTGAGCTCTAACCGGATTCTGAAACTTCCGTTTCATTTCTGTGGCTCCAAGAACTCCACGAGTGGTCCATGGGACCCTCGTGGTTCCATTCGTTGTACCGTTCATGTAGAATAGTTGAAATGTGTCTGGAAATGTCAGATTTTTCTGATTTAATATACTTTTTTCAATTTTGCGTAATTTCAAATTAATTGAAACAGTAATTTTTGGAAAATATGCCAAAAACTGGCCTAGAAAATGAGAAAATCGAGAAATTTGAAAATAATTTACTTCTAAAATCGAAGAAAATATCATCCAGTTACTAACTTACAGAATTTGATTGCTCAAATTTCAGGAATTTTGAAACAGTATATTTTTTTCCTAAAAAATTGGGAATTTACAGTAATCCGAAAAAAACAGCTAGAATATTTTGACTTTTCCAATAGTTGGAGCCCTACAAAAGTGCTCCAGAATATTCCAATTTGTCTGAAAATTTCAGAGAGTACTAAACAAAAATAGAACTTTAACTTTGTAGTTGACAACTTTTTTCTAGCTACCGTAGTTTTTGAGGTAGGCGCCTTTAAACTTTTTTGGTTGCTAGTTAACATCCTTTTAAGTTTAAAGGCGCATATCTCAAAAACTACGGTAGCTAGGAAAAAACTGTCAACTACAAAATTAAAGTTCTATTTTTGGTTAGTATATTCTAGAAATTTCAAACAAATCCGAAAATTTAGAACCATTTTTGTAGGGCCTCAAATGTTGACTATGTTTACACAAAATGTCAAAATCATGACTTTTTCAGTACAAGAGAATTTTTCAAAAAAAATTTACTGTTTCAAAAATTTCGCAATTTCTAGCGGATTTCCTCTTTACCATTAATACGATTATTATGGTATATTCTTATCCGGATTACTGTATTTTGGGAAGTTTTTTGGGCTCTTTATGACAAGGGGGGGCCCATGAGAAAAGGGGGGGCCCATGGGAAAAGGGGGGGCCCAAGTCAAAAGGGGGGGCCCATGAGAATAGGGGGGGCCCAAGTCAAAAGGGGGGCCCAAGTGGAAAAATTATTCCTGAGTTAAGATTTACCGATTTTTTCAAGTTTTGTGAATGTTTCCATTAAAATTTCGAACTTTGAACACTTTTCATAATTTTTTGAAATTTTCAGTTTCGATCATTTTTTGCACATTTTTTGTTTATTTTTTTGTTACTAAGCCTGAAAAAAGTCTAGACTAGCTGAATAACTTCAAACTACACAGTTAAAATGAAAAAAAATACTGGTGTTCATGCAAAAAACCAGCCTAAACTGAAAGTTTTTTAAGTTATGAATTTTTGTGGAAACAACGAAATTTTCATAGAAACATCCGAAAAATTTCGAAAAATTGGTAAATCTTAACTTAGTCCACATTTTTCAACTTGGGCCCCCCCTTTCGACTTGGGCCCCCCCTATTCTCATGGGCCCCCCCTTTTGACTTGGGCCCCCCCTTTTCCCATGGGCCCCCCCTTTTCTCTTGGGCCCCCCCTTGTCATAAAGAGCCGTTTTTTGAATTTGTTAGCAATTTTCAGCGATTCTTACCATTAAACATCGAATTGGCAACATATCCACATGGTGCGATTGGTATTTTAGTGCCATTCTTGTCCTCAACATACTGTAATGGATCACATCCATCGATTTCATTGATTTTTCCTCGTAATTGTTGATCGTTTCGAGAATTGAAATATAGACGATTGTTCTGGTAAAACTTGTTCAATCCGTAGTAGAATTTTACATCTCCCTGGAATAAGAATGGAAATATATAGGACCCAGGACCCAGGACCCAGGACCCAGGACCCAGGACCCAGGACCCAGGACCCAGGACCCAGGACCCAGGACCCAGGACCCAGGACCCAGGACCCAGGACCCAGGACCCAGGACCCAGGACCCAGGACCCAGGACCCAGGACCCAGGACCCAGGACCCAGGACCCAGGACCCAGGACCCAGGACCCAGGACCCAGGACCCAGGACCCAGGACCCAGGACCCAGGACCCAGGACCCAGGACCCAGGACCCAGGACCCAGGACCCAGGACCCAGGACCCAGGACCCAGGACCCAGGACCCAGGACCCAGGACCCAGGACCCAGGACCCAGGACCCAGGACCCAGGACCCAGGACCCAGGACCCAGGACCCAGGACCCAGGACCCAGGACCCAGGACCCAGGACCCAGGACCCAGGACCCAGGACCCAGGACCCAGGACCCAGGACCCAGGACCCAGGACCCAGGACCCAGGACCCAGGACCCAGGACCCAGGACCCAGGACCCAGGACCCAGGACCCAGGACCCAGGACCCAGGACCCAGGACCCAGGACCCAGGACCCAGGACCCAGGACCCAGGACCCAGGACCCAGGACCCAGGACCCAGGACCCAGGACCCAGGACCCAGGACCCAGGACCCAGGACCCAGGACCCAGGACCCAGGACCCAGGACCCAGGACCCAGGACCCAGGACCCAGGACCCAGGACCCAGGACCCAGGACCCAGGACCCAGGACCCAGGACCCAGGACCCAGGACCCAGGACCCAGGACCCAGGACCCAGGACCCAGGACCCAGGACCCAGGACCCAGGACCCAGGACCCAGGACCCAGGACCCAGGACCCAGGACCCAGGACCCAGGACCCAGGACCCAGGACCCAGGACCCAGGACCCAGGACCCAGGACCCAGGACCCAGGACCCAGGACCCAGGACCCAGGACCCAGGACCCAGACCCAGGACCCAGGACCCAGGACCCAGGACCCAGGACCCAGGACCCAGGACCCAGGACCCAGGACCCAGGACCCAGGACCCAGGACCCAGGACCCAGGACCCAGGACCCATTTTCGGAATTTCGGAATTTGGTGCATTTTTAGAGAAATTCAGGATTTCAGGATTTTAGAATTTCATAGAATTGGCATCTATTAAGAAAAAAAAAACTCAAAAACTTTCAATTTCAATTGAAACAGTGAAATTCCAGAAAATTTTTTTACTGTTTCAAAAAATTTCAAAAAGCAGTATGACAATTCTTAGATGTTTGATCGTCTGTCTCCGAAGACAAAATCCAAAACTACAGTAACCCACCGTAAAATCTTGCTCCAGTGTTACCGAGTATGAGCATTGAAATGTCTCATTTCCCAGCTCTGTTCTCATAATCCTTTCAATTTGGGTCCCATTTGCTAATGAGCAATTTGTATACACTACTTCTTGTTCAAGGGCTGCAAAAAAAAACGAAAATCGATTAAATCAAAAAACTATGATTTGTCCAATACCTAAAATTTCCAGTTTTTTAAGAAAAAAAATTTTTTGAAACAGTAATTTTTATTGAATTTCCGAAAAAAGTCTTTTTTCGGAAAACTTACACCCATTATGCCCAAAATACAGTGCTATTCCCATTGCCAACGTGGCAACTCCAGTAATCAAAGTCACTGGAATTGCAGATGTCACATCGTAATGGGGACGGAGGGCAGGAAGGTTTTGTTGCTTCCATGCAGTGTCTGAAAGCAGCAATTTTCTAAAATGACCTAATTTTGAACGAAAATCTAGTATTTTTCTACAAAACCTACTAAAAACCAAGTCTCTACGCTGATTTTAAGCCGAGTTAGGTGCATTTGAAGTTTGTTGGCTAGAGACGCAGAGAAGCGAGAGAGTTCTCGTTGTCTGCGTCTCTCAAAAACTTCAAATGACCATAACTCGGTTCAAAACTGTCGTAGAGACTCGATTTTAGTGCATTTTGTTGGAATTATGGTTTGGAATTTGAAAAATATAAATTCGAAAAGTTTTGGAAAAAAATTCATGAGTTTTTGGAATTTTTTATGTTTCTGAATAGTATTTAAACACATAGACGTTTGTTCACAAAACGCACTAAAAATTAAGATGCTCGGACAATTTTGAGCCGAGTTATGGGCATTTGAAGTTTGGAGGCTAGAGACGCAGACGACGAGAGCACTCCTTAAGATAAACACTGGCTTTGGGACAGGGAATATTGTAGAAATTTTGACTTTTGGGTCCATTTTTATTTGAAACAGTAATTTTCAAAAGAGGAAAAAACGTTTTTTTGGAAATCGCAATTTTCTGTTTATCTTGTGCGACGGTTGATAATGAATGCATTACGGAAACTCAACTCTCAAAAAATTAAATTTGAAAAATGAAACAGTAATTTTTCATTTCCCACCTTTTGGCTGATTTTTCTTTCCTCGTTGTCTTGGTAGTTTCGGAATGTCGTCTGGCATCTTACTTTTGTCTGAAAACTTAAGATTTTTCGCTGAAATTTGAGATTTCCAAATACGACATCAAAATCAACAGTTTTCGAGTAATATTACAGATTTTTAATCACTTTTTTGAAACAGCAATTTAAAACAAAAATTTTTCATTTCAAAAATGAACCGCATCCGATTATCAGATAAATTCCATGAAAAAAATATAGGAAATTTCTGAAACCGTAAAAAAAAGTTAGAAGAATTTTCTGGAAATTTCAGTTCTTTTAATGAAATTTTGCGAAAAGGATATTGAGAAATTCTAGATTTCGAGAATTGAAAAAAAATTTGAAACAGCAAATTTTTCAAATTGTCTCGATTTTCATAAATTTGCTGAAAAAGAAGATGAAATCGATATTTTTAAAGTCTTATTGCATAATTTTTTCCAAAAAAAAACACCATAACTGTAAATTTGGATAATTAATTATAATGGACAAATTTTAAAAGGAAGCATTTTTTGAAACAGTAATTTTCAAAAAAATCTTTAGTTCAAGAAAAAAATTCCGAAAAACTTGGCAGAAAAAAACTCGTCTCTTCTATACAATGCAAAAGTAAATATCAAAACTGAAAGAGAGTGTGTGGCAAATCAAGAGACGCAGATAAGCAGAAAAAGAAGTGTGATTGAGCAAATAGTGTTCATTTTGTAGTCTGTGTCATTGGAGGATAACGTAGTGTGTCAAAAATGCAGAAAAAAATACTGTCTCAAAAATCATGAAAATTGGCGGAAATTTGAATTTCCGGAATCAACCAGAACTGTTAAAAATAAGGAAAAATAGGAAATAGTGATGTTTGTTTGGTATGAGTCATTATCATAGTGATAATTTTGGGTGAGAGAGAATTAGAGAACTAAAGAAATAGAGTGATAATGATAATGATAAGATAGATTTGAATTTTTGGGCATTTATGGTGTTTTTTACACAGATTTTGAGCTGTAAAGAGCCAGAAAATCAGAAAAATGTTATTAAAAAATAGGCTCCGCCCCCTTTCCCCATCATCCACTTTTTCATAAAGACAAAAACGATCATAAACTGCAAGGGACGACAGGTGGCTCAAAATTTCATAGGACCTTTACAGGCTCCGCCCACTTCTCATAACATAACGTCGAAAAATGATCTGGGCTACTTTAAAGGCGCATAACTCAAAAACTACAGTAGCTATCAGAAAGTTGGTAATCGCAAAATTACTGAGCATAAAATTTCACACATTTTCCTACTTTTAAGTGTTCAATAGCTACCGTAGTTTTTGAGATATGCGCCTGTAAAATTGCCTTACTCCCAGACACTACCACTTTATAGTCAGCCAACTTTAAAGACGCATTTCTCAAAAACTACAGTACCCATCGAAAATTTTGTTTGTAAGAAAATGCGAAATTGCTCAGCATAAAATTTCAAAAATTATGATGTTTTCAATTTTGCTATAGCTACAGTAGTTATGGAGATATGTGCCTTTAAAAGTGCATGTTGTCTGCGTCTCATAGCCGACTTGCCAAAGAGGGCTGCCAAACTTAAAGGTGCATAGCTCAAAACCTACTGTAGCTATCAAAAACGCGTCAACTGTAAAATTGCTCAGCATAAAATTCCGCACATCTTGGTGTTTTTAAGTTTTCCATAACTACCATAGTTTTTGAGGTATGCGCCTTTAAACAAGCCAGAACTTTAGAATTTAAGAATTTCAGAAATTTTTCTAAAAATTACTGTTTCAATTTTCAAATTTTAGGAAAATCGATTTCATTTTTCTTTGATTAGCATTTATTTCCAAATATTCAAAAAATATCTAAAAATGACACAAAATGGAAATTTCGGGAAATTCCAGAAATTACAAAAAAATTGGGTTTCACTAATCGATCGAAATAAGCCAAAAAAAAATAATAGGGAACAGGGAAAACCGTAAAAATACTGATATTCTGATAAGAAAAATGGGGGAAAACAAGGCCCGCAACGACAAGAAAAAATTACTGTTTCAAAAAAAAAGTTACAAAAAATTTTCAGTAAAAAACAGTAAAATTCGGAAAAGGAACGCGATGAGGAGATAGAATGTGGGAGAAGAGACGCAGAGAAATTCGGAGAAATCGATTTGGGATTCTGGAGATTTGGTGGTGGGCGGGGCATGGGTGTGAAGACGTCGGATCGAGTTTCTGGAATTTTGAAAATTTTTAAAAAAAAATTACTGTTTCAAAAAATATTTTCTATTGAGCTAAATTTTGTAGACCTAATCACGGTGGTATTATAATTTCAAAAATTTTGAATTTCGAAAAAAAACCTCACCTATACTTTTTCCGATTCCTTTTTTTCAATTTTCTCATTGAAATCAGATTCTTCCGTCTAGTTGGAGTTTCAGGAATTTCAGAATCCATAAAATCAGAATTCGAGAATTCGGAATCCGAAGAATCAGAATCGTCCAAGTAGAATCCTGTGGACGTCTTCATCAATGACACAGTCGATTCAGCTAGCTGTATCTGCCCAGCTGGCTGACTTCTGACCCATTGGGGTCTTCTGGGAAGAAGACGTGAGTATGAAGACGTTGGATGAATCGATGACGTCATCTGATGGAATTGATTGGAAATTGAAGCCGATGCAGAAGTCGATAGACGTGCAGATGACGTTGGATGGAGAGCCAGAAGGCATCTGAAACAATTTGGAGTGATTTTAGGAGATTTCGGAGGGTTCTAGAACTTGATAGAAGTGTTCTGAAGATTATGAAGGATTCCAGAATCTTATAGCCACTTCCAGAATTTCCTAGATTCTTCTAGAACCTTCTAAAATATTCTTATTGTCTTCTGGAGCTTCAAGATTCTTCTAGAATCTTTCAAATCCCTTCTGAAGCTTCTAGAAGCTTCTAGAAGCCTTCAGAAGCATTCTAGAACCTTCTAGAATCATCTAGAATCATCTCTAATCCTTCTCACCTTGGATCATAGCTACTCGCTCGCATCTGTCTTCTCTCCTGACTTCGTTTCAGAAGACTTTCCGTATCACGTCTTCTGAATTCACTTCTGAATTCCTGGAATTCCTCCGGATAACACAATTGCTCACAGGATCCGACAGGCGGTTGGTTTGGTGTGGATTGGGATCTGAAAGAATAGAAAAAATTACTGTTTCAAAAAATCAGTTAACAAAAAATTTGATTTGTAACAGTAATTCTTTCTTTAAAAAACTTCAGAGAAAAATTTTAAAGGCCCATATCTCCCAAACTACGGTAGCTACCAAAAAGTCAGTAACTAAAAAATTGCTCAGCATAAAATTTCACATATTTTGCTGTTTTCAATTTTTGAATAGTTACAGTAGTTTTTGAGATATGCGCCTTTAAACTTGCATGATGTCTGCGTCTCATGGCCGACGCCTTGAAAGAATGCTAACTTTAAAGGCGCATATCTCAGAAACTACGGTAGTTAGCAAAAAATTGTCAACTACCAAACTGCTCAGCATGAAATTTCACACATTTTGCTGTGTTTAATTTTTTTATAGCTACTGTAGTTTTTGAGATATGCGCCTTTAAACTAGCGCATGTTGTCTGCGGCTCATGGGCACCCTGCATCAAAGAACTGTTTTTTTAAAGGCGCATATCTTAATAACAACAATAGCTATCAAACATTTGTCAACTACAAAATTGCTCAGCATAAAATTTCACACGTTTTGATGTTTTCAGTTTTCCAATAGCTACCGTAGTCTTTGAGATATGCGCCTTGAAAAAATCCTCACCTTGGATAATGCAAACTTTTGGTCATAAGTGCCGGAATCCGAGTCGGAGGTCTTCTGGGTGTCGAAATCGTCGATAGGAACATTCGATCAGCAGAATTATGGATCGATGACGTCATCGATCCACGACCAGATGACGTAGATGGATTACGGTAGCTGGAAGTGGAAGCGCCGCCCATATCCGCACAAATACCTTCAGAATCCGTTGAATCGTTCAGTTTTCGAGTCATTTCTTCGGTTTTCTGGAAATTTGGAAATGTATTTTTGTGAGGAAACGGTTGAACATGGAATAGTTCCTAAAATTAACACAAAAAACTCCTTATTTTTTAAAACAGAAATTTTTTGGAATTTCCGGGAAAACCGATTTTCATCAATTTTCAGCTAATGTAGGTAATTTTCGAACCAATTTTGAACATTTTCAGACAATTTGCATCTAATTTGGGTCATTTTGTCTTTTCGAAATTTTTACATGTAAAAAATTTTATTTGAACTGCTTCGGGGCCAATCATCCCAGTGGCGATACAATTTTGATGAATTTTTTCCAGTATTTTTGAAACGGCGATTTCATGGAATTGATTTTATCAATTTTCAGTCAATTTCAGACACTTTTGGACCATTTATCAGTTTTGTGATTTTGAACCAGCTTCGCACTGATTTTCTGACTTTAAAATTTTTTACTTATGATGTCGAACGAATCTCTAAAAAATCTTTTTCGAAATTATTCCAAATTTTTTGAAACAGTAATTTTATGAAAAGTTCATATTTTCGATAGTTTCCAGACGTTTCTGGTCCGGGTTCACTCGTTTCAAACATTTTTCTTTGACAATTTCAATACTCTACGCTGATTTCAGATTAATTTTCAAGCTAGATTTGAAAATCCGAACCCATTTCTAGATGATCACGATGTAATATCAACGTTTTCAAAATTGACACAAAAAGTGTTCCATACTTTCTGAAACAGTAATTTTCGGGTTCTTTTGAAAATTGTTTTTTTTTTCTTGTCATTCCAGTTTTTTTAGTTATTTTGTGCAATTTCATACTATTTCTAGTTGGTTTGGGTTAGTTTCGACATATCTAACTTATTACTTTCCGTATTTTTTAAATA
Organism: Caenorhabditis nigoni; assembly: GCA_027920645.1. Lineage (NCBI taxonomy): Eukaryota > Metazoa > Nematoda > Chromadorea > Rhabditida > Rhabditidae > Caenorhabditis > Caenorhabditis nigoni. The sequence continues at coordinate 16,926,027 of CP115867.1, read as the reverse complement.
ATGGCTTAATGCGATCATAATATCGAATATGATGATATGATAATATCGATAAAACTTCAATAAAATGTTTCGAAAGTTTTTGAAACAGAATTTTTGGAAAATAAAATTTATCATTTTTAGTCAATTTTATGAAATTTTTCAAACAAGTTTGGTCAATTTTGGGCAATTCTAAAGTTGTTTTTAGACTTGTTTCAATTGTTTTCTGTATAACAATTTTTGGGCAATTATGGACAGTGATTTTTTAGAATTTACGACTTTTTTTTTCAAATATATTTTTAATCTGATTATCTGATATTTTCAATTTTCATTAGTTTAAAGAAACTTTTGGTATGTTTTGCTTCCCTGACTAACTAGTAATACAACATTAATAATTTGTTTCCAAAAATTTTTGAAACAGCAATTTTATGGAAATGGACATTTTCAATTTTCAAATGGTCTCAAACATTTTTGGTCCATCTTTGCTTGTTTTTAACCCAATTTTTGAGAATTTTAAGCAATTTGAGTTCTGAAAACATTTTCAGACCAATTTTTTGTTAATTTATGCTAATTTCAGGTTAATTTTCAAGCTAGAATTGAAAAATCTAAGCCTATTTCTACATGATTGCATCAAAGTTATAACGTTTTCAAAACTGATACGGAAGATTTATATATTTTTTGAAACAGCAATTTCATGAAATTTTCAAAAATTAAATAAAAATGACCTTAAAAAAAATAAAAATGAAAATTGATTTCCAATAAATTGCTGTTTCAAAAAATTCGAAAAAAATTCAATTGAAGTTTTGTGGCTATTATCAAATATATATCATTTTTCTAAACTTTTTTTAGAATATTAGTCGATTTCGGGTGATTTATAATCCCATTTTTGGCTAATTTTGGACCCATTTCGGTGATTTTTCGAGCAATTTTAGGTGATTTTTCTCAAAAAAAGCTATTTCAGGTGATTTTTCTAGAAGTTTTTGATGGGTTTTCGAGCCAATTTTTGACCATTTTCGGCTGAAATTCTTGAATAAACTCACATTAATCAAATAATCAACATATTCTAATCCGCTCATCGTCTCCGAATTCCCAATTTCTAATAGTGATGAGTCCTTCTCATCGAACCGTTGTTCGGTGGCATTGTGTCGTTGCGGGCTGAGCCGTTTTTTGAATTTCTGGAATTTTTAGGCTTTTCAGAGCGTTTTGGATATTTTTGGGCTCAATTTTTTTTATTCTGACGAATTAGGTTTACAATTTCAAAAAACTCACTTGATAGACATCGAAGGGTGGCTCGGAATTGGCACGAGCACCTTCGACGCGTCGATGGTCAAGTTTTCGATTGATGGACGACGTTCTGACTGAAAATTCATGATTTTAGAAGATTTTAATTGAAAACATTGGAAAAAAACGCAAAAAATAAGCCTAGAAACGTCCTGGAGACGCAGAGAAGCTCGGCAGTCCGGCTTGCCAACTTTAAAGGCGCATATCTCGAAAACTACTGTAGCTATCAAAACTTTCAAAATAGCAAAATTTGTGAAATTTTATGCTTAGCATTTTTGTAGTTGACGCGTTTTTGATAGCTATCGTAGGTTTTGAGCTATGCGCCTTTAAGTTTGGCAGCCCTCTTTGGCAAGTCGGCAATGAGACGCAGACAACATGCACTTTTAAAGACGCATATCTCAAAAACTACTGTAGCTATTTTAAAAATTTAAATTGCAAGACGTGTAGAATTTTATGCTGAGAAATATTGCGGTTGGCAACTTTTTGATAGCTATCGTAGTTTTTGAGATATGTGCCTTTAAATTAGGCGACTCCTCCCAGCGAGATAGACGCAGGTAAGCTAGACGCTCTCGTTTCTCTGCGTCTCTCACTTTTCAGTAATAATTCGGATTTTAAGGGAATATATGTATTTTGTGATCTATTTTCCTCGAAAAATCGAAAACAAGTTGGAAAAATGAGAAGAATAGGAGGAAATAAAAAATTTATAACGAGCCTAATAAAAAAAGTGTGTGTGGAGAAATAAAAAAAAAAGAGAAAAAAATCCAAGAGCATGTGATGGATATTTTATGTGCGTATCCGCACATAAAATATCCTCTAATCTCACTTTTTTTCCTTTTTTTAATGCTGAGCAGTTAAAAATTTTCTAGGTGGATTTGGACTTTGACCAGCAGAGAGAGGCAGAGAAGCTAGATCGTCTAGCTTGTCTGCGTCTAGCTGGGGGGAGTCGTCTACTTTAAAGGCGCATATCTCAAAAACTACAGTAGTTATCAAAAAGTTGTAAACTACAAAATTGCTCAGCATAAAGTTTTGCACATTTTGCTATTTTTAATTTTCCCATAACTACAGTAACTTTTGAGATATGCGCTTTTAAACTAGAGCAGGTGTTTACGTCTCATTACCGGCTTGCCTTGAAGAACTGCTAATTTTAAAGGCGCATATCTCCAAAACTACAGTAGCAGTCGAAAAACTGTCAACTACATAATTACTCAGCATAAAATTTCTGACAGCTTAACGTTTTTGATTGTTTTATAGCTACAGTACTTTTTGAGATATGCGCTTTCAAAGTAAGCACTCTCTCTGGAGGCGCCCTATTGTTCCGGAGGTTTCTTTAAAGGCGCATATTTCTTAAACTACGGTAGATGTGTAAAAATTCCTAACTGCAATGAAAGTATTTGGTCATACAATTTAGAAAACAAAAACTTTTCTGGAAACAGAAAAATTATTAATTTTGAAGGAATTGAAACTTTTCGGAAACGCAGACAATCCGTTCTGTTTAAAGGCGCATATCTCAAAAACTACGGTAGCTATCAAAAAGCTGTAAACAGCAAAATTGCTCAGCATAAAATTTCAAACATTTAGCAGTTTGAACTATTTAAATAACTACAGTAAATCTTGAGATATGCGCCTTTAAACTAGCGCAGGTTGTCCGTGTCTCACATCCAGCTTGCCTTGAAGGACTGCCAACTTTAAAGGCGCATATCTCAGAAACTGCACTACAAAATTGCTCAGCATAAAATTTCTGACATTTTTCTGTTTTCAATGAGATACGCGCCTTTAAACATGCCAGAGCGTTTGCATCCGAGAAGTGTCAATTTTTTTTTAATTCAAAATTTTTACTGTTTCAAAAAGGTTTTTGTTGACAATTAAGAATCAAATTTGTTGTTTCTCAGAAAATACAAAGACGCATAACTCAAAAACTACTGTAAATATCAAAAAAGCAAAATTGCTCAATTGCTCAGCATAAAATTTCACAAATTTTGCTATTTTTAATTTTCCCATAGCTACAGTAACTTTTGAGATATGCGCCTTTAAACTTTCTAGACCCAATTTTTGCGCGTTCTACAAAAAAAAAATAGGCTTACCATATTCGAAAAAGTGGCCGGATCCGAATCGGTCACATCTGGAACGAATCGTTCCAGCGCGTTAAAAATCACAACGTTCTCTCCACAAAATCGAATTGTTTCTTCCGGAATTTGAGCTTCCACGTATGAACTGTTGCCTGAAAAACTTAATTTTTTCGGATTTTTAAAAAATTACTGTTTCAATTTTTTTTCAAACTGAAATTCTATTGAATTGTTCCGTTTTTCTTTTGAAATATTTGAATTCTAAAATTCCAATTTTTTCAAATTTCGATAAAATTTCAGGAAGAGCAAATAAGAGAAAAAAGAGTGGAGCCATTTCATGTGTGTGTGTCAAGAAAAAAAGAAACATATAGTAGTAGTAGTAGAGTGACAACTGCCCCCTTTTCATAGTACACACACAGAAAGAGAGAGAGAGAGAGAGAGAGAGAGAGAGAGAGAGAGAGAGAGAGAGAGAGAGAGAGAGAGAGAGAGAGAGAGAGAGAGGCGCAGAGAGACGCAGAGATGAAAAGAGAGCATCCCCATCATTATCATCACTGCATAGATAAATAGATAGCGAGAAGAAAAGAAACATCCAGTTTTCCGGAAAAAAGATAGAAGCGGAGAGAGATAAGGCGATGGGAATTATATGTGTTCATTCTTTAAAGGCGCATAACTCGGCTCAAAATTTGAATTTCTCATCGAATTAAAATGGAAAATGTAGAAGTTAAAAAGAGCTACAAACTGATACTTAATTTGACTGTATTGGAATTCTGAGTTTTCAGCTAGAAGCCTTCCTAGATCCGAGCCGGCAAAGGAATGGCGCAGACTGGTATTAAAGGCACATAACTCACCTCAAAATTGAAATTTCTCTTTGAAACAAAAAAGGAAACGTAGAACTTGAACAAAGCTACAAAATGATACTAAACTTGAGGGTATTAGAATTCAGAGTTCCGAGTAAAACAAGGTCTATAAGCGAAGCCCCCAAAATCGACTCTGACTCAGTTTTAGCCCACTAGTCTTCAAAACAATGACCCTATTTTGGTCTCGGTCGAGTACACATTTAAAAATTTTGAAACATAAAAAAAGTTTCAGAGAAATTCCAAAAATTACTGTTTCGAAATCTATATTTCTTGTTATAGAGCTCAATAAGTCGATTGGCCTGTTCTGACAAGTTCAATTCTTAAAAACGCTGTTTCCAAAAATGGATTTCTAGATTTCGATTTGGAAAAAAGTTAATACCGCTACTCTACCAACACCTTGTTAGAATTTTTGAAATTTCAGAATTCGTGGATCAGTTGAAATTCTCAAAATTTAAATTCCATTCAAAATAAAAATTTCTGTTTCAAAAAATTAGTTTGTAGCACTAAATTCTGTATGTGAGCTGCGCGTAGCAAATTCAAAAACTAAAAATTTTGAAATGTTTTTAAATTCTTTGCCGGCGCATAACTCGGCTTAAAATTTGAATTCCTTTTTCAAACAAAGAATCAAATGTAGAACTTGAAAAGATCTACAAAATGATAGCAAATTTGACTGTATTAGAATTCTGAGGTTCCAGCCAATAGCCGTTCAAGAGCGTATCCTCTAAAAACAGGCTCTGACTTACCATTAGTTTTATGAGCTCTGATTTTGAAATCTGAGCACTCTAATACAGTCAAATTTAGTATAATCTAGTGGCCAAATTATTTTTTATCTAAAATCAAAATCTAGAGGTACAATTTTTGAAACAGTGATTTTTTTTGCGGATTTCAGGATTATTTTTTCTCAAAAATCCTAAATTCTTCCAAACAGATAGTTGCAAAATAACCTGAATATTTCTGAGTTTTTTGAAAATTAAATGTTTTTATAAATTTCGAAATCGCAGTTGCTTTTCCAAACATAGCACTTCTTAAAGTATCAGTGAAAGTGCAATGACAAGAAATCTGGATTTTGAAACCGTAATTTTTGAATTTCTCTGAAATTTTCTTTTCTGTTTCAAAATTTGAAAATCTTGTTACAGCTCTAAAATAGTTCCAATCCTTTGTAATTTGACATTTGTCTTCACACTTAAGCAGGGCGTAACTCTGCTCGAAGGTGGAATTTCTTTTTGAATCAAAAAATTACATTTAGAATTTGAACAAATCTATAGAATAATACTAAACTTAACTATATTAGATTGCTCAGCTTATAACCAGTGGTCGCAAAACTGAGTAAGCGACGATTTTGAGCGGCTCGGCTTTTTGTCGGCTATTGCCTTAGCATTGAGCATTTCAATAGTCAAATTTAGTACCATTTTGTAGATCTTCTCAAATTCTACATTTCAGTTGCTAAATCTAACAAAAATTCTGATTTTGAGCCGAGTTGTGCGTTGGAAAAGTTTAAAAACAAGACTCAGTCCAAACCTGAAAGAATCGAAACTCTAATAAGCCGAGCACAGATTTTCAAATATTGAAACAGGAAAAAATTTCTGTTTCAAAATCTATATTTGTTGTCATTGATTGATTTTCTACGGTTTTTTCAAGAAATTCAGTCAAAAAAATTACTGTTTCAAAAACGACATGTCTATTTTTGAGAAGAAAATTTGAAGATTTCGAAATTCGCACAGTATTTTGAAAAGTTCGTTTTCATTTCTTTTTAAAAATTTTGTTGCGAAAAATTCTGAATTTGAAAGAATCACTGTTTCAAAAATTGATTCCTAGATTTGGATTTATAGAAAAAAATATTTCAGTTGATTTGTGATTCAGTGAGAATTTTAAGAATGAAGTTGCTGAATCTTCAGAATTTGCGAATCAATTGAAATTCTCAAAATTCAGATTCCATAAAAAATGGAAATTTTTGTTTCGAAATTTTCGGATATTTTGAATTAAGTAGCACTAAGTGTTTCTTCGTTTATAGGTAGCAAAGTCAAAAGTTCAAAAGTTGAGAAAATATTGAATTCTTGGCGGGAACAGAAATCGGCTCCAAATTAGCATTTCCTTTTGAGCTGAAAAGGAAAATGTAAAACTTGAAAGGATCTACAAAATAATATTAAACTTGACTATATAAGAATGTTAAGTTTCCAGCCAATATCCGTTTAAGAGCCGACACCCGAAAAATAGGCTCTGACTCATTTTCGACCTCTGGTTCGAATCTGGGCAATCCGATACTTGCAACGGGCCGGGCCGGGCCGGGCCGGGCCGAAGCGACAATTTGCCCTGCCCGGCCCGCGGCCCGACCCGGCCCGGCCCGTGACCCGGCCCGGCCCGGCCCGCCTTTTCTCAGTGAAAAAAAATTTCCAATGAAAAATTGGGACATTTTTTCAATTAAAAAAGAAAAAAATGTTACATAAATTTCAAAAGTTATCAAAGTAGAGAGTATTTAAAAAATATAGAGTTTTTGATTAAATTTTTGATAAAATTTTCGAAAAAAAAATTCAAGAAAATCAGCTGCTTTACAAACACCGGGCCGACCGGGCCGGGCCGGGCCGGCACTTCATCGGCCCGGCCCGCCAAAATTCTCGACGGGCCGGCCCGCGACCCGGCCCGGCCCGGAATTTTGCAAGTATGGGGCAATCCAACGCAGTCACATGTTACATCACTTTGAGGTAAGTGTATTCACCCTACTATTAGTTTTATTCAAAAACCAAAATCTAGAGATACATTTTTTGAAACAGTGATTGTTTTGCGGAATTCAAGATTTGTTTTTCAAAAATGCTGCATTGAAAAATTTGTCAACATTCTTGAATTTTCTAAAAACTAGCCATACAATGTTTGAAACAGCATATTTTTTCCAGAAATTGAACTTCTCAAAGTATCAGTAGAAGCTCAATCGACGAAAAATCTAGATTTTGAAATAGTAATTTTCGGATTTCTCTCAAAAAGTTGTTCCTGTTCCACGATTCGGAAGCCTTGGAATGTACTGGGCTCAAAATAGTGACATTTTGCTGTCCTGTCTCTTGTCTTCACACTTAACCAAGGGCGTAACTCTGCTCGAAGGTATAATTTCTTTTTGATTCAAACAAATCAAAATCTAGAATTTGAAGCAAATTTGCGACGACAAGAGTTAGCCAGCATCTACAAAAAACAGGACTATTTTAATCCGATAACAGATATTCAAACTTTGAAACAGAAAATTTGTTCTAAAAATTTTCCAAATGTACGTCTAGTTTTCAGAAAATCCAGCATTTTTGATAAACGGTTCCAGAAGCTTCCGAATCTTCAAAAAATTCGGTTAAAAATCAGATTTTTGGAAAAAAATTACTGTTCCAAACCATGATCTCTAGAATTCGATTTTGGAAAAAAATTAATATTGCTATTCCAGCTCTAGTGAGAATTTTCAAAATTAAGTTTCTGAAATTTCAGGAATTTTTGATTCATTGTCAGTTAACTTTGGAAATATTCTCGAATTTTCCATTCCCATACAAAATAAAAATTTCTGTTTCAAAGTTTTTCAAGCTTTTCAGAAAATTAGTTAGGAGCGCTATAGTCTATATGCGAGCATCGGGTAGCAAAGTCAAAAACTGAAAATCTTGAAATTCTTTGTCGGCGCATAACTCGGCTCAAAATTTGAATTCCTTTTTCAAACAAAAAGGAAAATGTAGAACTCTAAAAGCGTTACAAAGTAATACTAAACTTGACTGTATTAGAGTTCTAAGGTTTCTGCCTGTCGCGGGGAACAGAGGTTCTACTGCACGACCTCAAATCCAACAATACTGGAGCCCATCTAGAATGGCACAAACAGCCATAAACACAATTCTCCAACCATTTAACGCTATTTATATGGCCTATCCTTTAAAAAATAGGCTCTGACTCAGCTTTATGACTTCCGATTCTGGGAATTCTAATACATTCAAATTTTGTATCATTTTGAAGGAAATGTAGCTGCCATACTAGTGTTTTCAAATCAAAACCTAGAGATACATTTTTTAAAACAGATATTTTTGCGGAATTCAAGATTATTTTTTCTCAAAAATCCTAAATCCCTTAAAACAGAAATTTGAAAAATTCGCATCAATGCTTGTGTGAATATTCCAAAGCTTTCTAAAAACTAGACATACAATTTTTGAAACAGAAATTTGTTTTAAATGACGGAAAACATCGAAGAAAGAGTAATCAACCTGAGCTCGATGACAAGGAATATAGATTTTGAAACAGTAATTTTTTAATTTTCTAAATAATTTTTTTTCTGTTTCACAATTCGATTATCATATCTCAGCTTCAAAATAATTCAATACTGAATGTCTTTAGAATTTCAAAACATCTATAAAATTATACTAAATTTGACTATATTAGAATGCTCAGCTTAGAACAAGTGGTCGCAAAACTGAGCCACCGACGATTTTGAGCGGCTCGGCTTTTTGTCGGCTATTGCCTTAGCACTGAGCATTTCGATACTTAAATTTAGTATCATTTTGTAGATATCTCAATTTCTACATTCCACATCAGTTGCTAAATCTAACAAAAATGTTAATGTTGAACAGAGTTATGCTCTTCTATTGAAACAGAAAATAATTTTTTTAGAAAATTTTCCTAACAATAAAATTACAGTTTCATTATCTATATCTCTTGTCATTGAGCTCCAATTAGTCGATTTGTATTCAAAGTCATCTTTAGGAAAAAAAAACTACTTTTTTAAAAATCCTAGTTTTTCAAAAATTCAGAAATATTGAGTAATTCAGGATTTCAGAAAAAAAAATCCCTGTTTCAAAAAATGGATCTCTTAAATTTTAATGTTGAAAAAACAGTGACAAAGGATATTGACCAACAAAAATGTTCTGTATTAGGTTTCTAAAATTTCAGAGTTTGTGAATCAGTTGAAATTCCCGAAAATCAGATTCCATACAAAATAAAGATTTCTGTTTTAAAAAATTAGTTACTAGCACTAAATTCTGTATGTGTGCTGCGCGTAGCAAATTCAAAAACTAAAAACTATGAAATTTTTTTAAATTCTTTGCCGGCGCATAACTCGGCTTAAAATTTGAATTCCTTTTTCAAACAAAAAATCAAATGTAGAACTTGAAAAGATCTACAAAATGATAGCAAATTTGACTTTATTAGAATTCTGAGGTTCCGGCCAATAGCCGTTCAAGAGCGTATCCTCTAAAAACAGGCTCTGACTTACCATTAGTTTTATGAGCTCTGATTTTGAAATCTGAGCACTTTAATACAGTCAAATTTAGTATAATCTAGTGGCCAAATTATTTTTTATCTAAAATCAAAATCTAGAGGTACAATTTTTGAAACAGTGATTTTTTTGCGAATTTCAGGATTATTTTTTCTCAAAAAAAAAATAACCTGAATATTTCTGAGTTTTTTGAAAATTAATTTTTTTTATAAATTTTGAAATCGCAGCTGTTTTTCCAAACATTGCACTTCTAAAAGTATCAGTAGAAGTGCAATGACAAGAAATCTAGATTTTGAAACAGTAATTTTTGGATTTTTCCAAAAAAATTGTTCCTGTTTCAAAATTCGAAAACCTTGGAATGTACTGGGCTTAAAATAGTGGCATGTCTTCGTCCTGTCTTTTGTCATCACATTTAACCAGGGCGTATCTCAGCTCATAATTTGAACTTCTTTGTAAAATCTAGAATTTCAAAGAAAGACTGTATTAGAATGATCAACTTCGGAAACCAGAAGTCATAAAACTGGGTCAGCAACGATTTTGAGCGGCTCGGCTCTTTGTCGGGTTTTGGCTCAAAATTCAGAAAGTTAATACAGTAAAGCTTTGTATCAATTTGTAGATCTTTTCAAATTCTACATTTCAATTGTGAATCTAACAAAAACTCTAATTTGGAACCGAGTTATGCTAAGGCTGGATGACTGGTACTATTTTTGAAATGGGACAAGATTGACATATTTTGAAACGGAAAATAAATTTGGAAAATTATTCAAAACATTTTCTTTCAAAACCTATATTTCTTATCACTGTATTTTGTTAGGGATTTAGCGGTCAAATCAGTTTTTCAAAATCAAAATCCAGAGATAAACTTTTTGAAACAGTGACTTTCTTTGCGGAATTCAAATATATTTTTCCTCAAAAATCCTCAAAACAGGTATTTGCATCAACAAGAAAATACCGAATATGCCTGAATTTTTTGAAAACTAGACTTATAATTTTCAAAACAGCAATTTTTTCTAAACATGAACTTCTGAAACATCAATATCCAAGGTAAATAGACAAAAAATATAGATTTTGAAACAGTAATTTTTGGATTCTTTCGAAATTTTGTTCTCTGTTTCAAAATTCGAAAGCCTTGGAATGTATTGCGCTTAAAATAGAAAAAAGGCCTTTATTGCGTGAATCTTGTCTTAACACTTAACCAAGGCGTAACTCTGTCTTCTTAAAGCTCCAACATAGTCTCAATGCTTCATATTCTGCTTTTTGCTGTTTGGCTTCAAACTTATCTGGCAGATAACTCTGCTTGAAATTTGAGTTTCTTTCTTAATCAAAAACGATTATATAGAAATTGAAAAAAAAACCTACAAAATGGTCAAACTTGACTGTATTAGAACTCTCAGTTTTGAGCCAAACAAGGTCCAAAAGCCCAGTCCCCAATAAACGACTACGTCTTATGACTATTTTGGAATTGTGACTATATTAAACAATTTGGAAATGAGATTATTCTAAACCTTCCACTTTTTCATATTTTCTAATTTTGAAACAGAAAAAAAAATAGTTCAGAAAAATCCAAAAATTACTGTTTCAAAATCTATATTTCTTGTCATTGAGCTCCAATAAGTCGATTGATCTTCAAAGTTAACTGTTAGGAAAAAACTAACTTTTTTCCAAAAAAATGAACCTCTAGGTTTTGATTTTTGGGTAAAAACCGATACTGCTGTGTCTCATCCAGTGAGAATTTTCAAAACTAGGTTTCAGACATTTCGGGAATTTTTGACTCATTATCAGTTAATTTTGGAAATATTCTCAAAATTTCCATTTCTATACAAAACGAAAGTTTCTGTTTCAAAGTTTTTCAAACTTTTCAAACAATTAGTTTGTAGCAGTAATTGTTTCGTGATTGAGCAAAGTCAAATGGATATCATTTTTGAAAATTTCGAAATTCTTTGCTGGCGCATAACTTGGCTCAAAATTTGAATTCATTTTTTAAACAAACAATCAAATGTAAAACTTGAAAGGATCTACAAAATAATATTAAACTTGACTGTATTAGAATTCTGAGTTTTCAGCCAATAGCCGTTTAAGAGCCTATCCCCTAAAAATAGGCTCTGACATACCATTAGTTTTATGAGCTCTGATTTGGAAATCTGAGCACTCTAATACAGTCAAATTTTGTATAATTTAGTGGCCAAATTATTTTTTATCTAAAATCAAAATCTAGAGGTACATTTTTTGAAACAGTGATTTTTTTGCGAAATTCAAGATATTTTTTTTCTCAAAAATCCATAATTCTTCAAAACAGATAGTTGCAAGAAAAAAACATGAATTTTTCTGAATTTTTTGAAAATAAGACTAGCGACCACAGCAAAAGGGGCGGAGCCAAATTTTTTTTCTCCGCGGTCGGGTTTGGGGTTTTTGATTGGCTGTAACTATGGCTAGAAGGGAAAGATTGATATAAAAATTTGTCTTCTTATGTAATCGACTACGTAGAATTCGAATATGTGACTGTTTTCACTGAAAACTGGGCATGAAAAGAGAAAAAGACAAAAAACAAAAGTGAGCGGCAAAAAAATGCATGGTATAAGAAGTGGAAGTTAGTAACGCTCGACTTTTTTCTTGTTTTGAGTAACTAAAGACATTCTTTAATGGAAAATCGTAGCGAAATTTTCTGAAAAGTTAGCGCTAAATTGTAAATTCCAGCTAAACTGGCTGTAAATTTTGTGAAAAAATTTTAGTGATAGCATATAAAAATTATGTTTTCTATTGAAAATACTACTCTTGAACATTACATTCACAAGTTTTGAACACAATTAGATCATTAGAAAACAATTTATTTTCAATCGCAAGACGACATACACAGTCAATTATTCGATTTTTCGCTAATTCGGCATGAATAGAGATGAGTAACGCAAGAGTTCTTTACATATTCTGATTCTACGAAAAATTTCACATAAAATGATATCAGTGATATATTCTAGGGAGTTAGCGCAAAAAAATGCGAAGCAGTTTTGTCTTAAAATTTCCCGAAAATTCGTCGAAAAATAATTTTTCCAATGAGCGCGCGCGTGGTGGTGTTATAATTAAACAATGCGCTTCTCCTAGGTGTGCGCGTTTGGTGTACTGGTTAAGCAGGCGGTGTGCTAATCTGAGACATGCAGGTTCGACTCCGCTTTTGGAAAATTTCTTTTGAAAGTTTTTTTTCACATTAAATAAGGTTTTCTGCATGACATCGGTACCTACACGATTCATTGATGACGATTTCTTCTTAGAATTTACTTTTTCAGCCTTTTTCTCAGTAATTTCGGAATTTTTTTTCCGATTTCGAACCAGTTTCTGGTGAAAGTTCGTAAAATTAGGTTAAATATCACAATGAAAATATCAACAACCCTTTTTTCCACACTTTCCGACACATTTTTCTCTGTTTTTATCTGTCTGAAACCGAAATTTTCTCAGAAAATGGCTCGAGAAAATATTCGCCTTTTTCCGCGCCGCAGCCTTGCGTTGGCGACGCCCCGCCCACTCGCGGAGAAAATAGAGGAAAATGGGGAGTACAAAATGAGCTGTAACTCGGGAATGAGCGAATATTTTTAGACGAAAATTTGGAAATATGCTAATTAGGAAGAGGGGATCATTATGATATCAAAAGATTTCAGGAAAAAGCTGTTTGAAAAAAATGTTGTGGTCCCTAAATAAGACATATAAATTTTGAAATCGCAGTTGCTTTTCCAAACATAGCACTTCTTAAAGTATCAGTAGAAGCGCAATGACAAGAAATCTGGATTTTGAAACTGTAATTTTTGAATATCTCTAAAATTTTCTTTTCACTTTAAAAATTCGATAATCTTGCTACAGCTTCAAAATATTCCCAATACTAACCGCTTTTTGCCTTCGCACTTAACCATAACTCATAACTCAGATCAAATTCTGAATTTTTTTAAATCAAGAAGTTTAATGTAAAATTCGAAAAAAAAAATCTTAAAAATGATACTAAATTTGACTGTATTAGAATGCTCAATTCTGAACCAGAGGTCTTAAAACTGAGCCAGCGACGATTTTGGGCTTTTCTGCTCTTTGTCGGCTATTGGCTTAGCACTAAGCATTTCAAAAGTCATATTTAGTATCATTTTATAGATCTTGTCAAATTCTACATTTCATGTATTAAATCTAACAAAAATTCGAATTTTGAGCCGAGTTATCCGTCGGAAAAGTTCAAAAACAAGATTCAGTATTGACTGTATTAGAATTCTGAGGTTTCAGCCAACAGCCATCAAAACGTCTATCCCCTGAAAATAGGCTCGTTTTATGAGCTCTGATTTTAGAATCTGAGCACCGTAATACAGTCAAATTTAGTATCATTTCGTTGAAAACTGAAAAAGTATCGCATCAATATTAGTTTTTTCCAAACCAAAATCTAGAGATATATTTTTTGAAACAGTGATTTTTCGAGTTTTTTTTTCTTCAAGAATCCTTTAAAAATTCAAAATTTTTGAAAAAAAATCGCTGTTTCAAAAAATATATCTCTAGACTCTGATTTTGAAAAAATTAATGCTGCCAGGCCTGTAGGTGAGAATTTTTTGAATTCGGCTTCTGAAACCTCAAAGGTTCGGAATCAATTGAAATTCTCAGAATTCACATTCCCATACAAAATGAAAATTTCTGTTTGAAAAATGTTATTCTTTTCAAAAAAAAGTAGTTATCATAGTAGCATTTGTTGCATGAGTGCTATAAACGGAACAAGAATAAAATGTAGGTTTTGAAATTTTAAAAATTTTGAAACCGTAATTTTTCAGTGAAAAAATAGTCAATTTGGGAATCCTACAAAAGTGGAGCAGTTATCTTTCGTGTTGGTCTGAAAATTTCAGAGGGTACTAAACAAAAATAGAGCTTCAACTAACAGTTTTTTCTAGCTACCGTAGTTTTTAAGATATGCGCCTTTAAACTTGGTTGGTCTCTATTTACCAGCTTTCAAAGTTTGAAGACGCATATCTCTCAAAAACTACTGTAGCTGAAAAAAGATTGTCAACTACAAAATTAAAGCTCTATTTTTGTTCAGTATACTCTGAAATTTTCAGACAAATCAAACAATCCTAGACTACTTTTGTAGGAGTTCAAAAATTTTGTCCTTGTCTGCATGTTTGCGTAATGGTGTTTGCACAGATTTTAAATTTAAAGGCGCATATATGTTCCCGACATATATCTACACGATCGTGATTTCCGACTGTCAAAGCATTAAAAATGAATCAAGTGCAATGGGAACTAATGCAGTAAATATAAAATTTGCTATGTGAAATACTAGAAATTTTTGAAACAGTAAAAAATGGAAATTTTTCCAGGAACTTTCAAAAAAAAAAACGACTCACCAGAGATGGGTGGTCTCCTTTGATTACTAAATTGCTCTCGTGCCCTCTCCACGAGCATTCGCTCACACATTGACATCGGTCGACGGCATCCGGGAGTTGCGACCTGGAACAAAAAAAATAATTAGAAGTTTTGCAACGGTTCTGAAACGTCGCGGTTTCAAAAGATCCGTTTAAAGTGTCTGAAAAATGATAAATTCACTGATAAAATAGACAAAATTTGAAGCGTTTTTTTTTTCGAAATTTTGAATCAAATCTTTTTTTACTCTTTCAAAAATATTCTAAATTTTCAATTTTTTCTCGAATTTTGATGTAGTCTGGGTGTGTTTCAAAAGCACAAAAAAAATGAAAAAAAAGTGGAACGAATTTTCCTGTTTGTCTCTTTTTTGCTCATGTGACTAGTCTCCATTTTTCTTTCTCTGCTTTCCGTTTTTTTTTCTAGACACCAAAAATCCCTTCTTTTGGCTAATCTAGATCTGTTTTCCCCCTTTTTCTTGGCTTCGAAACTTGAATTTCAAATTTCGCGCCAAATCAAGAAGTTCAAACTAACCAATCGCTTATCCAGCGCCGAATTGGCTGATGACGCTCCACCGCTCAAAGAGACTCCAGAATCCCCACCAGTCGATCGAGTCAGAATTCCATCTTCGTTGACTTCGATAACTGGAAATTTTTAAAATTTAAGAAATTGCTGTTTCAATTTCTGGACGAAATGTTTCTTCTACAATTCCAAAACATTCGTTAGGACATTAGCATTAAAAATCATGTGTTTGTCGAAGAAAAAAAAATTTAACCGAAAATCCGGACAAATAGAAACACAGACAGACAAAGATATCGGAAGAAAAAGGAGAAGAATGTTGAAAATAAAAATTACTGTTTCAATTTTTTCGTTAATTTCTCAAAGCCAATTTTCAGAACTTCTAGCGATTACCGGCGAAAAAGATACACAAACTCGCATTTTAAAGTTGATTTTCGGTCATTTTCAGGAGTCGGGATTTCAGCTGTCAAGTTTCCGATCACTTTGAAACTTTTGAAGTTTTAAAATAGATTTAGACCAGTTGGTTTACGCCCCTCCGGGACTAAACTTCCTGGGCTCCGCTTACAGTGCGTGTAACCTTACAGAAAACTGTTTTCCACTTTCGCTAAGGGACTATCTTTGAAAGGTCTTATGCCCGGGTCCGGAATCCGGAATCCGGAATCTGGACCCAGAAATCTGGAATCCGGAATCCGGACCCGGGAATCCGGATCCAGGAATCCGGATCCAGAAATCCGGAATCCAGACCCAGGAATCCGGAATCAGAAATCCGGATCCAGGAATCCTGAATCAGAAATCCGGAGTCCGGAATCCGGACCCAGAAATCCGGAATCCAGACTCAGAAATCCGGATACAGGAATCCAGGAATCCGGGATTCGGAATCCAGGAATCCGGGATTCGGAATCCAGGAATCCGGAATCCGGAATTATGACCCAGGAATCCGGAATCCGGAATTATGACCCAGGAATCCGGAATCCGGAGTCAGGAATCCGGAATTCGGAATCCGGACCCAGAAATCCGGATCCAGGAATCCAGATCCACAAATCCGGATCCAGGAATCGGGAATCCAGACTCAGGAATCCGGACACATGAATCCGGGATCAGAAATCCGGAATCCGGAATCCGGACCCAGAAATCCGGAATCCGGACCCAGGAATCCGGAATCCGGACACAGAAATCCGGATCCAGGAATCCAGATCCACAAATCCGGATCCAGGAATCGGGAATCCAGACTCAGGAATCCGGACACATGAATCCGGAATCAGAAATCCGGAATCCGGAATCCGGACCCAGAAATCCGGAATCCGGACCCAGGAATCCGGAATCCGGACCCAGAAATCCGGATCCAGGAATCCGGAATCCAGAATCCGGACCCAGAAATCCGGAATCCGGAATCCGGACTCAGTAATCCGGATCCAGAAATCCGAAGTCCGGGCCAGGAATCCGGATCCCTTCTCCGGTCCCCTCTCGGGATCCCAGAAAAGGGAGAACTGATTCTTCCCACCACTTTTTTCTTCCTTTATAGTGATCTTATCTCCCAGAGGTCATCTTGGGTCGTGGGTTTCTAAACCAATTCACGTAGCTCTTTTCGTCTAGAATTTAAATTTTTGGAAAAATTTTTTATCACGTTTGAATGACACTTGAATTTTTATTTTTAAAATCTGTGAAACTCCTTAGAATGATCTTTATTTGAACCCAATCATCTCGTTTCCTGTTTGAGATATCAAGAAATATTCAACTAAAGAAATGTTTCTGATATCAAGACTAACATTTTCGCTTTTAGATTTTTTGAAGATCTCTTACAGTAATCGATATATATTTGGTCAAAGTCACAAAATGATGGATGCCATTTTTTGAAGAAAAATTCTGTGAATGCAAAGTTTTCAAAGTGAGCGTACATCTCTTTGACCGTTACTGTAGATAATTATTTCGGTTTTTGTTTTATTTGGACAAACAGACACACAGAGAGACTACTGGAAGTTGGTGTGCATCTCTATCGAGTGTTCATACAACTCGATAAATTTTGAAATCCCTGTTGAAGCAGTATTTTTTTTTCAAAATTTTGAATTCAAATTCTGCAAGATAAAAGAGGAGTCGAAATACTTTAAACATCGGAAAGTTTAGATTTTTGAATTTCCAACATTTCGAGAAAATTGCTGTTTCAAAATTTGTTTTCCAACTTTTTGATATCTTGAAAATTGTTATGTAGCACATTATCGGAGTTTCCTGGACAAACAGACACACAGACAGGATTTTTTTTAATGTTGCTGTTTCATTTTTAGTTCAATTTTTTCTAAAATTCCAAAATATTCACTGAAACATTAGCTTCTACACCTCTCAACTCCTAATCCGCTTTTCATTGGACAAACAGACACACAGACAGGAACCTATGGCCATTTTTGTAGCTTCCAACATAAATTGAGGCTAATAAAAAAATTACTGTTTCAAATTGAATACAACGTTTCAGAAAAAGATTTTGAAAATAGTATGCTTACTGTATTCAAATTTTTCCCACTGTTTGAATAGAATTTTCGAAAAACGTTGGGTTTTAGAAACTTTCAGTTTATGAAATATCGAATTTCGGAATTTTAAAAATCCGAATTTTTCGATCTCCAAACTTTCCAGATAAAAAAGCTTCTTACCATTATTCACTGGAGTTGATGACGTTGAAGGAAATGCCGTTAGATTCCATCGAAACTCATTTTCGTCCCACTCGGCACGCTCTTTCATACGGTCACAGACGTCGGGTGGAATGAAGTTTTCGACGATGAGCAATCTGGAAAAAATGAAATCAGAATTGAATTTTTCAGAATCTTCAGAACCCAAAGAATCCCAGAAACCCAATAATCTTGGAAATTCTGAACAGCCACTTACAGCTATGGAAATTTTTGAAATTTGAGAATTTTTGAATCTGAAGAATCTAAAAATTAGAGAATCTCAAGAAACCTAGAATAGTGGAAAGTCCCTAGAATCCAAAGAATCCTGAAAATCTAAAGGATCCTAAGAATTGAAAATTGCCGTTTCAAAATATATATTCAAAAAATGTTTCTCCTTGAAAATCAATATTGGTTCGTTTGCAAATCCTTTTATATCAAATGAACTACCTGGACAAACAGACACACCGACAGACGAAAAAAAAACGCTATTTGCAAAAATTGTTCCAAAACCGGCTCTAAGCTGACCATTGAAGCTATTTTAAAAGTTAAAAGAACAAATTTTGAAACAGCAACTTTTTTGAAAAATTTGTAAAATGTCTAATTTTAGAAAATTTGAACTTATGAGAATCCAATATTCACATTTTTTGAAGGCTCCAAAAAATTACTGTTTCAAATTCAGACTTCAATTATGCAGTCTTAATTAACAGTGATTATTTGAACAAATGTTCCAAATGGACTATCTGGACATACAGACACACCGACAGACAAAAATTTTCAAGAAAAAAAGTAATCGAAAATTACTGTTTCAAAAGTTTTGCTTCATTTTCGGACAGAAATTTACAATTGATCGTCATTCCATGCGCTTATTGCAAGTTTCAGTTTTTTGAAAATATCGGATTTTCTGGAACTTTCTGGAAAAAAATCCTTCAAAAAACTTTTTGAAAAATAATAATTGCTGTTTCAAAATTTCAATTTATTTCATTCGAGTTTTTTTCTACTTTGCTACTCGTCTTATGTTGAAAAGTTGTTTTAAAAACTTCTGGAGTTTTCAAATAGCCCTAAAAATCAGAAGATCCAAATAATCCAAAGAAGCCTGAAATTCAAAAAAACCAAAGAAAAATGCCTGTTTCAAAAAAATCTCAGTGACTAGAATAGCAGTTTGAAATCACTTCTATACTGAATTTCAGATTTTGAAACAGTAATTTTCAAAAAAGACGCAAAAATGACTTTTGGAGGTGACAAGAGTAGGAAAACAGAGTGAGATAAGAAACAATAGGCATAGATTTTGGTATCAAATTCCACATTTTCCGGGAAATTTGATGGGATTGTGAGAATCTCAAAATTTGCAAATTCTTGGATTAATTGGTGTTTACGGAATGTCTTAAAACTACTAATCTAGTTGCATTGATCCATTTTGAAACAGTAATTTTTGGTTTTCCGGAAATTAACTCCAATTTAGTAGAAATTTATAGACCAAGTCAAATACTACATGAAACTTGTTGAATCAAACAAAAATTCAAATTTGTAGCGATGGAGAATCAAGCATTTTTTGAGCCTAGTCAAGATTTTCAAATTTTGAAACAGTAAATCCTTTTTTAATCTGAAAATTACTGTTTCAAAATCTTTTTTTCTTGGCATTGAGCTCTAATAAATTGATGTGAAGTAGCTAAAAAGTTGCCGTTTCAAAAATCGTGTTTTAGAAGATTCACGAAGATTGAGAAGTTCTCATTGATCAAAATTTCGGCTAAAAACTTACTGTTTCAAAATCAAATTCTGATTATTTATCCTTGATTAACTGCGATGGATTAGATGCATTAGTTACACTATCTGGACAAACAGACACACCGACAGACAAAATTGGAGAAAATAAATGAAATTTGAAGAAATTACTTTTCAAAAGTTCGCTAAATTTTCGGACAGAAACGAGAAATTGAGCTGTTGTATTGGTTTGCCAGTTAAATTTTTCTGAAGCATATGGATTTTCTGGAACTTTAGGTTCCCAAATCTACAAAAGTCTAAAAAAAACTACATATTGTTTCAAAATTTCAATTCCATCGGAATTTTTTTCAACTTTGCGTTTGAAAAATGCTGTGACAACTTTTTCGAAACTCTCAATAGAAGAATCCAACAAATCAAACTATTCCCAAAAAATCCTAAAGATCAGAAAAATCCTGATAAATTACTGTTTCAAAAATTATTCAATGCGACTAGATTAGAAGTTAAAGTCACTTCGATATTGAACTTGATATTTCGAAACAGCAATTTCTCAATGACAGGATTTTCTGAGAAAAAATAATAAAAAAGCCATGGAAAATTGAAACACTATACAAGAATTTTCAAAGTATCGAATTTCTCATATTTCCGGGAAACTTGATGGGATTGTGGGAATCTCAAAATTTGCAAGCTTTTGGTATAATTGGAGCTGAGGGAGTGTCTTAAAACTACTAATCTAGTTACATGGATTCATTTTGAAACAGTACTTTTTTGGTTTTCCGGAAATTAACTCCAATTTAGTAGAAATTTACAGACCTAAACAAATTCTACATTTTATTTGTTGAATCAAACAAAAGTTCAAATTTGTAGCGATGGAGAATCAAGCATTTTTGGAGCCTAGTCAAGATTTTCAAATTTTGAAACAGTAAATCCTTTTTAAATCTGAAAATTACTGTTTCAAAATATATTTTTCTTGGCATTGAGCTGAAATACATCGATGGATTCATGATATTGATAGAAAAATTACTGTGTCAAAAATTGATTCCTAGATTTTGAATTGAAAAAAACACTGATAGTGAATTTCCCACATTTTCTAATCACATATTTTTTTAGAAATATTTTCAAAATTCCAATTTCATAGAAAATGAAAATTTCTGTTTCAAAATTTCTAAAATATTTTCAAAAACATTAGCACCAACTGTTGAATAGAAGGAAGCAACGGCAAAAACTAGATTTTAATTATTGTGAAATTGGTTGAAATTCAAAACTTTCAGAATTTTAGTTTCTTCAGTTTCTGATATATCGCACGTGGAGCTTCAAAATGAGCTCAAACACGACTAGGCTCTGTCCAGTTTGGTTTTTCAGGCGCGTCGCGGTCGTGCGTCGCGTGTCCAGCTGAAAATTCAAAATGGACGGAGCCAAGCCGTCCTTGGGCTCATTTTGAAGCTCACCGTAAGCTGAATCTGATGAAAACGGTAAAAACTAAAGAAAAACCAAATTAAACTCACTTCAATCTCAACTCCTTATCAATCTCTGATATCGTCTCTTGTAGATTCTGTCGCTCATCCGAAAACGCTTCAGACATGTCTCGAATCTCATTTTTGCTCTGAAAATTTCCTCTATTTCAATATTTCAATAATCAAACTGTTGAATATAAATTAACGTTTCTGGTAGGGGTCCGAATTTTCAAAAAGTGTGAAACAGTGAAAAAATTACTGTTTCGAAATTTTCGCAAATACCACTTGTACGATTCGAAGCATTTCGTATTATTTGGAACACTAGAATTAGAATTTTTGACACAGTAATTCTTTTCTTGTTAATAATCGAGTAATCGAAAAAAAAAACTCCATGAAAAGAAAAAAAGAAATTTTGAAACTGCAAATTTTTGGGATAATGTAAAAAACGATGAAGCGGATTTTTAGCAAATAATCTTAGAAAAAAAATTGCTGTTTCAAAATTTGAATATTTCCTGTCATCGAGACTAGAAAATCGATTTCAATTGATTCGATCTGAGAAACACATTCTGTTTTAAACAATTCATTTTATAATTTTTGAATTATCAACTTCAGTTAATTTTCACCCAAAAAGTCGAAAAAACGTTGAAATTCTGAAATTTTCGATTTTAAGACCATGTCAGTCATTTCAGAAACAATCCAAAATGCTAAAATGATGAAAAAAAAACAAACTAAAAGTATGTTATCCTCAAAAAATCGACCCAGAAAGTCGAAAAATCAAAAAATTGAAAAAATTGCTGTTTCAAAAGTTTTCAAAAATCTCAATTTGATCGAATTTAGGTAGTTTAAAAAGTTTCCGTAGTTTAAACCAGAAGACTAAAGATAAACTATTCTAGAATCTCCAAAACTATTGACAAGAAAATCAAGGAAATTGAAAACATTGCCGTTTCAAAATTTTTTGAAAATTTCGAAATTTTTCAAAAACCTCAATAGTTCTACTTTGTCGATAAAAAATCACAATTGAAAAATTACAACAATTCGATCGAAACCTGAAAATTCTACAAATTTTGGTCTAGGAGATCGAAACAATCACTGTTTCAAATATTAGGTTGTCCGGAAAGTAATCGATATTTTTTAACGAGCACTTTCTCCATTCTCACCTACCGATTTTCGTTTTCTTTTTTTAAATTTTAATAATGTTCAACTCATGTTCATTAAAAATTGCGAGTTTGTTTCAAAAAATCTCAGTCCATGGCGGAGAGCAGCGCCAACGAAACCCATGATTTTAAGGATCTCTATTTTGCGAGTTTCTCAAAGGAGAATCCGCTGCCGCTGCTCGTCGAAAAATATGGTCCGTAGTTGGTGACAAATCACTTTAGTATACTATAAAGAGATATTGGTTCAATAGCCTTCGTAACTGCAGTTATTGACTTGAAGGCAAACCAACCCATTTTCGAGTTTCGACGGCCATTTCCAGAAAGGGCTAGACGCTGATCCGAGACTCACTGTTCCTAAAGTGTCTTCTACTCTTGGTCAACCTATTACAACTGTATTTCATCCGCCCCGACGTTCGTACACAGAGAAAAATATGGTCAACTGGTGCCACACCATTTCAGTGATTCCTAGATTGAAACTAGTTGTGACTTGGGTTGGTCTTTGCTCACTCGTAAGCGAACCTTCGATGGGATCCAATATCTTGTGTCAGGAAACGGTAAAGGGTGTCTGTAGGTTGAAGGAAACAGAAAGCGTCAGTGTGCCAAGGTTTGCCAAACTCCAGAAATCAATCACAAAAGGGGAATCCGTGAAAAAAGGGGGATGTTGAGCGTTTGGTGGTATTGTCACGTGTGATCCCTAGAGAGCTTTCTCCCAATTATGCGATCGTAACCTCAGACACATGCTGTCTCTAACTACAAAAAGTATTCAATATGTGTCGGGCTCTGCGTCCAGAATCGGGCACATTTGTTCTGCTTCACGGTGATGCGCACCTGCACATGACTTTGGCCACTAGTCAAAAAATGCAGGGTCTAGCTATCAAAATACTCGGTCATCTATTATATAGTCCAGACCTCGCTCTAACAGAATTTTATTTACTCCGCTCGCTTTAGACTGGTTAACAGTGTAAGCGCTTCGTTAGAAGATTGGACCTCAAAACGTATATGTATGTCTTCTTCGTGCGGCATCCACCCGAGTTCTACGCGAGAGGCTTCAAACATCTAGCAAAATGTTAGCAGGATGTAATGGATCATGATGGGGAATATATTACTTATCGAAATATTTCGAACGTTGAATAAACTTTTTTTGAAAATATGTTCAAAAATATCGATTACTTTCCGGACAACCTAATATTTTTGGTTTCATTGAACATTTTCGATAATTAATTTGTTTACAAACATTATACCGGAATTATCACTGCTGAATTTCTTTTTTGAACACATTGAAATAAGTCTAGAAGTCTGAAAATTCTGAAATTTGGAACTTTTAAAAATTGCAAAATAATAATTTTCTGTTTCACTTGTTTTGAAAAATCCCTGTTTGGTAAAACTTCCTATTACCACTTTCAACGAACTATGTTTACTGAAACTGACAAGAATGAACTGAAATTTTGAAAATTTTGCAAAAAATTAGCCTAGAAAATCGAAAAATCGAGAAAAATGGGATTTTTGAAAAAATTACTGTTTCAAATGTTTTCCTGTAAAAAATCGGACTATTTTAGAAATGTAGCGGAAGCTTACTTGTGAGTGATCACATAATTTGGTTGATCAAATTTCAGAATACTTGAAACATCATTTTCTTTTTTTTAAATTCACAATTTACAGTACTCCGGACAAAAATGATATCATGATTTTGTCTGCTTTCAGTTTAAAATTGTCCAATCGTCCAATCACGGAAATGAGAGCACTGCTACTTTAAAACTACTTTAAAGGCGCATAACTCGAAAACTACGGTAGCCAGGAGCAAATTGTTAATAACAAAACTGAAGCTCTTTTTTTGTTTAGTACACTCTGAGATTTTCAGACAAATCGAGTCATTTTGGACCACTTTTGTATGACTTCAAAGTTTACTGAAGTTTGTATAATTGAACGCCTTTTCTTCAATCTCTAAACAATTTTTGAAACAGTAATTTTTCCCTAAAAATCACATTTTCATCGGTTTTCCAGGCAAACTTTTCTTGGCGACTTTTTCAAAAGTTAAGATCATTTTCGGTCATTTTCAATCAAACTGATTGTTATTCAGTAAGACTATTAAATTATTCAAATTGAAACAAGTTTTCAATGGATTCTAAAATGACTGAAATTGGAATGTCTTGAAATTAGAAATTCTTAAATTTGAAACTCTGATTGTGAAATGTTTGAAAAGACCAATTCGTTAAGCTCGATGACAAGAATGTTCAAATTTTGGAACAGAAAATTTTTTTTCAAAAAGTTACTGTTTCAAAAATAGAAAAAATTCATTCAATTGGCTTATAAAATCCGTTGCAAAACTTCACTTTAAAAATTACTCTTTCAAAAATGTTTCATTGTTTTCCATGAGTTTTCAAAAAGGTAATTCCGTATTGATGACTTACAGTTAATAAAGCAAAAATTTGAGGGTTTTCAAAACTTTTCGAATTTCAAAAATTTTCGAAATTGATTTAAAAAAACAACTTTTAATAACATCGAAATCGGAATCGTTTATCATGGGATATTTTAGAAGTTCAGAGTTTTGGAAATTCAGAATCTTGAGGAAAATCTTCAAAAATAAAGCGGATATGGCCTAGGTTCCCATTTTTCTAGGTTACCATAGGCTACAGTACCCCCCCCCCAAAAAACTACCTCACCTGTCTCAACTTCACCATCAACTTCTTCGCTTTCTTCGTCTTCGCTTCCACCTCTGTCCTCAAATCCGAAAACGTCTGTTTCAAATCTACAGTATCCTCCTCCTGCCGCTCCAACGCTTCAACCATCTCCCTTTCCCTCCGTTTCTGCTCTGCCAACTCCTTTCGTTTATTCTCTAGCTGATTCTGTTGTTCACGAGTTCTGGATTCCAATTTTCCATCTTCCTCAACCCCAACAATCAGCCGGGATTGAATATTTGCAATCCGTTCAGCCACTCTTTTCTGCTCAATTCTCTCCTTCTCCAATAGCTCATGTTTCTCCTGAATCTCCCTTATCAGCCTATCTTTCTCCTGTTTTATCAGCGAATCATCCTTTTGAATTGCCTCCAAGTCATCCTCCAATTTTGCTCGTTCTGATGCATAATAGCTTTCGCCACCTCGACTTTTCAGTTTCCTCCGGCTTAATTGCTCCTTAAGCATCTCAATTTCCTCTTGGAACTCTCTCAAAAGCGCATCCTTGGGATCTTCATTAATCTTGGGTTGATTCTTAATGTTCTTCGCCCGATTTGCATATCTCAGCGTTCCCAATGTCTCCTCAAAATTATAAGACGCTGGACCAATACATGCCACCATAACGGTTTTTGAATTGCCGCCTAGACTGTCTTGAAGGAGCCTAGTCAGCTTAGAATCGCGATATGGGATATGGGCACTTTTCGCGTCTACTAGAGCACTGATAACGTTTCCAAGCGCTGATAACGAAAGATTGATTTTGGTGGCTTCCTTGAATCGTTCACCAGTTGCTCCTGTCTTGGACTGCCTCTCTGAACCGGCCAAATCCACTAGGTTTAGTCGGCCAACTGTGATATGGGATTCGCCATCGGCTCCGATTCTTGAGCACTCGACGGTGATGATGAAGATGGCGTGGGAGCGAGATGAGTGTTCGTTCATGTTGGTGCGGCTGGAAAAATTGGATTTTCAATTTCAAATTTTTATGATCTTGTTAGATAAGAAATTTCCAACAAAACGCATTAAAAATCAAGTTTGTAGCTCAATTCTGAGCTGCATTACGGTCATTTGAAGTTTCGGACAAGAGACGCAGTGTGTCTCGTTTCTCTGCGTCTCTAGCCTCAAATTTCAAATCGCCGTAGCTCGGCTCAAAATTGCTCTAGAATCTTGATTTTAGGCGCATTGTAGAGAAAATTATGGAAAATTGTGAAACCAAACAGTGCTAACAATAAGACATTGAGATAAAAAACATTGTTTAACTTTTAGCGGTAATTTTGAAACAGGCATTTAAAAAAAATTGAATGACCATAACCTGGCTCATACTTGTCATAGAATCTCGGTGTTTGGTGCGTTTTGTTGCAAATTTTGAGAGCTTTATTAGTTGCAATATTTCTAAAAATTGCTGTCTCAAAATTATTTCAAAAATTTAAAAAGTTTATCTCGATGTTAAACGTTCTGCTTGTGCATTGTTACAAAATCTATAAACTTTACATAATTTTTTCAACAAAACGCACTAAAAATCAAGATTCTACGACTATTTTCAGCCGAGATATACTCATTTAAAGCTTTTAAGGTTAGAGACGCAGAGAAGCGAGACACACTGCGTTTCTAACCTTGAAATTTCAGACGCCTGTAACTCGGCTCAAACTTTTCATAAACTTTTGATTTTTAGTACGTTTTCTTTGAAATTTTGAGCGATTCATCAATTTAAAAATTTCCCAGAAATTTCTGTTTCAAAATTAGTGCGAATAACTCAATTATAGTGTAAATATAGTGAGTAACGCCCATTGGCTTCTATTGCTTTTTGTAAGAAATCTAAGTTTTTTTTATTAATTGCGATATTTCATGAAAATGCTGTTTCAAAATAACCACGAAAGTGAAAGAATACTATTTTTATCAGTGACATCGCTTTGGTTGGTTGTTGTGGCAAAATCTATACAATTTCATTGCAGCAGAGACATGGCACTCATCAAGAAAATTTTCACATTACAGAACAAATTGTTGTAGTTTGAAACAGAAAACTTCAAATTCCGAAAATTTTCAACAACTTTAATCAAATTATTTCAATTCCTGTCAATTGTATTTTCACTGAAAACATATGGAAACCCAGATTTTAAAGGAATTTGTGATACAGTAATTTTTTGAGGATCAAATAATCTCAGAAATCTCAAAAGACTATTTCAAACGATATCTCCTTTTTGAGGAGTACTGTAGATTATTTATTTTCTCAAGGAAATAATTCGAAAATCCAAAACCAAACTTTTGTAAAATTTTGAAACAGTAAAAATTGGAAGAAAACTGCACATAGAAAATGAATTTTTTCAAAATATTTCTTTTTTAATTATAAAATTTCCCATAATTTTTCCAACAAAATGTACCAAAAATCAAGATTTTACGACTATTTTAAGTCTAGATATACCATTTGAAGTTTCAAGGTTAGAGACGCAGAGAAACGAGACACACTGCTTCTCTCACCTTCCCTAACTTCAAATGACTATAACTTGGCTCAAAATTGTCCTAGAAACTTGATTTTCAGTATTTTTTGTAGGAAAATTTATTAATATTTCAAAAAAGTGTTAAAATAAGAATTGTTTAAAAACTCATGATCGGAAAAAAAATTGGAGATTATCAGAAAATTACAGTAGTATAACAGGACCACATACAATGTTTTTAAAATTTTAAAACAGTAAAGTTTTGTCAAAAAATTGCTGTTTCAAAATTTGGATTTTACATGTCATCAAGCTCAATAAGTCGATTGCTTTTCATTTAAACCATAATATTTTTCCAAAAAGCGAAATTCGTGAAAAGAGAAGTTTTTTTTCAGAATTTTCAGGTTTTCAGGGATGTCCAATTTGGAAATCATGAACTGAAAAATTTCCTCTTATTCTGTCCAAAAATGGAAATTCTTCGAGAGTTTTGAGCCGAGTTATGGTCATTTAATTTTTCAGGGTGAGAGACACAGAGAAACGAGACACACTGCGTGTCTTGCCCTAAGACTTCAAATGACCGTAACTTGGCTCAAAGTTGAGCTAGAAACTTGATTTTTTGTGGATTTTGTAGGAAAATTTGTGTGTGAATATACCAAATATTACAGGGTGGCTTTTAATTACCCGCGCATGTTTGAAAGAGGTTTTCTCAAAAAGTAAAAACCGAAAACAGATGAAACTCAACAAGATATTTATTTGGACGTACAAAATTTATTATCAAAAAGAATTATTCGATTCGGCCACCTTTCGCATCAATTACAGCCTGAAGACGTCTTGGGTAGGCATCGACGGTGGCACGCAGGTACTCGGCCGAAAGATTGTCCCATTCCTTGAGAAGTGTGGTCTTCAGAGCTTCGACACTTGAGTGGGGTTTCGAGCAGACCTTGTTTTGCAAAACCCCCCAGATTGAATAGTCGAGGGGGTTCAGATCTGGTGACGAGGCCGGCCATTCTTCCTTCGTGATGAACGCGGGCAGGTGCGTCTCACACCACTTCTGGGTGAGTTTGGCGGTGTGGGCTGGAGCTCCGTCCTGCTGGTAAATCCAATGTGCCTGTCCAAAGTGGGATTTGGTCCAAGGGAGCAGATGCTTCTTCAAAATTTCCTCGATGTACACTTCCTTGGTGATTCGGACGTTTTGATCTATAAAAACCAGAGGGCATTTGCCATTTGAACATATCGCACCAAACACCATCACGCTGGCCGGATGGGAAACTCGATGAATGGTTTTTCCTTTCTCAGAAGCTTCTTTGATATCCTTGGCCAAAACTCGATGATTCTGGGAGTTGCATTCGGCTTCAACCGTGAACAACTTCTCGTCGGAGAACACAGTCACCAGATGGTCTCCTCGTCGCGTGCCACTCAACAGGAATTTCGCTTTTTCCAGACGCTTTTGCTTGTTTCTCTCCGACAAGATGGCGGCTTTTGTGACACGATAGCATTTCAAATTGAGCTTTTTTCGGACTATCTTCTGGATCGAAACTCGTGACATTCCCATATCCGTAGCCCATTTTCTGATGGATCTATGAGGATCTCTCCTGATTCTCTCCCGAATAGCTTTGACCTTCTCTGGAGTTGTCACAGTAGGTTTTCTCCCTCTTCCAATGCGATCAGACAAAGTTCCGATCTCGGTGAATCTTTTGATAGTTTGGTAAACCACGTGTCTGGAGATTCCAATGCGTTTACAGATCTCGTTTCGACTGATACCCCTCTTAAAAAGATCGATGATTGTCGCGCGGTGGATATTAGAGCTCGTCATTTACCTGAAACTCAATCAATAAAGCTGAAACTTGGCAAAAACATAAATAATGAATCAATAAATCCATAAAAAAATTTTGATGCACCAAATGCGCGCCAGCACCCAGAACCATGGCGCCAAAGTTGTGCGCGGGTAATTAAAAGCCACCCTGTAAGAGAAATGTCACACTTTTTTTTGGAAATGTACATATATCTGAATTTCCAGTTTTTACTTGGAATCTACTCCGCGAATGTTTTCCACAATATCACTTCCATGAATCAAAAATCTCCAACTTACAGAAAAAATGCTTCAGATTTGAAACGGAAAATTTTGTAATTACTGTAACTCACCCCACAGAACGATGAGCGTTTCCACGAACCATAACTTCTTGGATTTCAGCAACGGATCTTGTCAATTTTGACTGAAAATTCAAATTTTTCAGAAAAAAGAAGGATTACTGTACTTACCGTTAAATCTTTGACATACACCCCACCATCCGGACGCTCTTTGATTTCCAGCTTTTTGGAGGATTCAGCTTCTAGAAGGTCTCGAAGTTCTTCCTAAAATTCGAAATTGAAATTTTAGAAAATTCCTAAAATTCTAATTCTTACTTGATAAATTTCCAAATAACTGGCTCTAACCAAATACTCCTGGTTATGCGACGCGGCCATATGCTCAAAAATATGGTCAATACACTTATAAATGACTCCTCGCTGCTCTGGATCATTCGATTTCCCCTCCATCGTATGCGTTTTTCCAGTTCCCGTCTGCCCATAGGCGAAAATTGTCGCATTATATCCATTCAATACTGAATCCACCAAATCTCGAAATGTCTCCTCGTAGAGATCCGATTGTGTCGAACTGGAATTTTCAATTTTGAACTTAAAAAGCAGATATTTTCTTACAGAACGCACTAAAAACCAAGTTTCTAGGACAATTTTGAGCCGAGTTATAGCCAATCGAAGTTTTCGTGGTGAGAGACGCAGAGAAACGAGACACACTGCGTCTCTCGCCCCTGAAGCTTTAAATAGCCATAACTCGGCTCAAAATTGTCATAGAATCTTGATTGTTAGTGCTATTTGATGGAAATTTTGAGAGATTTTCAGTTGAATTGTTTTTTTGAAAACTGCTGTTTCAAAATTAATGCGAAAAATTTAAATTTATTGTTTTTCTCAATTCGACGAACTTCGGTTGTCAAGTCGACGAGCTTTGGTTTATGTTACATTATACAATTTTACATAATTTTTTCAACATAATGCACTAAAAACCATGATTATAGGAAAATTGTGAGCCGAGTTATAGCCATTCAAAGTTTCCGGGGTGAGAGACGCAGAGAAACGAGACACACTGCGTCTCTGACCTCCATACTTCAAATGGTCATAAATCGGTTCAAAATGCTCGTAGAAACTTTTTATTTGTGGGTTCTGTTGAAAATCTTAAGCGATTTACTGGTTTCACTATTTCCTAAAAATTGCTGTTTCAAAATTACCGGTAAAGCTTACAAATATTCGTTATTGTAATTCCATGAGCTGTTTCCGTATACCATTTCACATAATTTTCTCTATAAAACGCACTAAAAACCAAGTTTCTAGGACAATTTTAAGCCGAGATACGGCCATTACAAATTTGAGGCTAGAGACGCAGTGTGTCTCGTTTCTCTGCGTCTCTGAATCTTTCATTAGGGCGTAACTCGGCTCAAAATGCTTGTAGAAATTTTATTTTTCGTGAGTTCTGTTGAAAATCTTAAGCGATTTAATAGTTGCATTGTTTCCTAAAACTTTCTGTTTCAAAATCACCGCTAAAAGTTGAACAATATTTTTAATATCAATTTCTTAGTTCGGTTCAATTTTACAATTTCAGATTATTTTTCCAACAAAACGCACTAAAGTTCAAGATTCTAGGACAATTTTGAGCCGAGTTACGGTTTTTTGAAGATGTGAGGGGTTTGAGACGCAGAGAAACGAGACACACTGCGTCTCTCGCCCTAAAACTTCAAATGACTCTAACTCCGCTCAAAATTGATCTAGAATATTGGCCATTTGAAGTTGAGAGAGGTGAGAGACGCAGTGTGTCTCGTTTCTCTGCGTCTCTCACCTCTCCAAACTCCAATTCATGATCATAACTCGGCTCAAAATGATCTTAGAATCTTCGTTTTTGATGCGATTTGAAGGAAATTTTGAGTGATTTATTAGTTACAAAACTTTCAAAAAATATTGCTGTTTCAAAATTGAATCAAAAAATTTAAATGTGGTTTCCATTTCAATGTGAACGATTCTAGTCTAATCACTCTTGTTTAATTTTTCCATTGTTTTCCAAAAAAAGAAAACGCGCCAGAAACCAAGATTCTAGAGCAATTTTGAGCAGAGTTATAGCCATTTGAAGTTGAGAGCGGTGAGAGACGCAGAGAAACGAGACACACTGCGTCTCTAGCCCTAAAACTTCAAAGAGCAACAACTTGGCTCAAAATGATCGTAGAATCTTTGTTTTTGTTGCAATTTCTAGAAGAAAACGATATTTTCTAGTTAATATTGAATGAGAAACTTGAAAAAAGAGGGAAAATGTGCTTTATTGAAAATATTAGTTTTTAATGATATTTTATCAAAAATGAGGATTTAATCAGACAATTTTCACACCACAAAACTAATTGGTGTGATTTGAAACAGAAAATTTTTGAAAAATTCGAAACATTTGAAACAACTTCAATTTAAATACCGTAAAAACTGTATTAAAAGGGCCCCTGTAATAGAAGGGCCTTTCGGAGGTACCTAGGAAAAATATAAGGTCGGCCCTTCTAATACAGGTTTTACTGTATTTGAATTATTGTAGATTTGAATACCCACTAAAAACGAATGGTAACACAAATCTTAAAGGAAATTTTTTGAAACAGTATTTTGTTTCGAATTATGATTTCAGAAATTTTTGAGAATCAAAAAAATTACTGTTTCAAAATTGTGTAAAAAACAAAATTAAATTTTTAAAGTCATTCAGTGCTTGGA
The DNA here is from genome assembly GCA_027920645.1 of Caenorhabditis nigoni. Taxonomy (NCBI): domain Eukaryota; kingdom Metazoa; phylum Nematoda; class Chromadorea; order Rhabditida; family Rhabditidae; genus Caenorhabditis; species Caenorhabditis nigoni. The sequence continues at coordinate 16,893,888 of CP115867.1, read as the reverse complement.
AAGGTGATCCACACAGTTTCTTATTTTCAAGGATTACTGTATTCTGTTTATGGAAATCATGCAACAAGTCAAAAATATTAAGTAAAATTTCCAAAAATTTTTGAAACAGTGAAAATTTGAAGAAAAATAAATGCTACCGTAAAAACTCTACTAGGACGCCAATCGGACCGTCCACCTTGAGCCTATACATCTTATTTGTTTTGAAAGATATCAAAAAGTGGTCAACTAATAAAATTTTTATCATAATATCAGCAAAATTTTATCAGTTGACTACTTTTTGATATCTCTCACAGAAAATGAGATACATGAACTCAAGTTTGACGAACCGGGTGGCGTTCTATTATAATAGAGTCTTAATTTTCACAAAATAGATTCTTCATTTTGTTTCTAATTGTATTAATGAAAAATTCCAAAAAATTCCAACTATTAACTTTTCTTGAATCAGTAAAATTTTCAAATTTTCAGAAAATTCTTTTAAAAACTCACTTCTCATCATAAATGGCGTCAAAAGTGAAGTCCTTCGTTGGCTCATCTTGCTCTTTCGGATTCTTCAACTCGATTTGTCCCCGTTGTGGTCGCATATGGACAATTCTAGAAAAAATTGATGAATTTTGGGTTAGTTGTATTACTTTGGGGTGTCAGATTCTGCTGAAGTTCACAGAATGGGTTACTGTAGTTTTAAACTCACTTTGAGTGTCCATTCGCAATTTCCTGGCTGGATAGGGGACGACATCTGACGATAACCTGGAAAAAGTGAAAAATCTAGAAAAACAACAAAAATTTTTTTATCTGCCCAAAACAAGGTAAGAGAATCATCAATGGAATCTTCTCCGATAGAAAATTAGAAAAATTTTTGAAACAGTAAATTTTTTGAAAAATTTCCCAGTTTCAAATAAAGTTTTTGAAAATAGTTCTCCCGCTTTTTTGATTTCTTGTTGTTTTGAAATTTAACTGAAAAACTTTTGTTTACAAATTTGTGGTATAACGACATCATATAACCATCTGATTGAAATTTCAATTTTTGAACGTAAAATTTAAGGAAAAGTGAAACAGTAATTTTTCAAATTTCTCAAGTATTAGTTTTTGAAATTTCTAAAACTTTCCCAATAAACTCACTTTGACAGTTTCCTGTTTCGATGATTTTTTCATAATTTCCACCATTCTGGCAGAATTTCGAGTAGCTCCGTTTTAATTCTTCTAATTGGTTGGTTCTAGAATTTTCTGAACATCAAGGACAATTTTGGTGCATTTGTGGGTGAAGATGAGAACCTGGAAATTGATTGGTAATTAGGATAATTAGTAAGGGATAATTAGGATGAAAAGAGTTTGGGGAAAAAGTAGTCAAAAATGATAGGAAAATCCAAAATAAAAATTAAAAATGTTAGTTTTGAAGAAACGACTGAAGAAAAATTACTAAAAATCAATATTTTCACAAAATTAGATTTATATGAAACAGTAATTAATTTTTTTTAAAAGTAATTTGGGCAAAAAAAATCTGTTTCAGGAAAACTTTTTGGACGAATTTCAGTAATTTTTTATTTGATAATAATGAAATATGCATTTCTCAGTTCATTTTGCCAAAAAAACTGTTTCAAGAACCCATTCCATGGATTAAATTCAATTGGTTCTTATTAATAGGATACTACTATTGATACATTACCTTAAACACTCTAATAGAACGCCACCCGGGCCGTCCACTTTGAGCCTATATACCTCACTTCTTTTGAGAGATATCAAAAAGTTGTCAACTGATAAAATGTTGCTGATATCATGATAAAAATTTTATCAGTTGACAACTTTTTGATATCTTTCAAAGGAAGTGAGATATGTAGGCTCAAAGTGGACGGACCGGCTGCCGTTCTATTAGAGTGCTTACGGTATTTTTCTCAACATTTCAGTTCTATTCACACCATTACTTTTTCGATAAAAATTTGAAGATTAATGTGAAATTACTCGAAAAAGTACTATAAATCTAAAACTCGGTATAATCGCATGATTAATTATACAGGAAATTTGAAATTTTTTGGGAATACTATGAAACCGAGAAAAAAAAACGCTAGACTAGAATTCAATGAAAAACTATTAAGTTTTGCCCAAAAATTACTAGGAATTTAGAAAATGCTTGGGTAAAGCCAATAATTTAACGAAATTTGGCAAAACTTATTGAAAGAAATTTGAAACAGAAATATTTTGAAATTAAATAAGGATTTGAGAAAATTATACTCTGAGAATTTTGTGAATTTCAAAAGAAGCACTTTCCATTGTATTCTCATTAAATTTGCGAATATTCACAATACTTTTGGAATACCATGAAACAGAAAAACATTTAAAGTTACCATAGAATTTTCATAGAAAAAACAACTAAACTCTGGACCAAATTCACTAAAAGAATGCAAAATTGATTTCAATTTTTGATTAAAATTTTGCCTGTTTCATTTTTCTCCAAAAAGTTTCTTTGAAATTTCATAAAATTGTTGACATAGTCTTAATCAAAACTTCCAACTTTGCAATAACTTTTTCTTACAAAATTCACAAACTTTTCCTTGAATAAATGTATTTTCTCACTTTTTCTATTTCGAATTTTCTCTGTTTCACAGTATCCCCAACAATTGTAAATTTTTGTATAATTAATCGTACTGCTTTTTCTGTTTTTAGATTTATAGTATTTCCAGCAAAATGCTAAAATTTGGACCAAATCAACTGTTCATTTAAAAAGTAGCCAACTATGTTATGTCTAAAGTTCATCGATTTTACGAATATTCGCAAAACATTTCCGGCAAAAGTTGAAACAGGAAAGAAATTCAAGAAATGCAACTAAACTTTTGCAGAAAACACACTAATGTAACCGAAAATTCGAGAAAAAAAGTCTATAAAAAGAATACAAAAGTGAACTACTTGGGTTTGGAAGAAACTATGTCGGATGGAGCAACTGTCGAAAATTCGTCAAACTTTTTGGGCAAAAAATGAAACAGCAAAAAATTAAAAATTAATCCAAAATTTGGAGAAAATTACCCAATTTTGACTAAATCAACTGAGAAATGCTCATTTAGTTTTAAATTTCACATCAAAAAGTACCCAAAAACTCTTAAAATTATAATTTGATTCCCATAAGTATATCAAACAATTAAAAAACCTCAATACTTTTAGACGAAAATGAAACAGAAGATTTTTGAAACTGAACGTTTTCCAAAGAGCTGGGACAGCAAATTTTGAATCTAAATCGATTTTCTAGACTAATTCTAGCCGGAAATTCGATTTTCATAGAGTTTTGCTATCAAATTTGACTTAAAAATTGATTTTCTAGACTAAATCTAGCGGGAAAATCCCAAAAAAAGGTCCAAAAAGAAAAGGGTCCATAAAAAAGTATACAAAATTAAACGATTCCGGTCCGCAGGACCGGGTCAAAGTGTCTCTCCCGTTTTACACAACAAAATGGCCGAGAATACGAGGAAGAAAAAGAAGAAGAAGTAATCGGAAGATGTAAGAAGGAGACATTCGAGGACACTAGGCAAGCGAGAGAGTGTAGGAAGTTGAAAGGACGCAGACAGAGAAGGAGAAGACACCCGACGACACACCCAGCCAGATGGTGTGCTCCAAGGGGGTAAAAGGTGGTTGAGAGGGAGAGAGCAAGAATTCTGTGTGTGTGTGCATAATATCGATTCTCTGCGCGGAGAGACGCAGAGAAGGAGGAGGGTGAGAGAGTAGGGGAGAGGAGGAGGGTGGTTATAGATAGGAGGGAGATAATAGAAGACGTGTGTGGAGTGTGGTGGGGGCTCCTTGAAGAAAAAGAAAATTTCTGTTTCAAAACTTGGGTTAAGAAAGTGTTGGAAATTTTGTTTTCGATTACTCTAAAAAGTTTTTTTTGGAAAATTGGAGAAAGAAGAGTATTCTAATTTTAACGGTCCAAATTTTGAGGAAAAAATTGCAAGGGTTTTTGGGGTTCCCAAAACGTTTTTGATAGTTTTTTGCCCTTTTCTAAACTTTCATTGCATATAAGTCGTTCATTTGGGTAAAATGTAAAATTCCAGCGTACATTAACCTTTTGGACATTTTTCACACAAAGAAAAAACAACATACTCTAAAAATACCACAAATTTCCTTCAAAACACTCCAAAAACGAAGTCTCTACGACAATTTTGAGCCAAGTTATAGTCATTTGAAGTTTTCGAGGTGAGAGACGCAGAGACTCTCGTTTCTCTGCGTCTCTCACCTCTCTCAACTTTAAATAACCATAACTCGGCTTAAAATTGTCGTAGAGAGTTCAATTTTATAGCGATTGAAAGAAAATGTTTCTGTTTGTGATATCAGATAAAATGAGTAACTGAGTAACGGGATCCATTAGGACAATTGTTAAGCTTAAAGTTCGAATTTTGACTTTCAGATTTTCCAGACAAATGAAAAATTTCGAAACTTTGTTTTCAACCGAATATAAAAAATCTGGTTTTACAGTTTCAAATTATCTATGAAATGGTAAAAATTGTAAAAATGTTGTTAACGCTCCTTCTGTTCCTTTATTTTTCCATTAACGTAAAACATGTAATAGAAGAGCCTGCACACTGCCAAGTTTCAGCTGATTTTTCTTGTCCACTATGCTAGTTATCAAAAATCTGTCAACTGATAATATTTTTGCTATTTTATGATAAACAGTTTATCAGTTGACAACTTTTTGATATCTTTCTCAGGAACCGAGATAAATGGGCTCAAAGTTGAAAGTTAGAGGGGCCCTTTTATTACAGGTTTTACGGTATGTTAAGTTTACTTCAAAAAGAAACATAAAAGTTTAAATATTCACTCAAATTCCTCTAGAACTACTGTAATATCAGTTTTGAACATGAACCTGAATATTTAGTGAAACAAGGAAAATTTAAAGGGTCAGAAAAGATTTTTGGTTCTTAAAACATTGTAAGGTGATGATTCAATGCTAATAGAAATTTCAATTTTTTGTAACAAAATTTTGAAACAGGAAAAATTTCTGAGCATCTGGAAAAATTGTTGTTTCAAAAAAAAATTTTCCAAGTGTCTTTTTGTTTTTATCATTTTGAGATGACTATAATTAATAGTTGAATTTGATGATTTAAAATTTCTTATATTCTCTGATAAAAAATATATCTTCACCTTAAAAATCATTTTTCAAAAAACGATTATTCTAATAACAGTGGATTCTTCTAAAATTATGAAAAATTTGTGAATTAAAATTTTTTTAAGGAACAAATTAAAAAACTGATAACACAGGAAAATCATTAAAGTTTTTAAAGAATCACTTATCAAACATTTTTGAAGCGGAGAAATTTTGAAAAATTCAGCATTTTTTAGTTGTTTTCCAATCGATTCTGTTGAGCTCTTCAAATAATTAAATATATGAAAATGTATTTACTGTTTCAAATTCCAAATCTTTTTCGAAACTATAAGAATAAAGCAATTAGTCAGATGAAAATAACAAAAAAACGGACTCATTAACTTTGGCCCAATTTATCTCGGTTACTGTAACAGGTATCAAAAATTGGTCAATTGATAAAATGTTACTGATAATATGATAAACATTTTATCAGTGGACCAATTTTTCATATCTCTTACAGAAAATGAGATAAATCGGGTTGAAGTAAGGAAACCTTCTACAAATCTTGTTTAATGGTCAGTTCACTGATTCTTGGGTCAATATTTTCAGGATTTTTGGTGTTGAATTCGGAAATTGATCTGCATCTGATCCAGTAGACGTTGAGTTCCCAGAAGACGTTGAGCTCTCTTGATAGGTACATCTCTTCTTACTCAAACATTTGAAACACCAGAGATGTTGATTTTCCATTCCAAAACGAGCACGACACCTTTTTTCTGGCTTTCGTTTTTCTGAAACTTCAAAAAATTTATAAATCGATATTTCAAAATCCCACCATCAATAATTTTTCTCGTCCTCTTCTTCGTTTTTGCTTTTCCATAATTTTCAGCAGGTGACCATCCTGGATACTTCATTTTGTGTTCTTCTCTCTCTTTTTCAGCAATTTCCACATATTTTTGACGCTCTTCCGGGGACAATTCTTTCCATTTTTGCCCCATAATTTTGTTGATTTGAGCAAACCGTGTTCCAGGCTCCGCCCCCAATTTCGGACGATTTTCGTATGCAAAACGCATGAAAGCGTTTAGAGGCTTTTTGATTCTCTGGTTTTCTTCCTTTTCTGGAGATTTAGACGGTTCCTTTACATATGGAACGTCTTCCACTGGTGGATTCTGTTGGACGACGTTGTTGATGTCTTCTGGAGCCACCACGTCTTCTGGAGAATTCTGAACGGGTAAGGGTGCAGCCAGAATGGGGAACGGCAAAAAAGGTGGGGTCAGTAGTGGAAAACCCAAGAAATTTTGCGTCAGATTTCCGAGGAGCTGAAAAAATAGTTTAACGCATAAAAATCCAGCTTTTCCTCAATTTTTTAAAAATTGAAACTACCAAAAAAAAAGAGTTCTCTATCAAAAACTACCCTGAAATCCACGAAGGAACAGAAAATTTCATGGTGGCTGAGTTTTTGAAAATCCTCGGCCACTATGTCAAAAGTTAGACCGCAAAAACTGGGAAACACATTTTCCGGTACATATCCAATTTCAAGATAATCAACATTGTGCTCTCCATCAAAAACTGTCCTAAAAACCATGAAACAGTCAAATTTTTAAAGGTGGCCAAATTTTTGAACTTTCTAGGCCACCAGTTGAAAAGCTAGGTCGCGCCCACGCTGGTCATGTTTATATTCATTTTGAAGGTCTTGACTTACCAATCTCAGGTATTTTTGAATTTTCAAAAACCGACAAAAATGAATAAAGTTACAGTCATTTTTCTAACAAGGCTAGAGACACAGAGAGACCAGACACACTGCGTCTCTGACCCGAAAAATCTAATTCTGAGGAATATATGCTTGCTTATACTCATTTTGGAGCTCAAAACAAGGTGAGCTCAAAAATGTAAGTTTCATCAAAGTTGGAAAATTTTCAGCCAAGTTATAGTCATTTTTCTAGCTTTTTTTTCAGCCACGTAATCAGAAGACGGCAGTCTTCCCTGGAGCGCAATTGCTCATCACTTATTTTCTTTTTCAGTTCTTACCATATTCCTTTGGTAATTCATCAAAACCAATGTCTGGTAGAGACTGGGTCCTGGTCCTCCACCTTGCCGCATTTCAATGGGAATCGACAGATTTTGATCTGAAAAATATGGTTTCTTACTTTTTTAGTCAAGATTCCAAAATAAAAATCTCACCTGGATACTGTACCTGGTCCCTGATCAATAGATCAATATTAAAAGGGAGGTTAGGATGAGCCATATATTCCTGAAACAAAAAAATCATGGACAAAAATACGGTAAACTTTTTGAGCCAATATATTTCGGTTACTGTAGAAGATACTAACAATCGGTCAACTAACAAAATGTATATCATAATATCAGTAACATTTTATCAGTTGACAATTTTTTGATATCTTTTACAGGAACTGAGATATATAGGCTCAAAGTGAAAGTACAGTATAACCGATTAGCAGGATGGTTCATGTAATTGGAATCAAAGAAAAGAAAAACATATTACAGAAGATTGCTCAGAACAAAGACAATGAGAAATTAGGAACTCCAAAAAATGGGGCGCACCAAACCTGAGAGGCTAATAAGCTCCGCCCCATTTGTGTGTTTCCTTTCTCACTTCTTTTTTTTTACGATCCGCCACCGTGATCCCACTTGAGGTGTGAGTAGCGGAGGTGGTACTGTACCGGAGGTGGTACGTTTTTTACTTGTGGGAAAATATTGCTGAAAATTCTGAAAATAGGTAAGATACCTGTAAGTTATGATCCTTTATCTGAAAAAGGCTGAAACCACACTTGCCAACCGGACCATTAAAATACCATCAAAAACTTTGTATCGAAGTCTTAAAATTTATATTCATTAGATTCCAAATCAAATGTAAAAGAAAAATTTCTAAAGAAAATGAAGTCTTAGAGAGCCGCTGAGAAACGAGAGAGCTCTCGTTGTCTACGTCTCTCACGGGAGACTTCAACTTGGCTCAAAATCGCTCCAGAAAGTGCAACTTAAGAGAATTTTAGAAGATTTTTTGTATTTTCAGAAATCCTACAAATTTCCAAAATATTTCACTTCAGAAATTTTCACTCCAGAAGTCAGAAATATCTGGTCATCCCAGAAGTTCCAAACTTTCCCTGTTTCAAAAATTTCAGAAACAGTGAAAATCTTATTTTTGGTTGCTAGTTCGGTTTACTTCATAAGCCTATTTATCATGGCCCCTGAAAAAATACCAAAAAGTAATCAGCTAATAAGATGTTTATCATATTATCACTAACATTTTATCAGTTAACCACTTTTTGATATCTTTCATAGGGAACAAGATAATCGAGCTCAAAGTTGACGGTTTGAAGGTACTTCCTACGGTAACTAGTGCTCATCTATTTTCTCGTATCACCAGGATTCGATAATCAAATTCCGACGTTTTTAAGCTTTAAAAAACCCTCATTTCAGAATTGTCACTATTTCAAATAACAAAAAAACAAAACAGTAGCATTTTCTGATTTATTTACTCTACCGATACCAAAAGACGATCTATCTCGGAATTCCCAAATTTTCACTGTTTCAAAAGTTCAAGAAACAGTGAAAATATTTTTTTGATTGTTTCATTGGTAGTACATTTTTGTGTCGACAGTTAAATAAGTAAAATTCACTATTAAAGGGGGCGTCCGGTAATTCAAAAATTTTTGAGATTTTTATATCAATCGATCCAGAATTTTGGGTCGGGAAGAAAACTCTCTTGAGGGACAGTCCGAAAATCACTCGTTCTCAAGATATTTGTCAAAAACAGGTCAAAAAATGAACGTAGAGGGTGCAGATTAGGGATCTCGACAAGAGGCAGAATCCTTGAGGGTGCACGCAAATAAATGAATAAAAACGTGAATTCTTTTTATCGGGGGTTTTCATGCTTATTACTGTACTAAATGTACTAAAGGAAACAAACCCCGACAAAAAGAATTCACGTTTTTATTCATTTCTTCGCGTGCACCCTCAAGGATTCTGCCTCTTGTCGAGCTCCCTAATCTGCACCCTCTACGTTCATTTTTTTGACCTGTTTTTGACATATATCTTGAGAACGGGTGATTTTCGGACTATCTTCCAAGAGAGTTTTCTTCCCGACCCAAAATTCTGGATCGATTGATATAAAAATCTCAAAAATTTTTGAATTACCGGACGCCCCTTTAAAGAAAAAATTTCAACTAAAATGTTTGTACATGATCCCCAATAAAAACGTTTGGTATTCTAATTCCTCTTCTCCAAACTGTCAACTTTGATTACATTTATCTCGGTTACTGTAGGAGATATTGAAAAGGTGTCAACTGACATAATGCATACTATAAGAATTTTTATCAGTTGATCACTTTTGATTTCTGCTACAGCAAGCAAGATATATAGGCTCAAATTTAACGATTTTAAGCACTTCTTACGGTAACTACTCGGGCGTCGCCACCAACTTGCATAAGATCAGGTAACTGATGACGTACCACATCACACTTCGGTACAACTTGAAAAGTAATCTCCCAGGATTATTGTAACCAAATAACATAAGATTTATGATCCTCTGACATTTGCATTCCTAATTTTTGACGATTTGTTTGTTCAACGTCCTTTGATATTACTTTCCCCGGAAAAGTTCCATAATTTTCGTTTTTTTCAGACAAAAAAGCAGCAATTTTCGGGTTTTACATTTATCATTACGAACCATCGATGACTTGATAACATCCCAAAACTCTCAAATTTTAACTGTTTCAAAATTTCTTGAAACAATAAAAATCTTGTTTTTAATAGTCGTCCTGTTATTTGGAGTTCGAAAAAAGTAAGTTCAAAACTTTAAAAAGCCTTAAACAGGAGCTCCTGTATACTTCCGAATACATGTTTGATGATCAGACTTGTTTTTAATACTGTAAGCACTGTAACAGAATGAGCCCCATTACTGTCAACGTTGAGCCTATATATCTAATTTCATGTGAAAGATATCAGAAAGCTGTACACTGATAAAATGTTAATCATATTATCAGAAACATTTTAGTAGTTGACCACTTTTTGTTATCATTTACAGGAGCCGAGATAATTAGGCTTAAATTTAACGTTTTGGGACATTCCTACAGTACTATCAGATAACTCATACTGTACCACATCACACTTCGGCAGATCTTAAAAAACAGTCTCTTCAGATTACAGTAACCCAAATAACATTAGATTTATGGCTGTGTTCTCATAAGCATTCCCAGTTTTTTACGACCACCATTTGTTTGTCCATTGTCCTCTTCTCTTGCTTTCCTAGTGGCTCTGTAGTATCACTTAAGTGTGATAGACCTGAAAATAAATCAGTGGCATCGTAAAAATTATTTTTTTAAATATCTACTGGCAAAGATGGATCCTTTTAAAAAGATTCATATTTGCCGTAAGAAACAAAACTCCAAAGATAACAGAAAAACGAAAATTAAAACAAGAAATTTCAAAAAATGTTCAAGAAGTAGGACTTTATTACTGCACATATTATTTTTAAACTAAAATTCACATCTTAATTAATTTCTGTGAAACCGAAAAAAATTTTTTTCACTGTTTCAAAGTTTCCAGACAACTAAAAACTCGCATTTTTCTTGCTTCATTGGCTCTTTTGATTGGTAGTGACAAACGAATTAGAAATTCTCAGTATTATTATAAACTATACACAAGAATTGAAAAGCATATTTTAGAAAATTTTCAGTTTCGAAACCATCCTTGAAAGATCAGGTTTGATTTGAATACCAATTGTTTTTCTTATAGAATTCCGTAGCCTGTTTATCTCAATCTCTGTGAGAAATATCAAAAATTAGTCATCTGACAAAATGATCGTCATATTATCAGGAACATTTTATCCGTTAATCACTTTTTGATATCTTTTACAGGAATGGAGATACATGTGCTCAAAGTTGACGGTTTGGAGACACTTCCTACGGTAACTGGTTTTTAACTTTTTTTCATAAGAATTCGATAATTATCACTCTATTATGATTTTTTTTTGATAACTCTCATGATTAGATTCTACATTTTTCACGATGTTTAAAGAAAACAGGGTTCCACAATTTCCGATCTTTCGAACGAAAAAAAAGTGGAAAATTCGGGTTTTTTATTATCAATACGAGCCATCGATAACATCCCAGAAGTCTTAAATTTTCACTATTTCAAATTAACTAGAAACACTGAAAAAATTTTTTTTTGATTATGTTGTATACCATTCCAGATTGTGAATATGGCAAGCGCTCTAATAGAATGACTATTTTCACTGTCAACTTTGAGTCTATTTATCTTATTTCCTGAACAATTTCAAATGAAAACAAAACATATTTTCACTGTTTCTAGATGATTTGAAACAGGGATGATGTGAGACTTCTGTGATGAATCGATACCCAATAATTCAATTTGAAAAAAAAAAACAGAAAAATGTCTCATTTTCTCTTTTTCAAACCCAACTATCTCGTCACCTATGAAAAATATCAAAGAAGTGGTTTTTTCCAGCAACTTTTCCGGCAACCGTGTAGCAGAAAACCAGTAAATCGATACAGTACCACGAATTCAAAAAGTGTAAAGACATTTTTTAATTAAAGTTTTTTTTCGAGAAATGCCAACTTTTAGCTTTTTTGTCTCGGTCCCTGTGAGATATTTCAAAAAATAGTCAACTGACAAAATGCTTATCATATTGTGTTTGATGTTTTATCAGTTGACCATTTTTTGATATCTTATTCAAAAAACGAGATATATACGCTCAAAGTCTTACGGCAACTGGTGCTGAACTTTGTGGCTCATATGCATACCATCAGATAACTCCTGATTCACCACATAGCACTTCGGCAGAACTTAAAAAACAGTCTCTTCAGATTACAGTAACCCAAATATTATAAGATTTATGACCCTGCTCTCATAAGCATTCCCAATTTTTTACGACTATTTGTTATTTTGGTCCATTGTTCTTATTTTCTCACTTTCCCAGGAACTCAGTAAAGTATCAGTAAAGTGTGAGAAACCTGGAAATATGTCCACGACACCGTAAAAATGACTTTTTGCGCTAAAATTTCGACTCTATGGGCAGCAGTTGTTATTTTAAAAAAAAAGCACTTTTTGTCAATAGAGTCGAAATTCGCGCGCATTTGAATAGTACCATAAAATCTTCAATTGAACTTTTTGACCACCGAATTTGAGCCATTTTTTCAGCCCCTTCAAGATATATCCAAAATGCGTCAATTGATAAAATTTTTATCACATTATCACAAACAATTCATCAGTTGACAACTTTTCAATATCTTTTACAGTGACCGAGATAAATTGGCGCAATGTTCAGAGCTTTTTAATTCTTTTGGCACGGTTTGAGAGGTAATCGAGATTATTTGGAATTCAAAAATACTGGGGTTCGAAAAAATTCTGAAACCGAAAAATTTTTAACAATTGGAAAGTTTGAATATTTTGTAAAGAAGTTTTACCATAAATCGTTGAATTCAGCCTATAAATTTTCAGGTTTGGAGGGAATCCAAAAAAGAAGTTTCGAAAATGATTAAAAAGTAAGACGTCATTAGGAATCATATTATTTTTAAACTAAACTTCATCTGTTACAAAATTTCTGTTGAACCGTAAAAATAACAAAAAAACTAGTTTCTTACGGCTACTGTAACATCTGAAAATGTTTTCAGCTTCTTGAAACTTAAAAAATTATCTTGTTTGTGAAAATCTGAATTTCAAGGAGCATTAAAAACACGAGTTCAAAGTTTTATCCTATTCACTAGGTTGAAAATAAAATTTACAAGAAAACATACTAAAAATCAAGCTTCTACGACAGTTTTAAGCCGAGTTAAGGCGATTTTAAGTTTCCCGGGACGCAGAGAAACGAGAGCGCTCTAGTTGTCTGCGTCTCTCACACGGAACTGCAAATGACTCCGATTCCGGTTGAAATCATCGTTGAAGGTTCACTTTTATAGCATTTTGGAGACATTTCTATTGTATTTCCTATTACACTGTCAGTAAGCCACAAATATGTTATCAAAATTAGAAATAAATTTTGAAACAGTAATTTTTTTGGAAGTTTTTGAAACCCGTTTTTGAGCATTAAAAAGCAGTAATTTTGAAAATTTCTTTTTTATTATTTTTCTGCAAAGACACTATCCAAATTCTGCAGAGAAGGCAAAAACCGGTTCAAAGACAATCAATCGAGAAATCCCTTTTTTCTTTGAAGGACAATATATGAGAGATAGACGACTTGTATTGTTTCATACAAACCATACTATTGATTTTTAGAAAAGGATGTTTTTTTTCAAAATTCTGTAAAACTACATTTGTTATTGAGTGATTTAAAAAGTATTAATTACAATACAATATTTCAATATTTTCCATCAAACTTTGAAAAAGCAACATTTCTGAAAAAATTTGCTGTTACAAAAATAGTTTTTTAAAACTGTTTTGTTTTTTTTTTTTAATTTTCTCTAGTTTTAAAAATAAGTTTAACTTTTTATTAATTCTAATTAAAAAAAGGGTTTCCTCAACTTAAAAATATGATTTTAAACAATGGATTCTTCTAGAATTACTATCTCTGAAGTTATTGACAATTTTAGACTAACAATTTCTGAAATTATTCGAATTAGAGCATTCTCAGAACAGGAACATCTTTAAATTTTCAAAAAATCCTTTTCTCCAAATTCTTTGAAACGGAGAAAAATTTACTCGAACAACTTTGAATTTCTTGGTAAAATCAGAAACTTTTGATGGTTTTTGATAGATTTTGTTAAGCAAATGATTAAAAAATTACTGTTTCAGATTATCAATTATTTTTCGAAACGATAATAGTAAAACAATAAGATTAGAAGACTTATGAAAAATATCAAAGATATAGGCTCTTTCAAATTGCCCTAATTTATCTAGGTTTCTGTCAGAGATATGAGAAAGCAGTCAACTGATAAAATGTTGGTTATATTATGACAATCATTTTATCAGTTGATTACTTTTTGATATCATTCACAAGAACCTAGACAAATTGGGATAAAGTTTGAGAGCAAGAAAAAGTGGATAGTTTTATCAGAAATTTAAGCTTTTTTCAGATAGAAGTATGGTTTCTAACGACATGGATCTCATGACTAATTTCGAAGAAGAAGATTTAGGTAAAAAATTTTCAAAAGTTTAGATGAAAATTTTCCTATTCCAGAAGACCTCCGCGTCACACTCATCATAGACTTGCTACTTAGTGGTGGATCTGGACCCAAATTTGTGCACGATTTTTTTGCGGTGAGTTATTCTGACAAATTTGACATAGATTATGAACATTTTCTTTCAAATTGCTCCAAAAACGAGCTCTCTACGACGATTTTGAGCCGATTTATGAACATTCAAAAGGTTTGGTTAGAGACGCAGTGTCTCTCGTTTCTCTGCGTCTCTAACCTTTAATATTTAGATGGTAATAACTTGGCTCAAAATCATTGTAGAATCTTGAGTTTTTGAACAATGATAATCAAGAATTAAACCTCAAAATGCTCCAAAAATGATCTTTCTACGGCGATTTTGAGCCAAATTATGGTCATTTGAGGCTTTTAAGAGACGCAGACAACGAGAACGCTCTTGTTTCTCTGCATCATCACCTTGAAAATTCAAACCACTGTATCTTGGCTCAAAAATGTCGTAGAAACTTGATTTTTAGTGCGTTCTATTGGAAATTTTATTGTAAATCTGGAAAATATAATTTTACAATTAGACAGTCAACAATATTTTTGGTTATTTCAGATGCAAGGAACACTTCTGAACATAACGCCTATAGAAAACGCCGCTTATTTGGAGTCATTGAATCAAAATATGGAAACTGAAGAGCAAGAGCCTGTTGATAACACCGCTGACAAGGAATTGGAGAATTCTGTGGATGTTCAAGAAGAGCCAAACAACAATTTTTCGAGTTTGGAAAAGTTGGAGATTCTAGTACGGCGATTTGATAACACTGCTGATAAGGAACTAGAGGACCTAGTGGCAACTGATAAGCAAAAAGAGCAAAACAACCATTCTT
Organism: Caenorhabditis nigoni; assembly: GCA_027920645.1. Lineage (NCBI taxonomy): Eukaryota > Metazoa > Nematoda > Chromadorea > Rhabditida > Rhabditidae > Caenorhabditis > Caenorhabditis nigoni. The sequence continues at coordinate 16,878,835 of CP115867.1, read as the reverse complement.
CTAGTGCTGAGGAAGATCTACCAGTAATCAAAATATCCAGAAAAGCTCGTAGAACTCTCAAAAGGAGCTCGAAAATCAAAGAAAATCGAATTAAGAAGCCGCTGAATGCTTTCATGTGTTTTGTGAACGAAAATCGGTCTAACCTGTGGAATTCGTTGAAGAAAGAAAAGATAACTTTTTCTGGAATCAACAAAATACTTGGTCAAAAATATCAAGGATTGTCATCCGAAGAACGCAAAAAATATTTTGATATGGCTAAAAAAGAGCACGAAGAGCACAAAGAAAAGTATCCGGAATGGACGGCTCGTCAGAATTATACACTCCACGGGAAGAAACGCAAGCGCAAATTGAAAGGTGGGGATTTCCTATGAACCGCTCTAAAAATCGAGTTTCTAGCTCCATTTTGAGCCGAGTTATGGTCATTTGAGGTTTTTAAGAGACGCAGACAACGAGAGCGCTCTCGTTTCTCTGCGTCTCTCGCGCGGGAAACTTCAAATCTCCATAGCTTGGCTCAAAATTGTTGTAGGATCTTTATTTTCGGACCGGTTATACTGCAATTATTTTGTTCATGAGATCAGAAATCAAGTTCTCTGCAAATCCGAAAATTTTGAAAAAAAAATTTATACAATTTTCTTGGAATTTTGAGTTTTCCTGAAAATCTAGAGAATTTCGCATAAAATACTGAAAAACTGAATCATTTACAATTTAGGACAATTTTGAGCCGAGTTATGGTCATTTGAAGTTTTGAAGAGACGCAGACAACAAGAGCGCTCTCGTTTCTCTGCGTCTCTTGCGCAGAAACTTCTAATCACTATAACTTGGCTCAAAATAGTCGTAGGAACTTGGTTTTTGAACCATTTTAGAGGAAATTCCCAGTATTTTTAATATTCTTTTGATTTTTGAATTTCAGACAAAGAAGACATAGTGAAATGCCGTGGTCAATTTGGAATCGAGAACAAGAATGCTTGGTGTAGACAGTGTATATCCAAAAAGAAGTGCATCTATCAGGAATCGATCGTTAAGACATGCCCTTTGGATCCCTCTGTCGAAATCTGAATGCTTATACCTCATTAGCTATCAGTCTTCTTTGTTTTGTTTGAAATTTAAAAACATGGGTATCAGGAAATTTTTATTGATAATTATTATTTTCATTAGCTTCTAGGTTTTGGTTGCATATTGAACCGCTTTTAAATTTTCGTCGAAGAACACCATTTATCCCGAACGGACCGTTGCGCAGCTGAAAAAATAAAAATAAAATTCAGTGTGTGTCTTTTTTTATAACCTATTTTTTCTGGAAATCACTACTTTGAGTCTATTTATGGTTATTTCATTCATGGACATCTTAACATACGTAGACAATACAAAAAATTTCTTTCAAAATGCTTCAAAAATCATATTTCTGGGATAATTTTGAGCCGAGTTATGACAATTTAAAGTTTTGTAGAGACGCAGACAACGAGAGCACTCTCGTTGTCTGCGTCTCTCGCGCGGGAAGCTTCAAATCGTTATAACTTGGCTCAAAACAGTCGTAGAATCTTGATTTTCAGCTTGTTCTGTTGGAAATCTGGTTTGAAATCTGATAAGCGTGAAATCAACTGTTTCAGAATAATAAAATTTTCAATTCTTACCGAAGGTCTGACGGATGATCTTGTAGTCAATGTTGCGTTGAAAACGAAGAACATCAAGGAGCCTCTTGTCATGGAGAATCGGATTTTTCCGTTGTTTCCGTTGGAGAATTCTGTAAGACCAACATGTCTCAAAGATTAGTGAGTCTTTGGGCTAATTAGCTGAAAGTATCCTAGTGTTATAAATACCCTGGTCAAACACGAACCTTTGAACTTCAGTCCTTGTCCTTGAATAGAATTTTAGAAAAATATTAATAAAAACCAAATCTTCGAAATCCATTCAGAAGGTTTTCTTTGGTGTGAAATATCAGAATTTTGAAGAAAATCAATAAATTGAGACGTCCATTCTGTTAGGTCGTCCGGGAGAAACAATGGCATAGAGTTCTTGGAGGGATAGGGCAGATGTCGCTATGTTATTTTTGTTCTCTGCGTCTCTCAATGGCGTCGTGCTCTCTCCATACTTTTGGTCTTACTTTACGCAGACCTCGTGCACCAGATGGGACTGTTGGTATGAGAGATTGAGAGACGCAGAATGACACTTTTGAAGGGTCGTAACTTAGTAAAGTGTGAGTTAAATCAAGGGAAAACTAGATTTTCAGATTCAGCACAACTTGGGGATTCAAATGAGTATAAACATGGACCATTCAGCTAGAAAAAAAGGTTACTGTGAGAAAATACCGTTTCACAGTTTCTTGAAATAGAAGGTCTTGTGTCCTTGCTTCAATATGGCCATTATCACTCTTTCAAATCTGAAAAGCAAACAAATAGAATTTTAATATAAATCTTTATTTTCAAAATTTCACATAATTAATTCCAGAACAATAATTTATCACTGGCCATTGTTGTTGAAAACGAAGTGAAAGTTCTTCTCATGACAAATCGGGCATGAATCTATGTTCTGAAAAATGTCATAACTATTTTTAATGTCAAGAAGTTCTCTCACTTCAGTATTCACAAAATATTTAACAATTTCACTCTTGTCGACAAGGCGATTCCATACATTTGCCGCAACTTCTTGAGAAGCGGTTCTCTCCCAGATGCCCTCCATTCAAAAATCCCAATGATCGCAACGGCCATCAGAAATACGAAAATGAGTCCTTTCATTGTAGCACGATCCAATTTGAAGTTGAATCTGAAAATTAGAAATGATCAGTGAGGGGAAGAAAATATTAATTTCAAACTGAAGAAGCTGTCTTCGAAAATGAATTTTTAAAATCTCACCTCATTTTTAAACATATAATTTCAGAAAAATAAGACTTTGAAAATCCATTCAGTAGGTTTTCATGGTTCCGGATACTAGAATCTTGAGGAAAATCAATAATTTGAGACGTCCATTCTGTTAGGTCATCAGGAAAAAAAACAATGAATAGTTTTGGGAAGGATAGAAAGGGCCTCTCGGTTTTTTTATTATCATATTTCTCTGCGTCTCTCGATTGCTTCATACTCTCTCCATATTTATCGTGATGCTTCGCGCAATATATGGGACTGTTGGTATGAGAGATTGAGTGACGCAGAAAGCTACTTCCAAAGGGTCATAGCTCAGTCAATTTCAGATTGATTGAATTGAAAACTAGATTTTTAGATTCAGCTGAGCATGGAGATTCGAATGAGTATGAACATGAACGAACCATTTGAACTCATTTTTGAGACAAATTTATAAATGTTCCGTTTCAATTTTTTTGGAATGGGAAATCTTGTTATTTGTTTTAATGCTGTTTTTCCTATTAGAAAAGTTGAAAAGCAATTTAATAGAACATTTTATTTTGAAATTAAAATCAAATTAATAGTTGAACGATAAATAACAGTTGAACAATAATGCAGAAGAAGCGGCATTTGTAGTTTGTAGTTTGTACTTTGTAGGCCCAGGCCCCCAGGCCCAGGCCCCCAGGCCCAGGCCCCCAGGCCCAGGCCCCCAGGCCCAGGCCCCCAGGCCCAGGCCCCCAGGCCCAGGCCCAGGCCCCCAGGCCCAGGCCCCCAGGCCCAGGCCCCCAGGCCCAGGCCCCCAGGCCCAGGCCCCCAGGCCCAGGCCCCCAGGCCCAGGCCCCCAGGCCCAGGCCCCCAGGCCCAGGCCCCCAGGCCCAGGCCCCCAGGCCCAGGCCCCCAGGCCCAGGCCCCCAGGCCCAGGCCCCCAGGCCCAGGCCCCCAGGCCCAGGCCCCCAGGCCCAGGCCCCCAGGCCCAGGCCCCCAGGCCCAGGCCCCCAGGCCCAGGCCCCCAGGCCCAGGCCCCCAGGCCCAGGCCCCCAGGCCCAGGCCCCCAGGCCCAGGCCCCCAGGCCCAGGCCCCCAGGCCCAGGCCCCCAGGCCCAGGCCCCCAGGCCCAGGCCCCCAGGCCCAGGCCCCCAGGCCCAGGCCCCCAGGCCCAGGCCCCCAGGCCCAGGCCCCCAGGCCCAGGCCCCCAGGCCCAGGCCCCCAGGCCCAGGCCCCCAGGCCCAGGCCCCCAGGCCCAGGCCCCCAGGCCCAGGCCCCCAGGCCCAGGCCCCCAGGCCCAGGCCCCCAGGCCCAGGCCCCCAGGCCCAGGCCCCCAGGCCCAGGCCCCCAGGCCCAGGCCCCCAGGCCCAGGCCCCCAGGCCCAGGCCCCCAGGCCCAGGCCCCCAGGCCCAGGCCCCCAGGCCCAGGCCCCCAGGCCCAGGCCCCCAGGCCCAGGCCCCCAGGCCCAGGCCCCCAGGCCCAGGCCCCCAGGCCCAGGCCCCCAGGCCCAGGCCCCCAGGCCCAGGCCCCCAGGCCCAGGCCCCCAGGCCCAGGCCCCCAGGCCCAGGCCCCCAGGCCCAGGCCCCCAGGCCCAGGCCCCCAGGCCCAGGCCCCCAGGCCCAGGCCCCCAGGCCCAGGCCCCCAGGCCCAGGCCCCCAGGCCCAGGCCCCCAGGCCCAGGCCCCCAGGCCCAGGCCCCCAGGCCCAGGCCCCCAGGCCCAGGCCCCCAGGCCCAGGCCCCCAGGCCCAGGCCCCCAGGCCCAGGCCCCCAGGCCCAGGCCCCCAGGCCCAGGCCCCCAGGCCCAGGCCCCCAGGCCCAGGCCCCCAGGCCCAGGCCCCCAGGCCCAGGCCCCCAGGCCCAGGCCCCCAGGCCCAGGCCCCCAGGCCCAGGCCCCCAGGCCCAGGCCCCCAGGCCCAGGCCCCCAGGCCCAGGCCCCCAGGCCCAGGCCCCCAGGCCCAGGCCCCCAGGCCCAGGCCCCCAGGCCCAGGCCCCCAGGCCCAGGCCCCCAGGCCCAGGCCCCCAGGCCCAGGCCCCCAGGCCCAGGCCCCCAGGCCCAGGCCCCCAGGCCCAGGCCCCCAGGCCCAGGCCCCCAGGCCCAGGCCCCCAGGCCCAGGCCCCCAGGCCCAGGCCCCCAGGCCCAGGCCCCCAGGCCCAGGCCCCCAGGCCCAGGCCCCCAGGCCCAGGCCCCCAGGCCCAGGCCCCCAGGCCCAGGCCCCCAGGCCCAGGCCCCCAGGCCCAGGCCCCCAGGCCCAGGCCCCCAGGCCCAGGCCCCCAGGCCCAGGCCCCCAGGCCCAGGCCCCCAGGCCCAGGCCCCCAGGCCCAGGCCCCCAGGCCCAGGCCCCCAGGCCCAGGCCCCCAGGCCCAGGCCCCCAGGCCCAGGCCCCCAGGCCCAGGCCCCCAGGCCCAGGCCCCCAGGCCCAGGCCCCCAGGCCCAGGCCCCCAGGCCCAGGCCCCCAGGCCCAGGCCCCCAGGCTAAGGGCTCACCTCTCGGGAGCCCCGAGAAGGGAGAACTGATTCTTCCTTCCACTTCTCTCTTCCTTTATAGTGATCTTATCTCCCTGAGGTCATCATGGGGCGTGGATTCTCAAACCATTTCACGTAATTTTTTTGGTCTGGAATTCCGAATTTTTTTCTAAAACTTTATTTTTTGCCACTCGGATTACTTTCGTAATTTTTTTCATCACGTTTCAATTTTCAATTTCGAAATCTATGAAACTCCTGAAAAATACTGGTTTTTTTAACCTACTTATCTCGTTTCCTGTTCCATATATCGAAAAATCTTCAACTAATGAAATGTTTCTGATATCAAGACAAATATTTTGTCTGGAAAATTAGTTTGATATCTTTTACATGAACCGAGATATATTTGGTCTAAGTTGACAGTTTAGGAGACACCCTTTTGGGATATAATTCAGAAATCTGGAAATCTTGATGTTTTCGTATTCATCTCTGAAGTTTTTGATTCCTTTTTTTTTCAGACTAAATGTAGCAATTCTAATGTTTTTCTGCTGCTCTCTTGTTAACCCAAATCCAAACCATAAATCCCAGAAATCTCAAAATTTCACTGTCTTGAAATTTCCTGAAACAGTAAAATTCTTGTTTTTGATAGTCGCTCCGTTGCTTTAATTGCGAAAAAATCTCAAAAACCTTTTACAGAAGTTCCTGTATATTTCCGAATACAACACTATTCGAAAAATTACAGAAATTCGAAACATCAGAGTTTTCAAAAAAAATCTAGAAACGGAAAAAGTTTTGAAATTTTGGATATTATGTAATTTCAAATATCAAAACTTTCAAGGTAGAACAGAACAGGGGATTCGACCGAAAAGTTTGAATTCCCGCCATTCTTTGAAAATTTTCAGTTTGGGCAGAAATTCAAAAGAAAAATGTCAAAATATTTCGAAAAGATGAGCCTATGGTACCAGTACTATTCTGTAACTGAAATTCACATTTAAGATGTTTCTGTGAAACAGAAAAGATACCATCTTAGAATATTTTCAAATTCTAGTATTTTCAGTTTTGGCGGAAGTTCCAAAAGTTAATTACAGAACATTTCCAAAGGGAGAGCTTCCTTAGGTACTATTATATTTTCAAAATAAACTTCATATGTTACGAAGTTAATGTGAAACCTGAAAAAACAAAAAAAGCAATTTTTGATGACTACTGTACCATCTGAAAATATTTTAAACTTCTTGAAACTTATATCAGATTTCAAATCGGAATTCTAACGAAATGCACAAAAAACAAGCTATTACAACAGTTTTGAGCCGAGTTATGGTAATTTGAAGAGACGCAGAGAAACGAGAGCGCTCTCGTTGTCTGCGTCTCTCAGCGGAAATTGCAAATGACTATAACTCGGCTCCAAATTATCGTAGAAAGTTCATTTTTTGAGCAAAGAAATTAAATTGACATTTTCAATAATTTTATGAAACTGAAATCATTAAATTTTACAGTTAATCAGAAAAAAGCTTACCTGTGTATCTTTTTGTTTCACTTTTTTCAAAATTCAAAGTGTTTTTTTTTTGCGTTTTACCATTAACAGTTCCGAGAGAAAAAAAAACATTTTTAGTCGATGGATTGAATCAAAAATCAGTTTTGAAACAACAATCAGAAATATGTATCGAGAACTGTGCACAATTAACAATTCACAAAAAATGGCATTTTTTTCAAAAAAAAGAAGTAAAAATTGTAATGGTTTTGTAGATGATAAAAACATCTGAAATTCTAGAAACTTTTGGAATATTTCACATTGTGATTCGATTATGAAAGACCTTGTTTTGCAAAAATAACAACAGAAATCTTGAATTTTTACATTTATTTTCAAACTACAATTAAAATTTATAAAACATAAAAGTTAGAGATAATTATTATGAAACATCCGGAAACATTTTCAGTAGGCGAGCGATGTCGTATTCCGTGCAAAGGATGCCTTGGTGATGATCCTTATAGTGGTCTCGGTTCCGTTGAAATGATCCACAGAATTTACAGTCCCAAAATGCATCGAATTGGTTCTCCGAGTGAATGAATGCGTGAAGTACAAATTGATATTGGCTCCAAGTCAACATAACATGGCTCCTGGCTGTCAATTTGTGTCGAATTTTGGCAGTTTGGAAAATTTTCCTTCAATCAAGCGTTCAAATCCCGAAATGCGATGTTGTTGACGAATTTGAACGTTGACAACGCGATCATTCTCCTCTATTGTAGCATCTCCGTTGTGTTCCGCTTGTCATTGAACGATTGTTTCGCGATTTAGGAAGAGTAGAATGTTCTAGAGAGAAGAACTGAATAGAATAGACTGAATAATATCAGGAAAATCAGAAGGAATATAAATCCGACGTTCATACAGAAGATCGTCTGGATAAATAAGGGAAGGGGAATGGAATGAATACTAATGGACCTGTCGGGTATTTATAGGAACCATTCTAGGGGGCGGAGTCAACTAATTGTCATCATATCATTGTCATTATCATCATTCTCATTGTCATGGTGACATTCAGATTCACATTTTGATGACATTCTGTTGTTTTATGACCGTAATCAGCATATCAGGTCTTCATTGCAGATGAACATAGGTGGGCTCCAAATTATCGTAGAAAGTTCATTTTTTGAGCATTTTAAAGAAATTCGACAAAACTACATTTGCTATTCAAACGAGTGAGTAAGAGATTAAAAATATTACACGAATAAGTAAAAATTACTGTTGCAAATTACAAATCTTTTTTGAAACTTTTATCAAAAAGCAATCACTTATGGAATGTTATATGAAAAATACCAACGAAAGAAGTCCTTCAACTGTAACTCAAATTATCTCGGTTACTGTAAGAGGTATCAAAAAATCATCAACTGATAAGATGTTTCTGAAACTGTGATAAACATTTCATCAGTTGACTACTTTTTGATATCTTTTACAGGGACCTAGATAAACAAGAATAAAATTTGAGGACCTTTATATCATAGAGATTTTTATTCAGCTGATCACTTTTTGATAAATATTTTCTTGCAAACAAGAAACAAGTAACAGTTTTATAAGAACAGTCAACAAATCTCATGAGCAATTTCGAAAAAGAATATTTTTCTAAAATTTTAGAAAAAGTTTTCCTTGAACTTTTTTATTCCAGGTTGTTCTGAGCAGCTGTCAAAGCTTTTTCATCTAAAAAAAACAGAACATTTCCTCTAAAATGCTTCAAAAATGAGCTTTCTACGACGATTTTGAGCGGAGATTCGGTCATTTGAAGTTTGTAAGAGACACAGACAATGATAGCTCTCTTTTTTCTCTGCATCTCTCTTGCAGAAACTTCCAATGTTCAAATGAGTATAAATATGAACTATTTATCTGATTTTTGAGAAAAAAAAAATTAAAGTACTGTTTCACATTAAGATATGGACATTTTTTTCTTTGTCTTAATAATTGTGTCTCATTTATATCTGAAAAGCATACAAGGAATTTGAACTAAATTATTATTTCAAAATTCTAACATAATTAATTCATCACCAATAATTTAAAACCGGGAATTGTCGTTGAAAACGAGATGAACGTCCTACTCATGCCAAATCGGGCATGAATCTATGTACTGAAAAAGTTTATACTTATTTTTAATTTCAAGGAGTTCTCTCACTTCGGTATTCATGAAATATGGAACACATTCACTCTTGTCGACAATCCGATTCCATACATTTGCAGGACGTCCTCCATTCAGAAACCCGTCAATCGGACGAACCAATAATTCTCTGAAATTTTGAAACAATAATTTTTTACTGGTTTATGGAATTTTCATCATCAGAAATGCTTAAATTTGAGTGCTGAAACCTGACTACCCATAACTACCGTAATCACTCTAATAAAACCCCACTCAAGCCGTAAACTTTGAGCCCATATATCTCATTTCTTGTAAAATATATCAAAAAGTGATAAACTGATAAAATGTTTATCATAATATCAGCAACATGTTATCAGTGAACCACTTTTTGATATATCTTACCGAAAATCAGATACATGGACTCGAAGATGACGTTTTTTATTAGAGTGTTTACGGTAATTCGCTTCATTCAACTTACTTAACTTTATTTAACTGTGAACTCGAGCATGTTTCGAAAACGAATCCGTTTTCAAGGAGGTTATCGAGTCCTTTTATGTTTGTCAACAATTTCCGAAAACTTCCGCATCGCTTCTCGAGCTATAATTGCCTTGACAGTTGTCTTGATTGGATTGGCAGCTGGCGGCTCAGTAGAAGTCTCATTTGGAGACGATGGAGCCTGAAAAATCAGAATTTCAGACTGGAAAAGCCTGAAAACGATGGCTTCAAATGAATTTTCATAATCTTACCTTCTGTTAGGCATATAATTTCAGAAAAATAAAACTTTGAAATCCATTCAGTAGGTTTTCATGGTTCGGAATATCAGAATCTTGAGGAAAATCAATAATTTGAGACGTCCATTCTGTTAGGACATCTGTAAAAGAAAAAAAATGAATAATTTTTGGACGGAAAGGTAGCGTCTCTCAATTTTTTATTACCATATTTCTCTGTGTCTCTCAATTGCTTCATAATCTCTCAGCTTTTTATATGCCACATAGGGTAGGACGGTTGGTATGAGAGATTGAGAGACGCAGAGAGCTATTTTCAAAAGGTCATAGCTTAGTCAATTTCAGGTTGATTGAATTGAAGATTAGATTTTTAGATTCAGCTGAGCATGGACATTCGAATGAGTATAAACATGAACTATTTGAACTTGTTTTCCGAAAAAATTTTATGAAATTAACGTTTCACATTTTTTTTCAAATTGGAATTCTCATATTTATTTTGATGCCTCCATCAACTCTCTTCCATGGAAAATAGATGAAATTAACGAATATTTTCATTTTGGAAATTTAAAATCACATTAAAAAGAGAAGATCGAAATTAGAAGATCTTGTTGAAAACTTCTTTCAGAATCGGGTTGAGCTCCTTGAATATCATATTCTGGAATGCGACGTCGATGCAAGCACGAGCCTTTGGACATTGTAGAAACTGAAATTTCGAAAAATTTTGATTCAACTATTATAAACAATAATCGAAGTATCTTATCACCACAAAATGATCTTAACATGCCAAAAATAAATGAAAACTCACGCTCTTGGTCCTTCGTTTTGAATTATCTTCTTGACACATTTAACAATGGAGCTGTAGACTGCAGCATTTGCTCCTTGAAGTCTGGTCTCGACAAAATCCGCTTGCGGCACCAGCAATGACTCCAAAAACACCAATGATTGGCGTTGGAATGTCCTTGGGATCGTTTCCATTTGTGTACAGGTTCTTGACAGACTCCAAAACCGTGAATCGTACCATTTGGTTGGATCCCTGCTTCATCACAGTCGCAGTGACACCCTTGTAGAGTCCGGAGAATCCTTGGCTTCTCACGATCAATGCCGTGGCATGAATGAAGTTGCGGTAGGTGGGCTGAGCAAGTCTTCTGTCCTCCAAGTACTTGACTTTGAGGGTCTCGATTCAAGCCGTCGAGTGCTCGAGAATCTGAAATTCGATCAATTTATCTTCCAAAAAACAACAATCTCAAAATCATTATCCCACTAGGTTTTCAATATCTTTTTATTAACATCCTTGAACTATGAAGTTTCCATACAGTAGGATAGGCTACCCCGGTAGAGAGGCCTCCTAGGTATAGAGGCCTACACGTACCATGGTGGTCCAACTTTGAGTTTCCTAGGCCACCATTGTAAATTGTCTAGAAAATACGAATATCTAGACCATAAACTTTGGTGGTCGAGAAAATTGAGAAAATTAGGTCAGCTTGGCTCGAAAACAAATAAAAAATCTCACCTTATTTTTGAACAGTCAGTCGGCTTCTTGAAGCTAGAAATATTAGAGTTTCAACAAAAATCAATAAATCGAGACGTCCATGCAGCTAGGACGTCGTGGAAAAAACAATGAATAATAATCAGAGGGAGAGGCATGGCTTTATATACATATTGTTCTCTGCGTCTCTCAACTCTCTCCGTTTGTGATGTGTTACCATGTATGAGAGATAGGGAGACGCAGAATGACACTTTTAAAGGGGCGTGGCTTCGTAGATAGTTTTCGAAAGGATTGAAGATTGCATAGTCCGCAATTGCACGTAGAATCGGATGGAGAAGTATAGGAGCGTCTAAGGACAACTTTTGATCTTTCGATCTGTGGTTGTCATCATCTAACTAAATTATCTCATCCATGTGCTCTAGAAGCCCAACATGTGGCCTAGGGTCCATCTATGACGTCATCGACGCATCCCCAGCTACATGCGATGACTAATCATCCCCAATGATCGAAGATCAGAAGTTATCCTTAGCAGTTCTCTTTGGATATTTGCAGAGTGCATGCAAGATCAATTTCGGAGGCTAGTATATTCAGACTTAGAAAGATGACATGTGTAATAGAGAATGCTCAAACGAGCTTAAAATCACTTTTCAGAGAAGAATTTGAAAACACAAAAGTGGCTGCAAAATGATTTATTAAAAAAGAAAAATTGAACGATACATTTCAAATAATATCATTGTCAATATAACCGAGAATCCTGCCTTGTTTGATTTCATGGTAGATAGGATCCATCACGAACTCGCCGGCGAGTGCAAAACGTCGTACATAGTATCATCATATGATATCATTCGTCACATCTAGCATCTTCGTAGACCGCCACTAAGTTGACCTTTCTCGGCGCTACAGCTATCTTCTGGACGACTTTATCTGAAAAAAACTGTCTCTTAAGAAATAAAGTTGCTAAATCTTTTTACCGTTGGCGTTGACTCCATTTAGAGTAGAATAGTTCAGAAAAATAAAAAAAAACCAAAACTTTGAAATCCATTCAGTAAAGTTTTCTTGAAGTTATGGTCTGGAATAATAAAGAAAATCAATAAATCGAGACGTCCATTCTGTTAAGTCGTCTGGAAAAAAAGAATGAATAGTTTTCAGAGCGAAAAAGGCTATATATACTTTTCTCTGCGTCTCTCGAGACTGTCTCACTGTTTCCTTTTTTATTGTCAGTTTCACATTGGTGGGACTCTTGGTAGGAGAGATCGAGAGACGCAGAGAACTACGTTAAAAGGATCGTAGTGATGTTAATCACAAGTTGAATCAAGTGAAAATTAGATTTTCAGATTCAGCAGATCAGGGAGATTTGAATGAGTCTAAACATGAACCGTTTCAAAAAAAAAGGTGCTCAATGTCGAGAAAATTTTACTCAATGAACTGTTTCAAACTTTCGTCAAATAAAAAATCTTGTTTTTCATTTCAATGCGCACGTCAAAAAAAAACTCGGGAACTACTAACTTCATCTTAAACAAATAAGATCAAAAAATCGTTTATTAAAGTTTAAAAATGATCGGGTAGAGTGAGAAGGGGCATGAGATGGAAACGACTTGACCCACGACTGGGACCAGAAGACTCAAGATGGCCAGAAGAGTGGTGACGGTGGAAAGAGAACTGGAATTGGGTAATTGGCTATTAATTACAGAATAGTGATTTGACTTACGTCTTGCTTCTGACCAAATAACACGACTTTGACATTCTGATTTGGAGCGATCACGACGTTGTGCTTTCTAAAACAATTCATGTAAACTAGATTTTCAAAAACAAGCAAACCTGTTGTGTCCCAAAACAATTTTACTGAATGTTCCGACATTTGCTTCGAGACGCAGACCAGAAACTTTCACTTTTGTCAAGTGGTGAGGTTCTGGCTTCGGAGTTCCGACGATGGTAAACCTAAACGTTGATGGCTGAGAAAATTGAGAAAATTAGGTCAGCTTTGGCTAGGAAATGAATAAAAAATCTTACCTTATTTTTTAAAAATCATCCTTCAGTCGGCTTCTTGAAGCTAGAAATATTAGAATTTCAATAAAAATCAATAAATTGAGACGTCCATCCAGCTAGGACATCATGAAAACAACAATGAATACCGTAAAACCTGTAATACAGCGCCATGGCGTTCTATTTTTCAAAGGGGTGTTTTGGGTTGATCCGCGGTAACAAAATATGATTTTTTACTTGTTTAAAAGGGAACCAAAAGGAAAAAAATGTGCGAAATTTCTAGGTGTCCCTATTACTGTGTTAATAAAGCATAAAATCTTTGTATTACTGCCTCCAATCATCTTATCAGGGCGGCGTTGTATTAGAGGGGGTCTTCTAATACAGGTGGCGTTATATTACAGTTTTTACGGTAATAATCAGAGGGAGAGGAAGGGCTTTATATATGCACATATTCTTCTCTGCGTCTCTCGATGGTTTAGTACTCTCTCAGTTTGTGATGTGTCCCTATCAAGTATGAGAGATTGAGAGACGCAGAAAACTGATTTTCAAAGGGGCGTGGCTTCGATAACTTTGAATTAAATCGAGTGAAATTATGTTTTTCAGGTTCAGCCCAGCAAGGAGATTCGAATGAGTATAAACATGAACTATTTCAGAAACAGTTATTTTTTCAGCAATTTCGAAACTTCTAAATTTTCGTGTAGAACATTTTCTGAACATCCTTCTTTCTAGAGCCACGCCTTTTTTACATTTACTATCTTTGTACAAGGAAGATGCTGCAAAAACCGTCCGAGATACCTATTTCCATATTTTATGACACATAAAAAATACCGAGAGAGTACTAAAACCCCAAAAGACACAAAGAAAGGTATATAAAGCCCTTCTTCTCGCTCCGAAAACTATTCATACTTCTTTCAAGACGACTTAACAGAATAGACGTCTCAATTCATTGATTTTCTTCAGAATTCTAGTATTCCACACCAAAGAAACCCTACTGAATGGTTTGGTTTTATTGATTTTTCTGAAAATACTTTCTGAAACGCATTCGACGGATTCTGTATTGTGTGATCGCCAGGGCTACTGTAGGGATTCGACATGCAAACCAACTCTGTCGACGTGACATGCCAATCCATTCCGATGTTCCACTGGATCTGATGGATCCAATTGATGGGACACCAACACCAGCTCCCGCTCTAGCCACTCCGAAGGTATACCCGCTCCGGATGTCACGTTCGTGTGGGATTCAGACAACATTGGTCATCAAAGGAGAATTGATCTACGAAGCTGGTTTCATGGATGTTGGACAACATGCGGCACAAGTATTTGAGAACATTTCCGAATCTTCGATTTTGGAACGAATAACGAAGTGGGTATATGAGGTTACCATTGAGAAGATTGTTGGAGTTGGATTCATCAGCATTTTTGTCGTGATTGTTGTAAAATGCTGCCTGTTTGGGACTTCAGTATATGTCAATCCGATGGAGACGCAATCGAACGAAAGCCAATCGAATGAAGCTGCTTTAGCTTGCCGCTGGGAGTGTCACGAACTTGCAAGATGCTCGTGATGTGATGTGTGATGTGTCAAGAAGAGGTGTTTTATGGTTTATCATTTATGGCATTTTTATGGATGCATTGGTCATGGGTTTCAAAACGATTGGGATGACATGGAAATCAGTTCTATCTAATTTATGTGTATTTGTAGTATCTTATTTATGCTTCTTTATCTTACAAGTTCAATAAAGGTTTAATTACCCAAGTTTGATAATTTGTTCATAACAAGTGGTGTTTTGGACACCGGAAGTCTACCGGAATTATTACACAACAGCAATGTCTGGTCGTGAGGCTGAAGCAGAAGTCTTATAATTGAATTAACTTTGACCTCAATTATCTGGATTCCTGTGAAAGATATTAAAATTTTGTCAACTAATAAATTAGTTATCATAATATCACCAATATTTTACCTGTTGACTGCTTTTTGATATCTCTTACAGGAATCGAGATAATTGAGCTCAAAGTTAACAGTTACTGTAATAACCAAGAAGATTCTAAAAAAGAAAACTAATTACTATCTGAAATATTTCATGTTTATACTCATTCGAATCTCCTTGCTGAGCTAAATCTGAAAATCTAGTTTTCATTTGGTTTCACTCAAATTTGACTAAGCTGCGATCCTTATCTTTCTGCGTCTCTCAATCTGACATGTGGGAGTCCGCCGACGGCTCATTTTTTTCACTTCTTATCATCAATGCCAAGCGAGAGACCACTAAAACCCCGAGAGACGCAGACAAAAAGTGTAAAAAGCGCTTCTTCACTCTCCGAAAACTATTCATTCTTATTTCCTGATGACCTAACAGAATGGACGTCTCAAATTATTGATTTTCTTTAATATTCTAGTATTCCTAACCACAACTTCAAGAAAACCTAACTGAATGGATTTCGAAGTTTTGGATTTTGATTTTTCTGAATTCTATGTTTAAAAATGAGGTGAGATTTTTCAATTAGGAATCTAAAATTAAGGAAAAAGTTTCAGAAAACAAATTATGTTGTCTGGATTGAACAGCGCTTCAAGGATGCATTTGTCGAATATTTTTGCAAACAAGTGGAAGATTCCAAAAATTGATATTTCGCGATTCACGAATATGATTAAATTGACTGGCGCGATCGCCAGTATTTTCACTGGGAAGGTATTTGTTCTAAAAAAGCATAGTTTAAGCAAAATTGAATTTTGCAGAGTACCGTAGCCGACGTCTGCAGAGTCACGTAGGCGTAAACCGACTGATGTTATTAGTAAGTATAATAAATTCGAGATATTCGAAAAATGCAGTTCTTGTTCACAGAATCTTCGTAGAATGAACTCGGTAATCTTTATTCATTCTTCATATAATGTAATTGAACTGCATCATTCTAGGCTCTTAACACCTTTCTGTTGACAATCGGAGGTATCTCTGATGTTGTTTGCAACCTGGATACTAAAACTTATAATCACTATTCGCGTGTGTCTATTACAACGATTGAAACCGCCCGGACAGTGATCAACACGATGTTCCCGCCTTCCACCAACGTATCGAATATTTTCCGATGAGCACATTTGTTCCCAGTGTTCCCGGATCGGTATGCAATGATAGTGCGCCTTTTTGTATTGATTATTCGTTTTTCAAGAGATCGGATGGGAAGCATCTACCGCCAAACACGTGGTGTTGTGAAAGCTGCGACAGTTTCATGAATCTCCTGATCAAGGTCAGATTGTAATTTATTCCAACCAAAAATTCGGAATGTTTTACCTCCAAAGTTACAAAACATTTTGCAGAAAAAAGTTTCAATACTGCTAATATACTAATATGAAACATGTCGCCGACCAGCACCTAAAATGAGTCATGTTTTTTTTGAAGGCGCACAACAGTATTGGTCCGTTTAACTTTCATTGTTGAATAAATACCTTTTTTTATGTAAACATTGAAATAAATGTCGCAAATTGTATAAAAAGATCACATATGCATACTAATTGAGGATATTTTTTCTGGACAGCTAGTTTGGAAGTTCAGAAACTAAGAAGCCAGAAATATAGAATAGGAGTCGACAATTCAAAAAACATAAGTCTTCCAGATATCATAATAAGCGTCATCCACATGTCAGACTGAGAGGCACAGAATGATAATTTCAAAGGGTCGTAGCATGGTTAAAATTAATTTAACTAGGGAAGGCCCCAACTCGGGTGTGGCGATACGGGTAGTGACCTATATCATCTGAAAGCTGAAAATTCGCTGATTCCAAATCTGTTTTCAAAAAGTGCATTGTCGCGGTATTTTTCGAGAAAATTGGGTCGAAAGATACTTTTCAGTTGATTTTTAGGCTGCATTTAGCATTGAAAATTGACGCGAGACACGCGGTATATTTATTTCAAATTTGAAAAGCCAAACACAGCTTAGAAATCAACTGAAAAGTATCTTTCGACCCAATTTTCTCGAAAACTACCGCGACAATGCACTTTTTGAAAACAGATTTAGAATCAGCGAATTTTCAGCTTTCAGATGATATAGGTAACTACCCGTACCGCCACACCCGAGATGGGGCCCTCCCTAGTAAGACAGGTGAAGTTAATATTTTCAGATTAATCTAAGCAAGGAAATTCGAATGGTTATAAATTTGAATCATTTCAGATAGTAATTAGCTTTCTTTTTTAGAATCTTCTTGGCTATGATCGTATTTTCTAGCCCACTAACGTTGAGCTTAATTATCTCGATTCCTGTGAAAGATATCAAAATTTTGTCAATCAACAAATTGTTCATCATAATATCACTAATATTTTATTAGTTGACATAATTATCATATCTTTTACAGGAATCGAGATAATTAAGCTGACAGTTATGGTAATAGCCATGAAGATTAATTACTATCCGAAATATTTCATGTTTATACTCATTCGAGTCTCCTCGCTTAGCTGAATCTGAAAATCTAGTTTTCCCTTGTCTTAACGTAAGTTTAACTAAGTTACGACCCTCCGAAAATATCATTCTGCGTCTCTCACTATCAATTTCGCATGTGGGAGTCCCCGCTGCAGAGGAAACCCTATCTCTCATACCCGTCCCCACACATTTATCATTCAGTGCCACGAATCAACTGCCGAGAGAGTACTGAACCCCCAAGAGACGCAGAACAAAAGTATATAAAGCGCGTCTTCTCCCTCAAAAACTATTCGGTTTTTTTCCCAGATGTCCTAACAGAATGGACGTCTCAATTTATTGATTTTCTTTAAGATTATAATATTTCTAACCAAACTTTTGAGGTTATCTGAAACACTGTTTTTTTTAAATAAAAATAAGGTGAGATTTTCTAAATTGGAGAATCCGAGTTCAAGTTTCATTTTCAGATGCATTCATTCGATCAAACTGTGGAGAACCAGATGAAAAGTTTGACCAGTGGATCGATGGAGCATGGCATTTTTTGGGTCCCAGAGAAGAAACCTGATAGCTACCCCAGTTTATAAGAAAAATTTATATAAGGTAATTTTTTCTTGAAAACTTTATTCAACTACAGTATGATTGTTCAGGATCTCACACATAAATTCCGGTCCGGTTTTCAGAAGTCTACGTTAACGGGGTGGATTTCGAGAGATGGAGAAATGACACTACTGCGGCTGGGACCACACAAATAAATGTAGGTTGATCTAAAGCTTAATTATCTTGGTTCATATAAGAGATATCCAAATTTGACTGACTACAAAAATGTTTATCATCTTATAACCTATATTTTATCAGTTGACACATTTTTGATATCTCTTATAGGATCCGAGATAATTGAGCTCAAAGTTCAAGTATACAGTATATGAAAAATTTGATTGCAGATGATCTCTGCATCGGCTATTATGAGAGCTTGGTACACAATGGAATCAAGTAGGGATAATATACTTTTTGGATTTCATCTAATATTTCACAAAATTTTTAAATAAAATTGTTTCATTTTATTATCGTTTTTTTTAACATTTTTAGGAAAAGAAAAGAAAAGAAATCATATCAGCTGTAGTGATGTTATTCATATCGCATCCGAGTGACATGAACTGATTACAGATAAGGGTTGCTTTTGTAGTAAACTGCTAGAATAGTGTAAACATGAACTATTTCAGAGAAAGTTAACTTTTTCAGAATTTTCAAGAGTTTGCATCGTTTAGAAATAGTTTGATATTTAATGTTTGAAATATAACATTTTCAGAACATCCCCATTTCTAGACCCCCAAGTTTTGAACATTCAAAACCTTCGTACAAGGAAGATGCTGCAAAAACCGTCCGATATACCTATTTCCATATTTTATGGCACATAACAATACAGGGGAAGAGAGAGTACTAAACCCTCGAGAGACGCAGAAAAAGGTATATAAAAGCCTTTCTTCTCGCTCCGAAAACCATTCATTCTTCTTTCAAGACGACTTTACAGAATAGACGTCTCAATCTATTGATTTTCTTCAAAATTCTAGTATTCCACAATAAAGAAAACCTACTGAATGGATTTCAAAGTTTTGGTTTTTTGATTTTTCTGAAATGTTGTTTTATTTTAATTAAATAAGGTAAGATCTTTTTTGAAATGAAAATTAATGAGAGTCGAAACGTTAGAATTTCTGATGTTCAGAATTTAAGAATCTAATCACATTTTATGATGACATAGTATTTCAAGTTGTCCCAGGATTAATCTTAAACTTCAATTTCAGAGAAACCACGCATTTCTTCATGCTCTGAGAATGGGCCCAAAGCTGGAGGAGGTTGTGACGACACCGAGACAATCCTGATTGACATGCTTCATGGTAAGTTCACACTTTGCAACAGTAGATTAAACCCCATACTTCAATTTCAGAAAATCCAAACCCATGGTCAAGCTCAATCGGCGGTCCCATTGCCGGAGGAGATACCGTTGGAATAATTTTTAAAATTGATTTATTTAACATCCAAATAAATTTGTCGAGCATTGAGAAAGTTTTGGAACTGTTGTATAATAAAAAAACGCCGTTGATATATTTGCTACTTCGAACGATGAGAAATTCTTCTTAGATAGATCTGGCTTATTTTCAGATTGAACTTGATGAGCAAGGCAAAAGTATGCTGCGAAAGATATTAAAAATTTGTCAACTAATTAATTATTCACCACAATATCACCGATATTTTACTAGTTCAGCGCTTTTTGATATCTCTCACAGGAATCGAGACAACTGAGCTCAAAGTTAACTAGAAAATTCTAAAAAAGAAAACTAATTATCATCCGAAAAAGTTTATGTTTATACTCATTCGAATCTGCTCGCTTAGCTAAATCTGAAAATCTAGTTTTTATTTGATTTCGCTTAAATTTAACTAGGCTACAACCTTCCGAAAATATCATTCTGCGTCTCTCACTGTCAATTTAACATGATGTGGGGGTCCTCCCGCTGCAGAGGCGGCTCAATGTCATTTTTTTCCATTCGAAACCCTATCTCTCCTACCCGTTCCCACCCATTTATCATTCAGTGCCACGAATCAACTGCCGAGAGAGTACTAAAACCCCGAGAGACGCAGAAAAAGTATATAAAAGCCTTTCTTCTCGCTCCGAAAACCATTCATACTTCTTTCTAGACGACTTAACAGAATGGACGTCAAAATATATTGATTTTCTTTAATATTCTAATATTCCTAACCAAAACTTCTAGAAAACCTGACTGAATGGATTTCAAAGTGTATTTTATTTTATTTTTCTGAAATTTTTCATTATTTATTATTTATAAAACTAAGGTGAGATTTTTTTAAAAATCCTATTTTCAAAGAAGTGCTATGTTCCAGTTTATATGACTCTAATAAAAAATGAAGGGTTGAAATTTCTGGAGCTCAATGGAAAAGTTCTTGGCTATCATCATTCTCCACCTCAAGTCAATCCTACTAGACTTCATGGTAAGTTCACACTTTGCAACAATCGATTAAGCCCAAACATCAATTTCAGAGAATCAATATCAACGTCAATGCTCCAACGGCGGACCGATTGCTGGAGGGGATACCGTTGAAATGATCATCAAGTGCCGCTTTCTGAAGCTGAAAAATGAAGCAGTTTGAAACTTTCTTCTCCATCTCCTTGATCGCAATGATTATGTTTGCGGATCCACTTCTCAAAAATGAATTGCTCGCCTCTTCCGGATCTTCCGGATCGGATCGGATCGAAAGTGGTTCGTCTCATGGCAACATGTACACAATAGAACAGGAAAGAAACTTGAAGCGTAAGTTCACACTTTGCAACAGTAGATTAAGCCCCATACTTCAATTTCAGAGAATCCACATCCATGGTCCAGCTCGATTGGAGGTCCTAAAGCTGCTGGAGATGGGATTCAACTATTAATTTTTTTTAATGTTATATTTAACATCTAAATAAATGTTTCATTTATTCAGAAGTTTTGGAACTGTTGTTTTACAAAAAAAGCCGATGATATACTTGCTACTTTGAACAATAGATCTGGCCAAAGCATATTTTCAGGTTGGACTTGATGAGCGAGCCAGAAGTATGCTGCGCATCAACACGAACAACGCTACAATCGTCTACGATTTGGAGTAAAGTCAGCTTTATTATCGTTCCGGCAATTAATGGATTTGATTTTTAAAATAAAATCCTTTCACTTTATAATCGTTTGTTGAAGGTTAAAAAAAGAGAGAACGATTGATAGATCCAAAAGTATGCTCAATTATACCAGTTCCTACAGCATTACAGTGACATAGAAGAGCTAGAGTGAATTGGTATCCGTTACATTGCTGTCTGGTGGTTCCCTCATCTTCTGGAGTAAAATATGCTCCAATCTCAAATATCTTTCATATCCTTCAAATCCCATAGAAAATCGAAAAACCAAAACTTTAAAACACATAAATTAGGCATTCTTGAAGTTTTGAAAAAAGTCAAGTGGCTTCAAAAACAGTTCATGTTTATACTCATTTGAATCTCCTTGCTGAGCTAAATCTGAATATCTAGTTTATTCAAAATCCTATTCAAAATCAAAAGAGCTACGACCATTTTTAAAGTATTTCTCTGCGTCTCTCACTCTCCTTCCTCCCCGTCCCAAATCAAAAAAAGTGTCCCGTTTGCCACAAGAAAAGATGCAAACAGAGCGAACACTGGGCCGTTAGCAAGCAGTCAAGGTCGAATACTGTTGCGTGACAGATAGAGTACAGAGAGAGTGTGAGAGTGAGAGAGAGGCAGACACAAGTAGAATGTCCCCTTCAACCTGTCATTGTTCTTTCGAGATGACCTAACAGAATGGACGTCTGAATTCATTGATTTTCTTCAAAATTCTATTATTCCTAACGAAAACTTCTAGAAAACCTGACTGAATGGATTTCAAAGTTTTGGTTTTTTTGATTTTTCTGTAATCCTGCGCCAAGTAGGGTAAGTCGATAAGAGCTAGGCTAAGCTAGGCCAAGCCTAGTGTGAATTTCTTGATTTTTTATAATTTTTTATACGGAATCACCTGAATTCGTTAAGCTCGATACAGCTTGGTTCAGCTTGGACGTTATAAATAAAACAAAAGAAAAAAGTATTTTCGAAAACCTTGGAAATTTGTTAGTGTGTGTGTGTGTGTGATAATGTGAAATTTAGTGAAAATGTTTTGCCTGTCCGAGCCAGAGCATGTTCAAAAAGTCCTAATTTCCAGAGCAACAAAAGAAGCCGCGATAATCAAATTGTTGAAGGAAATCAGGGAGCTTTCAGAGAAGTCAATGTGAGTTTACCATACTTTTCACGGACCACACCGAGTAAAAGTGTAAAATTCTCTGTCCCCTAGTTCTATAATAACATATCAGAAATCTGAATTTTTAATGAAATTCTCAAAAAATTTCAATGTTCTGACATTTTTGTAAAGTCAGAACATCAGAAACTATGACTTCCAAATCAACTTCGTTTCTTTTTCAGACACCTATGGCCGAAGATGTGGTGCTCCCCGATTTCTTGAATGGAGAATCTTCAGTTTCTCAAGTAAGTGATAAAATCGATATTTGTTTTGCGAAATCCGGAAAATTTTCTCGTTTTCGAGCTGAACTTTGACATTTATTTATTTATTTATTTATTTAAGCATCTAAAATGCGTGAATTATATGGGTGAGGCAAAAGATTTCCCATTTTTAGGCCGCCCAACCGAGTCTGCCACCAGCAATCTCCCAGATGATCCAAGCTGGAATCAAAGAAATCAATCAAGAAGTGAGTTTTTGTACACAGAACGTTCGGAAAAATAACAAAACTTTTTTCAGCGATTTGTTCCACGTTTCCCCAAGACCAGCAGAAGAACCCAGACCAATTTCGATTGGATGCAATCCAGCAATGGGGTTTACAGGGGAAGTGGCATCCAAGTGTCAAACACAGAAGTTCGAGAGGATCTTGAAGAGGAGTTGGGAGGATCCGGAAAGAAGAGATCGATTGGGATCCAAACTCCATGCGCCATTCGCAGTACGGAAGGGAAGAAGAAGGACATTCCGTGTATTGATTGGGAGCAATTGGATGAAGACTACCATATGGCTCAAGTCGAGGAAAGACAAAAAGCCATTGCAACCAGAAAACAAGACAATCGTCGCCGTCTTCAAGCTCTTCGTGGAGAAGGACGTTTGGGAGACCCGATCTTTCCTGTTTCGTCGGACAGCGAAGACGAGGAGGCCAAAGAAGAGCAACATTAGGATCCAGAGGGAGTCGACTCCGTCCAGATCGAAGCTGAGGACTTCGTTGCGAAACTCCAAATTGGCAAGCTGGATTCATCGAAGCTCATCGAGAATTTTATTGCCCATGTGATCTCAGAAGAAGGTAAATATATTTTCTCCTAAAATTAGCAAGTGCAAACATATACAAACCAATTGTGTCAAAAACCCTCCTCACAATAGAACCTCAACATTTATCGAACCCAGATTTTGATGCATATATTGGGAAAAGGTCAGGAATAGCCTATTTAGACACATCTTGAAATTTTAGAATCCGCTCGGCGGTGTCAGCCCAGTTATTTCATTTTCAGTACCAAAAATAGCGTTTTTAGTGCAAAATCTCCTGTCATTTCGAACAAAAAAATCAAGCAATATATTTTTCAGCTAGTGACACCAATGCTTTTCTCAACGTCATCATCGACCAAGACAAACTCCGTAATTTGCCATCGGGAGTCCAGGACGTCTGCAAAATGAGCTCCATAAAGATGGTCCGCAGCTTGAAGCTTGGAAACGAGAAGTTCCCGCACCAAACGATCAAAGTGGCTGCTCTCTTCATAAGAAGTCATTGATGTCGAGTAAATGTTTATTTTTTCTGCCAAATCCCTCGAATCTCCCCCCCCCCCCCCACCTCTGTTTCTGCCAAAACCATGTCAATTATGATCATTGGAAGCGTAGTAAATGGTTGAAATAAATTCATTTAAAAGTTTAGGTTTGAAAATAACATTAAAATAGAGATAATGGAATTAAAAAGAACGGAACAAATGAATTGGTTCAACTTTGAGCTGATTTATCTCAGTCTCTGTAAAAGATATCAAAAAGTAATCAATTGATGAAATGTTTATCATAATGTCAACAACATTTTGCCAATTAACTACATTTAGATATCTTTTACAGGAACTGAGATAAACGTCCTCAAAGCTGAGAGATAGAAGGTCGTTCTAGTGTTTACTGTGCTTTGAAACATGAGACAGTGAGAATTGGGTGAAAGTTCAATTTTAAACATTAATTTCTAAGTTCAGCAAGGCGCTTTTCGGTCCACATAATGGCAAAGCATTCCTTTTCAGTAAGATGTATTGTAGCCAATTGACCATCAATTTTTCTTTGGATGTTCATCAGTTGGCCGTTAATTACTCGACGAGGATATACTTCTTTTGCTTGTTCGTGTCTGAAAAAATAGAGAAATTAATACTTGCATTTTGAGCTCTGTTATCTCAGTTTTTGTAAGATATACCAAGAATTGGTCAACATTTGAAACGTGGCATATAATGTGAACAACATCTTGTTAGACCGAGATACTTACGCTATTGTGGGGTCCAAAGTGACTATTCCATCTAAAATAACGTCCGCTGGAAGGCCGTTCCGGTTGGATCCAATTAGAAATTCCAAATCTACTTCTCCATTTATCCATTGCTTCAGGAGATCATTGATTTGCTCCCCTTGGATGTTTTGCAAATGAAGCTTCTTCATTTTTGGGTTTCTGTGCAGAATACCGACCGTATCCAACCATTGAGCACTATACTTGGCAAGAAAATTTTCACATTCCATAGCTTCTTGATACTTAAAGTGTGCATCGTCAATTTTGATTCCCAGGCAGCATCGAATTGACTTAATAGTTTGGAGTATAAATTTCAGATCTTCAGATGAAATGAGAATCGACCCACACCAGCCAATTCTAACGAAATCGAACGTTTTGCTGACATCCCACAGAAAGAATTTTCTCAGAGGCTCGGCCAAGTTCCTCTCTATATGAACATTAATCAATTTGGAATGGAATATGAACAATATATGAGCGCTGAGCTTTTTTCTATAGTCATCCGCCGTTTCGTTGATAAAACTGGCAAGTTTTACACCGTCCATTATCGCAGGATCTCTTTCGGAAGGAGCATTTGATTCTGACAAGCCTATCCTGAAAGAGTTTCTCTCTTCTATTGCTTCCACGCTGATTTTATCATTAGGGATCCAGGAACCAAAACAGAATAAAAGTGACTCAATTCGAATTTTCGCATTGTGAACTAGTCGTTTTGATCGTTTGGAGAGTGTTGAGAAGTAGAAGCTGAAAAATCCGGAGCGATTACAACAAAGATGATAAATATAAACTTACGCATCCATAAGCTCCATGTTTCTAACAATTTGCTCTCGCAATGCAAATGGACACATTAGTAATCCGAATTTCGGGTTTTTTGGGGGCTCATTCATTTTTTTTAAAGCTGAAAATTATTGTTTGTTTTGTTATTAATGTTGAATGTAGGAAGAAAGAGAAGAGAACCAAAAAAGTGTCATGTTCCCCTCAAAGAATGAGAAAGAAACGAACACAGCTGGTACCAGAAAAAGTGAGAAACTTGACCCGATAGTTATACTTGTCGTGCTTATAGTACATGACACAGGTATCAATTGTACCTATGGTATCTATGGTATCAAACAATGAGAGAGATAGAATGACCCGCTTTCCTGCCCACGCGATCCTTATATGCATTCGCAACTTTTGCGCTCAGGGAGAGCAAGGGGCGGAGCATGGGGAAAGGTGGGACAAACGTTCTTGTGAGGCGAACGGTCCTGCGAATCTACGCAACAGGTGGGAATAGGCACAGATTACATTACATAGACTACTCTACATAGGGGGAACAGAGGGAATGAGGAAAATGAAATAGAATAAGAGCATGGGAAAATAAGAGCCTAGAGAACCTCGTTTTGTCTTGTATCCCCCAAAAATTAATTGCTCTAATATCTAAATCTTGAAGGCTCTTTTGACGGGCGATAGATGGACGGGTGGGGATCAGCAGTCAATTTATTTGATTGATGGACCCCCACTACGTGGCAAACCAGGGTGCCTTCTGGGAGAGGTCTCTCTCTCTCTCTCTCTCTCTCTCTCTCTCTCTCTCTCTCTCTCTCTCTCTCTCTCTCTCTCTCTCTCTCTCTCTCCAACAGTAGTCTCCCAATCTGACCCCATCGCCCAACGTGACTATTCTCTCCTGTTGCGTAGAATCGCGAGACTGTTCGCCTCACAAGATCGTTGGTCCCGTACACCTTTCCCCATGTTCCGCCCCTTGCTCCGTTTTCGACCTTGACCGCTTGCCAAGGGTCCAGTGTTCTCCTTTCGATAGCACTAGTTCTGTTCGTGTTTTTCTTATTTCTTGAGGCAAACAGTGAGCATTTTTTTGGTTTTCTCTCTCTCTCTCTCTCTCTCTCTCTCTCTCTCTCTCTCTCTCTCTCTCTCTCTCTCTTCTTTCATCCTTCATCAAAAACCTAGAAAGACGTATTTTTTTCAGATTTGAAACAGAATGGAAGAGCCGCCCAGAAACCCTAAATTTGGACTGTTAAAATGTCCATTTGCATTACGAGAGCAAATCGTCAGAAACATGGAGTTTATGGATGCGTTAGTTCTTATTGATCACCTTTTTTGTATTGACTGCTATTTTCCAGCTTCCATTTCTCAACACTCTCCAAACGATCCAAACAATTGGTTCACAATGCAAAATATTCAGTAACTTCCATAGACTTCATGTTCGGAAACAATAGCACGAATGATCACATAGAAGTGGCTACCGATGACGATTTGTTCATTATAAGCTTGTCGAAATTGAATGTTCCACCTAGGAGAGGTTTACTAGATGGTCTAAAATTTGCCAGTCTTATCAACGAACCGTCGGATGACTATAGAAAAAAGCTCAGCGCTCATCTATTTTTCATATTCGATTTCAAAGAGAATTCAGTTCATATAGAGAGGAACATCGAATCTCTGAGTGATCTTTTTCTATGGAGTATTAGAAAAACGTTTCATTGTATATTCTTTTGGCCGACTCGCTCATTTTTCATGAAACATGAAGATATGCAATTTGTTCTCTCTCTGGAATCGAAAACATACTGTCTGAACTTCTCGTTTAACAATTCAAACTACAAGTATCGAGAACCATTGGGTTGTGAACACTTGGAGGTTCACGGTAGTATTCAATGGTTGGATACAGACGATTTTCTAAAACTAAACCCAAATATGAGACGGATTTGTATCAAAAATCTTCCAGGAGAGCAAATCAACGATCTAATTAAACAATGGAAAAATGGAGAAGCAATTGGTTTGAATCATATGGCCTTTTTCTACGGAATTCCCTATCCAGAAAACCTGATTTTAGATGGAATAATCGTTATGGAAACCAAGCTTACGTAAGTGATCAATAACGCTTTCACGCTGTGTCAGGAAGCCTGGTCGAAAAACGCGCCCCAGCGAACGTGAAAAATCACTGCGCAACGTGTCAAATTTCGTCGGCTGAAGATCAAACTTTTACACGATGAGCAAAAAAAGCAAGATTTGGAACGCGTTGATTGAAATTAATTAGGCCAAATCCACGTCAACTTTTAAATTGTTAAGTTTCTTCTGGCCTAAAAGTTTTCTAGGGCGCGATTTTCGACCCGTGGCTCTGACACACCGTGCGCTTTGCATTTAATTATCTTGGTTCTGTTTGGTTTCAGAGAAGAACAAGCTAGGAGTATATTTGGGAGGTGGGATAATCGCGGAAGAACGGTAGATATCCAAAGAACAATCGATGGCAAATTTTCTACAGTACATATCAATTCGATGGGATGCTTTGTCAGAATGTGGGACGAGGAGCGTCTTGCTGAACTTTGAGAATCAGGAGTTGAACTTTGTCAATTATTCTCTTGACAATGAGATTATCTTCTATGTTTAAAAGAAGCTATAGCTTTTTTTTCTGACTTGTTTTAGCGAATTCTAACTTTCAAACAGTAATTCTCATAGTTTTGCATGGTTTAAGACAATTGAAATGTTAGGTTTCTCAAATTGGACAATTTGCTTTTTGAAAAAGTCTTATTTTTCAAATTTTACAAACTTCCTAATTTTTTCCTTCCATATTTTTGTCATAAATATTTTCCCATCCCTTTAAATACGTTTTTTTTTAAACTTTCAGTCGCTTTTCAGCAACTTCTGTTCAACGGAGCGCGTTTGCAACTTTGAAGAAACGTGTTATTTTATTATTACATTTAAACATACCCGGGTTCTCCAAATTTCAAAAACAAAAATTTTGAAAATTCAGAAATTTTTTTGTGAAAAAAACCATTTTTCATGAACATGTCTCTGGTAGAAAAACCTAGGTTCTCTAGACTCTGTCTTAATTTCCCATGCCCCGTTGTCTTTCCCATTTTCGCACATCATTCCCTCTTTTTCCCCCTAGAGTACAGTGGCGAACGTTAGTGAGTGTCCCTCTATACTTTTGTTCATAACTTTGCTCCAACTTGTCCAATCATTAAAAACTTTTTTGTTAAATGTAGCTGGGTTTCCAACAAAAGGTTGTATAAGTTTTTTTGAAACTCATTCATTTTTTGTGTCTTCTGAATCTTCACAGACGTGACGATGACTCCAGATGAAAAAAAAATTTTCCGTCAGAATTTTTTAAGACTGGCTTTGTGGTGAAAAATGTTTAGTGTAGATCAAATATATACAGATAAAAATTTGAAGCGGTTTGAAGCACTTGCTCTTGAGATATGCTCACTGGAGCATAAAAGGTATAGTTCTGGAATTTGGCTATAACTCGGCTCAAAATGATCCAAAACTTTTCAAATTTTGAGATAGTGTGTGTCTTGAATTGTTCTACAAAATATGCATACAAAACTTTGTATTTTGAGAACAAAAAATTTTTTTCATAGTAAATAGCTTCGTTACATAAAAATGAAGAAATTACAAAAAATTTTTGTTTCAAAAATACAAAGTTTTGTTTGCATATTGTAGAGCAGTTTAAAACACACATTCTCTCAAAATTTGAACAATTTCGAAACATTTTGAGCCGAGTTATAGCCAAATTCCAGAACCATACTATTTATGCTCCAGTGAGCACATCTCAAGAGCAAGTGCTTCAAACCGCTTCAATTTTTTATCTGTATATATTTGATCTACACTAAACATTTTTCATCACAAAGCCAGTCTTAAAAAACATTCTGACGGAAATTATTTGTTTTCATCTGGAGTCATCGTCCCGTCTGTGAAGATTTAGAAGACACAAAAAATGACTGAGTTTCAAAAAACTTATACAACGTTTTGTTAGAAACCCAGCTACATTTAACAAAAAAGTTTTCAATGATTGGACAAGTTTGAGCAAATTTATGAACAAAAGTATAGAGGGACACTCACTAACGTTCGCCACTGTAATCTCCCGATCGGTCCCCACCGTCCAAACTGCTTATTCCCCCTTATTGCGTAGAATTGCAAGACCGTTCGCCTCACAAGAACGTTGGTCCCTCACATCTTTCCCCACGCTCCGCCCCTTGCTCCGTATTCGACCTTGACCGCTTGCCAAGGGTCCAGTGTTCTCCTTTCGATGGCACTAGTTCTGTTCGTGTCTTTCTCATTTCCTGAGACAAACAGGGCACATTTTTTGGTGTTCTCTCTTCTTCTCTCTCGCTCTTCTTTCATCCCTCATTGAAAACCAAAAAATGTATATTTTTCAGATTTAAAACAGAATGGAAGAGCCGCCCAGCAACCGGAAATTCGGATTACTAAAGTGTCCATTCCCATTGCGAGAGCAAGTCATTAAAAATATGGAGTTTATGGATGCGTAAGTTCATATTGATCACCTTTTTTGTATTGACTGCTATTTTCCAGCTTATATTTCTCAACACTCTCCAAACGATCCAAACGAATGGTTCACAATGCAAAATATTAGGTTGTTTGGAAAGTTCCCGTCATTTTTGAGCTACTGTTTTCAAACTTGGTTTTTTACGACGGGGTAAAAGGAAAGGAGCTGACGTTTAATTAGTATATTAGTGGGGTCTAATATTGTCTAGACCCAAACGGAGATCATTCTCTTCTTTTCGTGTAGTGAGATATGCCCACCGTTTTTGCCCCTAACAATTTCCATTTTTGAACTGCCATTTTATGTTTGCTCCTATCTGACCGGAGAATTGCTGAAACCGATTGCTAATAAATGGAGATGAACAACAAATTTTCATTCTTTCGGACTATTATCACACCCTGGCTTCATCAATTTGAAATAAAGGAATTCTTTTTGGACGAAAATCTCCCGTCAAAATGGCAAATGGGCTTAGGTTTGGATTCATTAAAAGCCGGGAATGAAAGGGACTTGTCTCAAACTTCGTGGGATATATCAAGTACATCAGTGGCAAGCCTTTTATCAAAAAGCCATCAATTGGAAACCTTCGGCAAAGTGCAAATATGTGGGAACACATTGACCATACCTTTTGGCTCAATACAACTTTTTTACCGGGTGGGCACCTGTTTGAATCTTTTCATCCTGTGTTGCACACATGAATGTTGGAATCAAATCATTATTTGTGGTGATAAATGATTAATGTATGATCACAATAGGCAACAAGCCAAGTGGGTTGACAAATGTACTCAACCACCAGACGTCCCAAAACGTGAAATTCATGTGAAAAATGGGATAGTTTCGGGAATGTGGTCTACCAAGAAGTGGAGTAATGGGAGCTGCCAGGTAATGGTGTCACTTTAACGACCGATACCTATTCTTGCCAGGTGACATAACTCAAACTCCATGTGTATCTCCATTGGAGAGAAACACAGAGGTTTATTTTCAAAATTGAATTCCGCAACCTCATGCGGGAAGGAAGATCCAGGCCGATCTCGCTGAGTGTGGCTGTGATTTGCCTTATTCACCGTGCAGTCCGAACCTTGTACTTTCAGACTACCATCTATGCAGTCATTTCTAACGTCGTCTTGATTGAAAAAAATTCACCTCAAAACAGGATATCAAAAAGGGGTTGACTCGGATTTTGATTCGCTTTCACCGGAGTTGTGTGAGGAAAGCAACCACAATTTAGTGGAACGTTGGTAGGTAGTCATTGATAACCATGGTCATTACCTTTAGTTCATTCGACATTGTTTTGACCTGTTTTACTTCGAATGTATCTGACGCTAAAAATGACGGGAACTTTCCAAACAACCTAATATTCAGTAACTTCCATAGACTTCATGTTCGAAAAGAATAGCAAGGATGATCGCATAAGAGTGGCTACCGATGACGATTTGTTAAATATAAGCTTGTCGAAATTGAATGTTCCACCTAGGAGAGGCCGGAATTTACTAGAAAAAGATCCGAATACCATTAATGGTCTTAAACTAGCCAGTCTTATCAATGAACCGTCGGATGACTATAGAAAAAAGCTCAGCGCTCATCTATTTTTCATATTCCATTTCAAAGAGATTTTAGTTCATTTAGAGAGAAACATCGAGCATTTGCATGATCTTTTTCTGTGGAGTATCATAAAAACATTTCATTGTATTTTCGTTTGGCCGACTCGCTCAAATGCCTTGAAACCTGAAGATCTGAAATTTGTTCTTAACTCTCTGGAATCGAAAACATACTGTCTGAACTTCACATTGGACTATTCAAACTACAAGTATCGAGAACTATTGGGTTGTGATCATTTGGAGGTTGGCGATAGTATTCAATGGTTGGATACCGACGAGTTTTTGAACAGAAACCCGCAAATGAAGAAGCTTCACATAGATTACTTCCCAGGAAAGCACGTTAACGATTTCCTGAAGCAGTGGATAAATGGAAAAGTTATTGATTTGAAAGAAATGAATTTTTTCGAACCGGGTGGCTATTCAGACGAGGTTATTTTCGATGGGATCGTCACTATAGAAACCAAGCTTACGTAAGTATTAATTAACGACTTGAATTTAATTATCTCGGTTCCTTCAACTCTCTCATGGAAATTGATATGATTAAGATCAAAGTACATTCAATATACACTCCAACATTTCAGAGAGGAACGAGCTAAAATCATGTTTGGAGATTCGGATGATGGCGACAATATGGTAGATATTCAAAGAAAAGTTGATGGACAGTTTGCTACGGTACTCTTCAATCCGGGCGGATGCTTTGTCACAATCTGGCAGGAGTAGGAGCTCTCGGAACTTTAAGAATCTGGTCACAGCAATTAAACTGCAATAACTGCTATATTTTAACTATTTTAACTGTTTCAACTACTGTATTTACCATAGTTTTAAAATCAAATACTCTTTATTTTCCTGTAAGGAACCAACCGCACCATGACTACTTAAAAACTAATTATCTTCAATTACATTTCAACAACAAGACACGTTTTTTTCAGAGACAATCATACTGTAGTGCTTATCAAATTCTATTAACTATATTTTGCTTTTTCTCCCTCCGAATTTCTTATTTTCAAACAGTACCTTCAATAAACCTTTTTACTAAATGACTGAATCGACATTGAAAAAAAGATTGACTAAATATGTACATTCAGTG
Source organism: Caenorhabditis nigoni (assembly GCA_027920645.1). NCBI lineage: Eukaryota > Metazoa > Nematoda > Chromadorea > Rhabditida > Rhabditidae > Caenorhabditis > Caenorhabditis nigoni. The sequence continues at coordinate 16,846,324 of CP115867.1, read as the reverse complement.
AAACATAATAATTGAAAAAAATTAAACAAATTGTAATGGGTTCTTCTGTTCTCAATGCCAATGTGGTAACGTTGTGTTTTCTTCAAATTTCAACAGTTATTCATTCGAAACAGCGGAAATCTGTTTAAATTTTCAAATATAGCGTTATTAATGTTTCGGAAGAAAACACAACTATTTCTAGCTGTAATTTTATGAAAATTTTGAAACTGAATTTTTTTAAATCATTGATATCTGTCAGCTGATGATTTGAAAATATCTCAAAACTGGAGTAATTCGACAAAAGAAATTGATGAACTTGAATTCGAAACTGGTAGTGATGGAAGATGAAGTTAGAAATTGTTTGAACAAATTTTGAAACTGTAATTTTTGTTCAAATAGGTAGGTTCATACTATGGATACTATGAGATTTTGTTGTCAGTTTATACTTGTTTTTTTTTGAAACAGTAGTTTTTGGGAAAAAAAAGTTATTAAATTTTAAAACAATTTCTCGATTTTATTGAAAGATTTCAGATTGTTTGATTTTTCTGGAATTTTTTAGTTTCCCTGTTTTAGTTTCAAACCTTTGTTCATCTCGCCGGAAATTTCAGTTTTTTCAGAATATTCGGTAAAAGTCATTATCATCATTCTCATTGACATGAAAAAAAGACTAATTTTCAGAATATTCAGTAAAAATCAAAGTTTGAAAAAATAGGTCATCATTCAGAAGGTAGCCAAAAAATTATTTTTCAAATATTCTTACAATTAGGAGGAGGAGAGAAAAGAAAAGTACAATTTTTGATGGACAAAGAAGACAAAAAAATGAAAAGCAAAGAAATGACGAAAAAGAGATATTTTTGAAATGTGTACTTTCCTTTGCAAAAACTTCTGATAGCTACTGTACTTTATGAGATGTGTGCTTATAGAGAGAATATGTTTAAAGGTCCATATCGCGAAAACGGTAGCTATCAAAAATGTTGAAACTAAAAAAGTTTTAAAATGTTATGCTGAGCAATTTTGTAGTTGACAACTTTTTTATAGGGTCAATTTTTTTAAAGATATGAACCTTTAAAGAAAGATTAAAGAGGAAACATCGAGAAATTGGTTGAAAATGAGAAGTGGAAAAAAAAAAATTTAGAATTGGAAATTTGGGAAAAAGTTTACTGTTTCAAAAAATACTCATGATACGAACTGATATGAATTGAAGTTTATTCGAGTCAGAGTTGTTTTCGAAGTCCAAATTTCCGACATGAACCAAATGTATCCTATTCTCTTTTTGGAGGAGATTTATTTAGTTTTGAAGTTTGAATTCTTGAAATATCAGTTTAACGTAAAAAACTTTTAATTTTTACTGTTTTGTTGTCATTTTTTCCCATTTTCTTGGGACAATGACAACCCGAAAAAGGTCTCGACTGACTGAGGATCCGCTGTCAACAAGTTTCAATGTTTCTTTCACATGAATATTAGTATATGGACTTAATGAGCGGGATCTTTCCAAAACCTCGAAAATTCAAATATCCATAGACAGAAATATAAAAGTTTTCAGAAGTGTCTGATCTATCAGACATCAATGATGACAAATCTAAGGTCCGTTATGCTGACAACTGTCATAAAACAAAAAATGTCATCAAAATGTGAATGGCACCATGACAATGAGGATGATGATAATGATATGATGACAATGAGTTGACTCCGCCCCCTAGAATGGGTCCTATAAATACCCGGCAGATCCATTAGTATTCATTCCATTCCCTGTATTTATCCAGACGATCTTCTGTATGGACGTCGGGATTTATATTCCTTCTGATTTTCCTGATATTATTCTACCTATTTTATTATGTTCTCTTCTCTTCTCTAGAACATTCTAATCTTCCGAAAGTCTTCCCAAGACAGTTTCTTCACCGAAATGGCGGATACAGATGAGTTCGGTCCAACTGGTGGCAAAGATCAAGGCAATGTATCCTGGACCAACAAAAAAGTGCCATACTTTTTGAAAATAGTGGATACTAACAAAGAGAAATACGGATCACCACCAAGACGCTGCAAATCCTCGCAAGCAACAACATCCGGATTGACTCCAACCAATTATCAAGGATACTCCATGAAGTCGTTGCATTTCAAAATACACCTTCTACATTGCCCACTCATAAACTTCTCCCTTTTCATTTGTTCGTTTTTTCTTCAATTTCTTTTATTTGTATTGTTTAATTTGTGCATAGAATAAAACTTAACATTTAAATTATCTCTAGATTTTTGTGCGATTCAACCTATTTTTGAATGGTTCACCTTTAACAAAAGAAGGTAAGAGAAGATAACCAAAAAATATGTCTCGTTTGCCTCAGAATAAGAAAGAAACCAGAACAGCAATGTGACAAATGAGATACAGAGAGCGGTTGTGAATGAGAGAGTTGTACACAAAAGTTGCATGTCCAGGCACAGTTGATACACCGAAGACAACCAACGAGAAGAACAGACATCTCAGAAATAGCTGCACGGACCATAGAAATTTCGAACTTTCTGGAAAATTTTAAAGTTTTTTTGTTCTGACTATTCCAAACAGCAAAAATTAATGTTCATTTAATTCTGTATATGAAATACTTTAATTCAGTGAAAAATGTACATGTACCAAATAAACAACGAAAACATGAAATGCGGGCCTATGAGAATAGCAAAGAAAATTGATGGTAAAACATGGAAAATGCAGTAGTTGTTGCAGTTGGTTTGCTGAATCGAGATTCTCAAAGTAGAGCAAGAAGCTTCTCATTGCACATTCTGACTAAGCATCCCGACTGATTGATATGTACTGTAGCGAGCTGTCCATCGATTTTTCTTTGGATATCTACCGTTGTTCCGACATCATTCCGAAATTCAAATATTCTTCTCACTTGTTGCTCTCTGAAAATGTGAAAAATTATTACTTTAAATTTGAGTACTATTATCTTAATGTGTCTAAGAGAAATGAAAAATCGGCCAACCGTGAAAATGTTGGTTACATCATGACAAACGTTTTAGTAGTTTTCAAATTTTTGGTTATATTTTAAATTACCTGATAGTGAGACATTTGAGCTGTACCTAACGAAATAGTTTACCAAACACTTACGTTAGTCTGGTCTCCATAGTGACAATACCATCGAGAATAACCTCGTTAGGATAACCACGGCAGTTGAAAAAACCCAGAACTTCCAAATCAATAACTTGTCCATTTATCCATTGCTTCAGAAGGTCATTGATTTGCTCTCCCGGGAGCTCTTCTAGATGAAGCTCTTTCATTTGCGGGTTTCTTTGAAAAATACCGTGCCTATCCAACCATTGAATACTACTTCTCACATGCAAAAATTCGCAATCTCTCAATTGGTACTTGAATTTTAAATCGTCCATTTTGAAGTCCATATAGTATTCCTTGGCTTTCGTAGCATTGAGAACAAATTGCAGGTATTCAGGTGTTATGTGAAGCACTTGCTGCGCCATAAGCCTAACAGTATCGAATTGTTTTCTGATGCTCCACAGAAAAAGGTCATCCACATGCTCGGTGTTCCTCCCTATATGAACTGAAACCTCTTTGAAATCGAATATGAACAATATATGAGCGCTGAGCTTTTTTCTATAGTCGTCCGATGGTTCATTGATAAGACTGGCAAGTTTTAGACCATCAAGTGAATTCTGATCTCTGTCAGGAAGAACATTAGAATCCGATAAGCTTATCTTCAATCGCTCGCCTTTTTTGATTTCCATTTCTATGTTATCCTTAGAGCTCTTCTCTTCGAAACAAAATGTTATGCGGAATGTTTGATATCTTGCACTGCGGACTATTTTCTTGGATCTTTTGGAAAGTGTTGAGAAGTGGAATCTGAAAAATTGGGAACAGTTTATGTAAAGCTGATGAACACAAACTTACGCATCCGTAAACTCCATATTTCTAACGATTTGCTCTCGCAATGGGAATGGACACTTTAGAAGTCTGAAATTCGGGTTTCTGGGTGGCTCTTCCATTTCTTAAAACTGAAAATTGTTGATTGTTTTGTTTTTGATAAAGGATAAAGGAAGGAAAAGAAGTGAACCAAAAAGTTAGCCCCAGTTGTCTCGCAGAATAAGAAAGAAACAAACACAACGGGCACCAGGAAAGAGAGAACACTGGACCCCTTGCAAGCGGTCAAGGTCGAATACTGAGCAAGGGGCGGAGCATGGGGAAAGGTGTACTAATGTTCTTGTGAGGGGAACGGTCCTGCGATTCTACGTAACAGAGGGGAATAGGCACAGATTACTCTAGGGGGAAAAAGAGGGAATGATGTGCGAAAATGGAAAAGACTAGGGACATGGGAAAGTAAGACCGAGTCTAGAGAATCTAGGTTTTCTATCAGAGCCGTATAGCTCGGGTCCACTTCAACGGTTACAGTATTTCGTGAAGAAACGTGAAAATATGACTTTAATATCTGTTTTCCTCCAAACGTTGGTTGGTCTTTTTGTAATTTTATGACTTCCAAGCTTAAACTTTGAGCGCCTATATCTCCGTTCCTGTTAGAGATATCAGAACGTGAGATAGAGGGGCTCCATTACAGGATTGCCCTCTATTAAAGTGTTTACGGTATCTTTTCAATGGTGCCTCTGCAGCACGCATCGATAAATCGTAAATCCTGATTTCAGATTTCAGATTCCCGTCTCCCCCAAAAAAATTGGTTACTCTGATACCTGAATCTTGAAGGCTGTTTTGGCGGGTCATAGATGGACAGGTGGGGATTAGCAACCAGTTTTTTTATTGATGAACCCCCACTACGTGACAAACCAGAGCATATTTTTGGATCCCTTCTCTTTCTTCTTTCATTCAACATTAAAAACAAAACAAACAATGATTTTCAGTTTCAAAAAAATGAATGAGCCGCCGAAAAACCGGAAATTCGGACTACTAAAGTGTCCATTTGCATTGCGAGAGGAAGTCATCAGAAATATGGAGTTTATGGATGCGTAAGTTCAAATTTATTATTGGTTATAAAAAATCGCGTTTGAAAAGTTGGAAAATTCAAAAAAACATATTTTCAGTCAAATTTCGCTCTGTTTTTTTAAACAATTTTTGAAGGAAAAATTTGAGGATTTAAAATTTCAGCTTCCACTTCTCAACACTCTCCAAACGATCAAAACGAATGGTTCACGATGCAAAACTTCCAACTCATTCGATAACATTTTATTTTTCTTGGCTTGGTGATATGATCAGCGTGGAAACGATAACAGATGGAAAACGTTTTGCGATAAGCTTGTCTGACACTTCTAAAAGAGATCCTGAGATAGTTGACGGTGTAAAACTTGCCAGTCTTATCAACGAACCATCAGAAGACTATAGGAAAAAGCTCAGCGCTCATCTATTGTTCATATTCCCTTTCAAAGAGACTGTTGTTTTTATAGACAGGGAAATCGAGCCTCTGACTGAATTCTTTCTGTGGGATGTCAGAAAAACGTTCTATTTTGTTACTGTCGGCTGGGGTTCGCCACTTTTTATTTTATCTGAAGATCTGATATTTATACTCGAAACTATTAAGTCAAATCGATGCAATTTGGGAATCAAAATTGACGGCGCAAACTTCAAGTATCGAAAACCATTGGAATGTGAACAATTATCTGCCTTCCATAGTGTTCAATGGTTGGATACAGATGGTATTCTGCAAAGAAACCCAAAAATGAAGCAGCTTCATCTGGAAGACCTTTATGGGGAGCAAATCAATGATCTACTGAAACAATGGATAAATGGACAGGTTACTGATTTGGAATATCTAATTGGACTCAAGCGGTATGACTATTCAGCGGACGTTATTTTAGATGGAATAGTCACTATGGACCCCACAATAACGTAAGTATCTCGGTCTAACAAGATGTGGTTCACATTATAATCAACATTTCTAAAGTTGGCCAATTTTTGATATCTCTCACAGAAACCAAGATAATAGAGCTAATAATAGAGTGCAAATAATAATTTCTCAAACTTTCCAGACTCGAACAAGCTAAAGAAGTATTTTCCCGTGAGGAAGTTAACGGCCAACTGATGAACATCCAAAGGAAAGTTGATGGTCAATTGGCTACAGTACTTCTTGATGAAAAGGAATGTTCTGTCGTAATGTGGAACGAGAAGCGTTTTGCAGAACTTGGAAATTAATGTTCAAAGTGGAATACTCCCCCAATTCTCAATGTCTCCTTTTCTAATAAAATTTTTTCGACATTTTTCGTTATTTTCTTAATTGTTATTGTTACGAAATTTTCTGAAAATTTTCCGAATAAAATTTTTAATATTTATTTGGAACTGCATTCACCTAACCAATGGTGAATATCAAATATACCGTAAAAACTATGTTAGATAGCCATGACACTCAATTGTTCGGCGCCAATTTCCTGCAGAAACCTACTACAACTACGGTAGCTACAAAAAGGTTGTAAATTTAAAAAAATTGTAAGTTTTCTGCTGAGCAATATTGGAGTAGATATGCGCATTTAAAGAATAATCGTTTGGGAATAAGAAAGACAGATTTTTTGAGAAAATTGTAATCAAAAAATTACTGTTTCAAAAATTATTCTTATTTTAGAACTGATAAAAATTAATTATTAGAATCAAAATTTATCCTAATCTCTTTTTAGTTTTGTTTTATTTAGTTTTGAAGTTTGAATCCTTGAAATTCTTTTGAAAAAAGTTAACGAATAACTTTGGCTGTTTCAAATTTTTTTTGATATATAAACGTAGTTTTTCATGAAGTTCGTGATCTTGATTGCATACCTTGAAAATTAAAAAAAAATCCATGAACAAAACTATAAAAGTTTTCCAGAAGTTTCTGCTCTATCAGACATAAATGATGACAAAATGAAGTTACGCTTTGCTGATTACTGTCATAAAACAAGTCATCAAAATGACTCCATGACAATTGAGAATGATGATAATGATATGATGACAATGAGTTGACTCCGCCCCTAGAATGGTTCCTATAAATACCCGGCAGTTCCATTAGTACTCATTCCATTCCCCTTCTTCCTATTTATCCAGACGATCTTCTGAATGAACGTCGGATTTATCTATTAGTTCTGATTTTCCTGATATTATACTGTCTATTCTATTTCGTTCTTGTCTCTAGAACATTCTAATATTCCAAAAGTCTTCCCAAGGCAGTTTCTTCACCGAAATGGCGGATACAGATGAGTTCAATCCAACTGATGGCAAAGATCAAGGCAATGTATCCCGGACCAATAACAAAGTAGTTTCAAAGAACATTTTGTCGGATGTTTTGGAGATGAGAATTGGTATTGTATTAATGACAAATAACCATTAATTTTTTCAGATCATATCGAACTATGAGGACGTTGCATTTCTAAGTACCCCTTTTTACATGGATCATCACCAAGACACTGCTTGCACGGAATACGACATCGTTTACCTACTGAAAATGTTTCCAAATCCCTGCAAGCAACAACATCGGGATTGGCTCCAAACAAACCAATAATCAAGGGTACTTCATGAGGTCGGCGCATTTCAAGGTACCCCTTCTACATTGGTCACTCACAAACTTCTCTCTTTTCATATTTGGTTTTTCTGCGATTTCTTTTTTTGTATTGTTTCATTTGTACATATAATAAAACTTAAAATTTAAATATTGTCAGGATTTTTGTTGCCTAATAAGATTCAATGAATGTTCGGGGGAACAGGTCATTTTTGAAAAGCTGATACAATGATTTAGAATCACTCGTTCTTACTGAACCTTAGTGGTCATTCAAGTCTAGGAGCTCGATTTTAGAGCTGGTAGTTATTCGGAAATTCTAAAATCTTGCTATTCTGACTAATACTTTGAACATGGAAAATACTACGACGAATAGGCTACGAACGAACATACAAAAATCAGTTCAATTATAGAGTAGTATCATTCTTCACGTTAATGGTCAAAAACACTAAAATATCCAATTAGATCTAAATTTCGATTTTCCCCTGAAACAGTTTAAAATTGTAACAAGATTATAACATGCACCTCATGTGTTATCTAGGTCATTTAGCATGATATATAGGCTTAAACACACTCCATTCCAAGTTAAAAGGAACGTTTTCAATAGTGACAGATTTATGACAAAAATATGAGAGGCAAACAGTTGGAATTTTTCGAATTTTCTGAAAATTTCAAAATCGGAAAAAAAATAGAATTAGTATGTGCACATCAAGAGTGAGCAATTTGGAATAAAACAAAGCAGGGAAAAATATTTTAGCTGATCAAAAATTTCGTAGAATTAGAAAAGAACGACAAGATGATATTTTCTGATATTTCCAGAGGTGTATAAATGTTAGCGTCCGAGCGCATTCCCAAGACGTTCCGAAAAATACTCCGTGTTCCACATTTCGACAAAGAATCCCTTCCGATTTGTATGTACTGTAGCAAACTGTCCATCAACTTTTCTGTGGATATCTACCATTCTGCCGTCATCTTCCCAGTTGTAAAATATTCTTCTAGCTTGTTCCTTTCTGAAAAGTTGGATAAATTTTTCATCGCAATTTGAGCTATATAATCTTAGTTTTTTAAAGGTGGAGGGACATGAGAATTTTCGTTTTGCTAGTTTTTTGATATGTGGAAGGGTATGGTCTGAAAAGAGTGGCAGCGGTTAAAATTTAGTCGGATGGATTCCCAATGACTAAAAAATGGACAGTCTCAAAAACCGCCATTTATGGGCGCGCGCTCGTAACTTCATAATGGGGAAACCCACCCCATGCTCCCGTGGACGGTCGTAGTGTAGCGGCGAGCGCGCTTGTTGTTTGCGCACGCTATCGGGGTTCAATTCCGTCAGCAGCACTTTTGTTTTTTTTTTGTTTTTGTTTTGTTTTTTTCGTATTTTTTTTTGTTTCTGAATTCTGAAATCCGAAGCATCAAGAGTAGTATATTATTTTTATAGTTTGTGTTAACAGTGTGTGTATTTTAAGTTAGCAAATAAATTTTCCGAAACGAATTTCAGTGCAAAATGCAGAAGATGGTGTTTTGTGTTCTTTGCGAAAGCCAACTGGACAGAAAGGACGCGACTCTAGTCCCCACAAATGAAGAGCGAAGAAGAAAATGGACAGAATCCCTAGGAGAAACTTTCAGAAAAAATTGTGCGAGGTATCAATTGCCGTATATTTGTGAGGCACATTTTGAAGGAGGAAAGCGAACCAAAAACAAAATCCCTCGAAATGTGAGAAAAGTGACTTTTTTTTAGCAAGAATATACTGTTTTCCTGATAGATTCCACCACGAGAAGCTTCCCAAGAAGAACTGGACCACTGGCTATGGAGCAGAAAAGAAGGAATGATTTCAGATGACAGTAGTGAACCTACTGAAGTAGATTCTGGTTCAGAGGAAAGCGATGTAAGCAGGAATTGAATTTTATATCTGCATAAAAAACTTTATTTCGTAAAGAAAAAAACCAGTAAAATTTCGAAAGCATAGTACAGAAAAAACATATTGAAATTCGGTGATGGTATTTTTCATTTGACAGTCTGATTGTAATTGTGTAACTAAACCTTACAACTAGTTGTAAAAATTTTTGAAAAAAAAATAAGCAGAATTATGAAATGTGTTAACTTTTGATTACTAATTATGCTTGTATTGTTACCTTCGAGCAAGGTACGGTTATGTGATAAAGTTTTCAGAAAACGAAAAAAGAAATTTCTACGTTATATTACTGAACCTAAATGATGAATAATAATATAACCTACGGTAGTTAAAATTTCTAGGACAATATTATGCTCGTATGAAGAAATCAGAGCTGTGAAGCAGAAAAGCTTTTGGGCGAAGCCAACGGTTCCCGTGTCGATAACGGTAGTTCGGCAGTGACTGCGGCCAAAAGAACTTCTCTTCCACATTTCCGATTTTTGTATACCAGCACAATAGGAAATTGATGCAAAACTAACAACTTGATCCTCCGTCATCTACGTTTTGTTTGAAGCAAAAGAAAAGAAAAAAACTTTGAGCATACTAATCTAAAATCACCGAATTTCAAAAACACTCAATTTAGTTCCAACGTCCTGGTCATGAAGAAGCCGATCCAATGGAAATTGATGATGTCGATGAGGCTGAGATATCTGAAAAACCACAACAATACAATTTAATTCTCTGTGAGAAAGAGAAGCTAGTAAAGCTTCTTCAAAAGTGTTGGAAGTGCGAAACAAGAAAAACAGAGATGGATATCGTCTACCATGGATTGAATATGAACGTAGGATCTAAAGAATCTGAAGATAGTTTCAATAGTTTTTAGATTTCTGTTTTTTGTGTCAGTTGCCAAAGAAGATGGTATTGGTCTAACACCAAGAAATGTGAACGAGAGCAATCTGGATCGAACTCAAAGTTGTCCAGAATTCATATATTGCTGACATCGGCTATCATAACAACTGGGAACGGGTTCCAGGTAGAAATAAGTTTACAAGACAGCTATAAAAAGTATACATGCAGAATGTGAAACAACTGTTTGACGTACTGAAATCGCCATTTTTTTCTGCTCGTACTTTCAATCGGCTAAAGGAGAAGTACGTTTATGAAGCCGTTGATGTTCAATACAAGAAGCAGACAAATGTTGTGAAAGAGCTTCTCTGCGAAACCACAGACAATGTAAGAAAGAAGAATATAACACATTTTAGAGTACTCAAAAATTTAGAATGGAACACTAAACGTTATGGGCGACGGCTCATTTGATACCCCGGGTCACAGTGCATTATACTGCCGTTATGTCATTATGGAGGCAGTTACGAAACTTGTTGTGGAATTTGAGATTCTTCGTCACAAGTCTGGAGGTTGATATACGGAATAAACAAATTCCAAATTTAGAAGATTTCAGAGAAAAAAGTGAATATGGAAACAGAGGCATGCGAAAAAGCGTTCGAAAATTTGATGGTTACTTATGATTCGGCCATCGAATCATTCACCACAGATCGTAGCATAAGTGTCGCCTCGATGATGGCACACAACTTCCCAGATGTCACCCATTACTTCGACAGCTGGCACTACATCAGAAGTTTAGCCTTGGAGATCATGAAAGTAGCAGTTTGAGATACGTTCATGAAGGAATAATTGTAACAATTTAGAAAAAAGATCAAAAGCAGCTTCTTCCACTTAAGCCATGGATAAGAAGGTTCATCAACCACGTTTACTGGTCCATTCAGTCGTCTGGTGGACATGACGAAATGGCCAAGGAAAAGCTGTTGTCTTTTTTCATGCACGTAGCAGATATTCATGAAGATTTTCAGGTGTTTTCAAATTGTAATGCCTCTGAAAAGTTAGAAACAAAACTTTTTAGAATTATGGTTGGTATGACTTCAAGATAGTGACCTCCTGCGAGCACAAAGAATCCGATGACGTCAACAGAAAAACACCAGACTTTCTGGATACCAAAAATCCCCTACACGTCAAAGCTCTGAATGCTCTTTTAGCTGTGATTGAGAAAGGGGGCCGTTGTGATGCAATCGGAAAAGTATCCCCGTATTTCGCTACCAGCGCAGTCGAATCCTTCAATGCGAGAGCTGGATTTTACGCAAGCAAAAAAAGATTCTAGTATACCATAATATTAGTATTCCAATAAAAATAGTTTTTAGCTCTCAAAAGGGATTCAACAGCAGAACACAACTCGCTGTTCTGGACTGGAACAGTAAACAGATAGATGAGCTTAACGGGAAGCGTGTGGTAATTGCTGAGAAGAAGTTTTTCAATAAGACAACAAAGCAATGGTCGGTGAGAAAGCAGAAGACAGAAGCTGACTACGCATTCAGAAATGAAATTGCTGATACTAGTTTGCAGCTATACGCGAAAGGTTTTACAATACAAGGAAAACAATTAGCCCGAATAATGATGACTTTTTAGAACGAATAGCTACACATTCTGATGAACCAGAAGGCGAAGATGACGGCTCAGATTGCGACGAGCATGAGATAGATGAAGAGCTCTCAAAAGACGTATTTGAAGTAAATATATAATTCCAACTAACAGTATGTGTCTTATCCAAATTATAGGTGGACGATATTTGGGATCACTTGGGAATGGGCGATAGTGACGAAGAAGAGGAATCGGTAGGCGATGAAGAAGAAGAAGAAGAAAATGAGGAGGAAAAAGAAGATAGCGACGACATCATGGAAGGAGAAGGAATGAGAATGGATGATGATGAGGAGGAAGAAGAAGAAGAAAAAGAAGAGGAAGATGAAATCGAGGAAGTAATCAAGAAGAAAAAGAAAAGAGAGCCAAAGAAGAAGACAAGAAAGGCAACGAAAGCTATTCACCAAGAATCTTCATAATCGTCAAAACTGTTTTACGAATTCCTGAATTGTCTTTGATTGACACTTAAAATTTCTTAAAATCGTTCAAAAAAAATCAAATTCCAGTACCAAAACTTCTTTCAGAAACACCAATTCGTTACGTTTTTGCTAGAAAATCATATATTTTCTACTAAATATGGTGGAGAAACTACAACTGTTCAATTTTGATGAACGATATATTTCTGTCAAGAAAACATTTCAAATATCAATTTGTTTTTTTTTCTAAATATTTCTGTTATAATTTCAATTAATTTTTAACTGAATAAAGCAAGAAAAGTATGTCAACAGCAGAAAAATCGAATCTCGGGCTTCAGACGGCTAAATTCTACTCGAAGAGAAAGGAAAATTGAGGAAAATCCAATAGAAAAAAGACTAGCGAAATAATTATACAATTTAGCACATATTTAAAGCAGAAAAATGACAAAACAGTTTGAAAATAGCCGAAAAAACGAAAAAAAATCGTGAGAAAATAATAAATTTCTGTCGTCAGGTTCGGCGCATGCGCTCCGCAAACACTTTTTTTTTGTACACCGTCACGGTAGAATGCATACTCTGGCTACAAAAATCCTACGAAAAATCTCCTGTCCCCCCACCTTTAAGAGATATAAAAAATTTGCGAATTATAGAAATGTTGGATATAATATGGCGAACATTTTGTTTGTTAACTAATTTTTGATATCTCTTGAAGGAATCAAGATATTTGATCCTAAAAAATCTAAATTATCACTTACGTAAGCTTGGTGTCCATAGTTGTGATATCATCAAAAGTAACGTTGTCTGGATAGCCGATAAAAGTGAATAAGAGCAAAGTTTCCAAATCAATCCCTTCTCCATTTATCCATTGTTTCAGAAGATCGTTGACTTGCTCCCCTTGTAGGCCTTGGAGAACCAGAAACTTCATTGTCGGGTTTCTTTTCAGGAAACTGTCTATTTCCAACCATCCAATATTGCTAGCATTCAAATGTTCACAATTCAATGATTCTCGATATCTGAATTCTAAAACATCAATTTTGCATTCCAGATTGTATTGCTTTGTTTCCAGAGCATTAAGAACGAATTGCAAATTTTCCGGCGTTATGTGAGGTCTATCCATCGGCATAAGCAAAAGAGAATCAAATTTTTTTGTGACATCCCATAGAAATATATCACCCAAATGCTCAATGTTTCTCTTTATGAAAACATTAGTCCATTTGGAATGAAATATGAACAATAGATAAGCGCTGAGCTCCTTCCTGTAGTCGTGCGACGGATCATCGATGAGACTGGCGAGTTTTAGACCGTCAATTGAATTTGAATCTCTTTCAGGAAGAACATCAGAATCCGACAAGCTTATCTTCAAACGCTCTTCCTTGTTTATGTTCACTGCTATGTGATCATTTGTGCTATACTCTTCGAAAATGAATTATACGGAAGATAACGGGTATTTCGAACTCTGAACCATTCGTTTGGATCGTTTGGAAAGTGTTGAGAAGTGGAAGCTGAAAAATTGCCGAGATTAAAGTATAGATAATTTGAACTTACGCATCAACGAACTCCATATTTTTGATGACTTCCTCTCGCAATAGGAATGGACACTTCAGTAGTCCAAATTTCTGTTTTTTCGGCATCTAAAAAACATTTTTGACTCATTTTTAATATTGAATGGAAAGAAGGAAGGGAGAAAAAAAATGTGGCTCAAACAATAAGAAACAAACACAACTAGTAACAAAAAGAGGGGGAACACTGGACCCTTGGCAAGCGGTCAAGGTCGAATACGGAGCAAGGGGCGGAGCATGGGGGAAAGGTGTACAGGACCAACGTTCTTGTGAGGTGGACGGTCCTGCGATTCTACGCAACAAGGGGAATATGCACAGATTACTGTAAGAGGAACAGAAGAAATGAGGTGCGAAAATTTAAAAGACAAGAGACGTGGGAAATTAGACAGAGTCTAGAGAACCTACTTTTTTCTACCAGAGCCGTGTAGCTCGGTTCTAATTCACCAGTTACGGTAGTTTGTGAAGAATCGTGAAAACGTGACTTTAATATCTATTTTCCTCCAAAAGTTGATTGATCTTTTTGTAATCTTATGACTTCCATTCTTACACTTTGAGCGCCTATATCTCCCTTCCTGTAAGAGACATCAAACGTGGTCAACTGATGAATTCTTTATCAGGATATCGAAAACATTTTGTCAGTTGACACATTTTTATATATTTTACAGGAACCGAGATATAGGGGCTCGAATACAGGATTGCCTTCTATTAGAGTGTTTACGGTATCTTTTCAGATTAATTGCTCTAATATCTGAATCTTAAAGGATCTTTTGGCGGGTAGTAGGTGGACTCGTGGGATTAGCAAACAATGTTTTTGATTGATGGACCCCCACTACGTGGCAAACTAGGGTGCCTGTGGGTGAGGTGCAACCGTATTCGACCTTGACCGCATGCTAATGGTTCAGTGTTCCCCCTTTCAGTGTTACTAGTTGTGTGTGTTTCTTTCTCATTTCTTGAGGCAAACAGTGCATATTTTTGATTTTCTCTCTTTCTCTTTTCTTTTATCCTTTATTGAAAACAAATTTAAAACAGTTTTTCAGATTTGAAACAGAATGGAAGAACCGCCCAGAAACCCGAAATTCGGACTTTTAAAGTGTCCATTTGCATTGCGAGAGGAAGTCATCGGAAATATGGACTTTATGGATGCGTCAGTTCAAATTTATCATTTTTATTAACTCGCTCCAATTTTTCAGATTCCATTTCTCAACACTTTCCAAAAGATCCAAACAAATGGTCCGCAAAGCAAGATATCAGATAGATTTCATTAAATTCAGGTTCGAAGAGAATATCAAAAATGATCGCATAGAAGTGAAAATCAAAAATAACGATTGGTTAAAAATAAGCATGTCGGATTCAAATGATCCTCCTGTAAGAGATCCTACTATGATTGATGGTTTAAAACTTGCCAATCTTATCGACGAACCGTCGGATGACTATAGAAAAAAGCTCAGCGCTCATATATTGTCCATATTCCATTTCAAATCTACGCATGTGCATCTAGAAAGGAACATCGAGCATTTGGATGATCTTTTTCTCTGGGATATCAGAAAACAATTCGATTGTGTTGAGGTTTGCTTGAGTCGCTGTGATGATATAAGCCCTGAAGACTTGCAACTTGTTCTTAATAATCTGGTATCGAAGTCATACCTTCTGGAATTCGAACTGAACGATTCAAGCTACAAGTATCAAAAACCATTGAAATATTGCGAATCTTTGGATGTTAGAGGTAGTTGTCAATGGTTGGATCCAGAGAATATTCTGCAAAGGAACCCGCAAATGAAAGATCTTAATCTAGAAGACCTCCCGGGAGAGCAAGTCAACAATCTACTGAAACAATGGATAAATGGAGAAGGCATTGGTTTGGAAAGTATGGGGTTTGAAATAAGTTGGTACAATGGGATTGATTATCCAGACAACGTTATTTTTGATGGGATTGATACTATGGAAACCAAACTTACGTGAGTGATAATTTTCGATTTTTTGCTTTCAAATAGCTCAATTCCTTTAAGAGAAATCAAAGATTTGTAAACTAGCACAATGTTTGTCAGATTATAACCAACATTTTCATAGTTAATCAGTTTTCGATATCTCTTACGGAAATTGAGATAATTCAGGTCAAAGTAAAATTAACAATTTTTCAAATTTTTAGAGAGGAGCAAGCTAATAGAATGATTGTGATATGGAGACATCGCGGAAGAACAGTTGATATTCAAAGAAAAACAGATGGTCGATTCGCTACAGTACATCTTTGTCATTCGGGATGCTATGTCTGGATGTGGCACACAAAGTTTTTTCGGAACATCATGCAAATACGCTCGGTTCCTAAAATTAAGAAAACCGTAGTAAAGAGATAACCTTTAATTGTACTTCTGCTACGTATCGATGCCTTCTTTCTTCTTATTTGTTCATATGTTATGTACACATATATTAATATAACCTTCTTTGACTTGGAATTTCTTCTGAAACATTTTTTTTTTCAATTCTTGTAAATTTTCTATTCTTTGCTACTCATATTTTCGTCATAAATCTTTCTTCCATTCGCTTAAATACCTTTTGTTTGCAATTCGGCGACCTCTGTGCAATGGAGCGCGTTTTCAGCTCTATTGAAGAATACTTATTTATTTGAATTGAATAATCAATTAACTTGAACAAAATCAAGTTTTTATCATACAAAATTTTGAAACAGCATTTTTAAAAAATAAAATATCTGAATCCTGGGAGATATATTCATTCTGATCTATCGCCTCAAAGCCATCAGTCAATATCAAGTTGTCCGAGCTTTACAAACCCATGTGCTGAACAATGATTCCGTGCCAAAACAAAGTAAGTTTTTTGAAAATATTTCCCGATTGTCATAACTAAAGTTTTTTCAGTGCTGTATCACACAAATCAAGTTCCTGAGAAGCTCAGGCCGGTATCAGTTCATCCAAACCGAGAACCAATTTGATTCATTCTGGGACTGCAATGTTTGTGGTTTCCTGTGTGGATCGTTCCAAAGAAACCGAAACCATTTTACGGATCATCAAAAAGGCACTGGCTTCGCATGGAATACGACATCACTCGCTTACTTCAGACGTTTCCAAATTTTAAAGATCATTTTGTCGGTTGCTTCATTATAATTGTCTCTAACTTCTCTTTTCTTATGTATTATTTGTATCTAAAAAAATTTAAAAACAACTACTAGTGATTTTTTCCTTCGCAAGGTATTCAAAATATCAGAGATTGTTCTCAATAATTCACAAGTTTTTCATCTGCAAAAGCATTACAATTTATCACTTTTGGGAACAAAAAATTACTGTTTCAAAAATGATTTATCAAACTTTTAATTTAAAAAAAATGTTACTTCCTTAACGTTTAAAAATTAAGTTTTGCAAAAACCTACAATTTTCACAATATTTTCAATTTGTGTGAACGAAAACAAAGATTTCTAAAAATTGACAAAAATTACTGTTTCATAAATTTTTCATCAAATTTCTAATTTTTCAAAAATTGCTTTTCGTGCACAAAAATATGATGGTCTCTAGTTTCAAAAGTTCTCCATCTGAGTTTTCGCATTGTTTTTGGGTCAAACAATCTCTCAAGTCATTAACAACAAAATCACATTTTATTAGCTTTCAATAAAGTCGTACAGTATTAAAAAAACAACATTTCAGGTTTCAAGAAAATTCTACTTATACATTTACACAAAAACAAAGAATTTGAGAGAAAAAAAGTCAGAAAGAATCATACTTGCAAAATCAGGGCCCGGCCCGTGGCCGGGCCCGGGCCCGTGACTAATCGGCCCGGCCCGGCCCGGCGGGCCCGGGTTCTCCAAATTTGAAAATTTTTTTGGTATTTCAGAAAATTTTTCCAATTTTTTTGTGAAAAAATTATTTTTCATGGACACTTTTATTTTGAAAAGTTAATTACTTGACCGAAAACTGTCCATTTTTTTTCTATTGAACTCAAAAAATTTTTTGAAACGACTGGAAAAATTTTTTCTGAAAACCCGGGCCTGGCCGGGCCCGGGCCCTGAAAATTCCGAAAAAAGCCCGGCCCGGCCCGGCCCGGCCCGTTGCAAGTATGGAAAGAATACCATTGCTGACCAAACAAAATGGTATGACAGAATTTGACAAGCACCACAAGAGGATATTTTCTGAACGAATGTATTTTGTGTATGAATAAAATTAGAGTTCGCAACATTTATCAGATAAAAGAAAGTTTGAAGATTATTATGTCTTGTGGAACTTGTAAAATTTTACCGTATGCATTTATTTAAACTTCAAAAATATTAGGCTTGCGATAGACCGTGGTCAGGTTTGCTCTTTCGAACGACAAAAAGAGAAATTGATTTGAAACACATGGAGAATACAGTAGTTAAACTAGTCAAAGTGGTTACTGCAAAGACAGTAGCTTGATTGAAGAATCTAGATTCTCAAAGTTCCGCAAGAAGCTTATTACACATGCTGACAAAGCATCCCGACTGATTGATATGTACTGCAGCCAATTGGCCATCGATTTTTCTTTGGATATCTACCGCTCTCGAGGAAGCATCCCAAAGTCCAAACATTCTTCTGGCTTGTTCCTCTCTGAAAAGTAATAGAAATTATAACCTGCACTTTGAGCTCAATCGACTTGGTTCCTATAAAAAGATATTCGAAATTTGTCAACTGATAAAATGTTGTTCATGTTATGAAAAAAGTATTATTAGTTCACAAACTTTTATTATTTGTTAAATTACATGAGACATTTGAGCTGAACCTAACGAAATAGTTTAGCGAACACTTACGTTAGTTTGGTCTTCATAGTGACAATCCCATCGAGAATAACCTCGTTAGAATAACCATCCCAGTTGAAAAAAGCCAGAACTTCCAAATCATTAACTTCTCCATTTATCCATTGCTTCAGTAGGTCATTGATTTGCTCTCCCGGGAGCTCTTCTAGATGAAGCTCTTTCATTTTCGGGTTTCTTTGCAGAATACCGTCTGTATCCAAACATTGAATACTACCGCTAACATCCAAAGATTCGCAATCTTTCAATTGGTACTTAAAGTTTAAATCATTCATTCTGAAATCCAGAAAATATTCCTTCGCGTTCGTAGCATTGAGAACGAATTGCAGATAATCCGGTGTTATGTGAAGCTTTTTCTGCGCCATAAGCCCAACAGTATCGAATTGTTTTGTGATGCTCCACAGAAAAAGATCTTCCACATGCTTGATGTTCCTCCCAATTTGAACTGAGATCTCTTTGAAATGAAATATAAACAATAGATGAGCGCTAAGCTTCTTTCTATAGTCATCTGACGGTTCATTGATAAGATTTGCAAGTTTAAGGCCATCTAGTGAACTAGAGCCTCTTTTAGGTGGAACGTTCAAATCCGACAAGCTTATCTTCAATCGCTCGCCTTTTTTGATTTCCATTTCTATGTTATCCTTAGAGCTCTTCTCTTCGAAACAAAATGTTATGCGGAATGTTTGATATCTTGCATTGCGGACCAATTGTTTGGATCGTTTGGAGAGTGTCGAGAAGTGAAAGCTGAAATATTGGGGGAGATTCAAATTAAAATTATAAAATTGAACTTACGCATCCATAAACTCCATATTTCTGATGACTTCCTCTCGCAGTGCGAATGGACATTTTAGTAATCCGAATTTCTGTTTCTCTGGCGGCTCCTCCATTTTCTAAACCGAAAGATTATTGTATTTTTTAATGATTAATGAAGAAACAAAGAAGGAAAATCAATAAATGTACTTCAAGAAGTAAGAAAGACACACAACTAATAACACGAAAAGAGGGAACACTGGATCCTTGGAAAGCGGTCAAGGTCGAATACGATTGCAACTCACCCTCTCTATTGTCTCAATGTGACAGATGGGATACAGTAAGAGTGTTAGAGAGAAGATTGTCCTCTTCTCAAGCTACATTTTATTGTCTTTTTTCACTACGACCAAATAGACTTTATTGATTTTCGCAATTTATTGATTTTCTTTTAAGTTTTAATGTTCCTCATATAAACTTCAAGATCTGATCATAATAACTTTCAGATTTAGAAAATGGAAGAACCGCCAAAGAAACATAAGTTCGAAATACTAAAATGTCCATTCGCATTGCGAGATGAAGTCATCAGAAAAATGGAGTTTATGGATGCGTAAGTTCAAATTCTTCATATTTATTTAAAGATCTTCCAATATTTCAGCTTTCATTTCTCAACACTCTCCAAACGGTCTGAACAAATGGTTCAGAGCTCAAAATATCCGATAACTTCCATAATTCTAAGTTTCGGTGATGATAGCACGAATGATCACATAGAAGTGGAACTCAAAGATGATCAGCGTTTTAAGATAAGCTTTCCCGATTCAAATGTTCTTACTAAAAGAGATCCGTATAGACTGGATGGTCGAAAACTTGCCAACCTCATCGATGAACCGTTGGATGACTACAGAAAAAAGCTCAGCGCGTATCTTTTGTTCATTTTCCATTCCAAATGGACTAGTATTTATATAGAGAGGAATATCGAGCATCTGACTGATCTTTTTCTTTGGGATGTTAGAAAACGATTTGATTCTCTCACGGTTATGGCGCTGCAAGTGCTTAAACCTGAGGATTTGCTTATTATTCTCAATGCTTCGAAATCAAAATAATACTGTCTGGAACTCAAAATGGAGGAATCAAACTTCAAGTATCGATTGAAAGATTGCGAGCATTTGGATGTTGGCGGTAGTGTTCAATGGTTGGATACGGACGATTTTCTCAAAAGAAACCCGAAAATGAAACGTCTCCATCTGGAAGACCTTCCAGGAGAGCAAATCAACGATCTATTGAAACAATGGATAAATGGAGAAGGGATTGATTTGAAAAATATGTTGTTTTTCAATTCAACTGGCTATCCAGACGACGTTATTTTTGATGGAATCGTCACCATGGAAACCAAACTTACGTAAGTAATAATTAACGAACTGCACTTAATTATCTCGATTCCTTCAACTCTCGTATAGAAATAGGAATTATTATGATCAAAGTGCAATCAATATTTTCTCCAACTTTTCAGAGAGGAACAAGCTAAACACATGTTTGGAGATTGGGATGTTGGCGGTATTACGGTAGATATCCAAAGACAAATCGATGGCCAGGTCGCTACAGTACATATCAACTCCGAGGGATGCTTTATCGAAAAGTGGAGCGAGGAGCGTCTTGATGAACTTTAAAAATATAGCGTTGAACTTTCTCCGTCACTTTCTGAACAATTCGACTAGATTTCATGTTTGAAAGGATATGCAGACCGTTTCTGTCAAAAATCATTTTAATACAAACAAACTTTCATTTTAGAAATTGTTGAAATATTAATTATCTTAAGTGAGATGACAGTGCCCAGAGAATCTCTGGGAATCCTGAAAAAGACATTCGTTCACTAGATTAAAAAATATTATTAAACTAGAGAAAATCTGTTCAAATAAGGGAGGAAAAACAATTTTTTGGAAATTTGAAATTTTATGAAAAATTTTTGAAGCAGTAAATTTTTTCAAAAACATGAAGTACCAATAATGGTTTTGATTTAAAGCTTCTTAGTTTTTAAAGGAAATCTCGGAGTATTTGTTGATATTTTGATGTTTTTTATAGGTTCCAGATTTTGGAAAAACGTATGTAATTTAATATCAACATACCTGCACATCCTTCCGTTCTACTCGACATCACGCCTTCTCCTTCAGCAACCACTATTTACAGTAATATTGAGATTTATGGTTATTGGGTTCATTTCTGAAAGCCTGATAATAAATTTGATTCAACAGGTATTAAACTTTTGATAATTTTTCCCAGTCGATTTTCAGAAATTCTTGGGAACTTGTCATCTCGGATTCCTGGAAATATGTAACATCGAATTATCCAGAGTTTCGGATTTTTTTTTTAATTTTCGAAACCTGGAAAAATGAGAATTGGTTGAGGTTTTTATGGTATAGTCCCTGCAATCATTAACTTGACAAAACCTCTAGTTTCTTATCAGAAACTTTTGAAGCAGTAACATTAGAATGTTATTTATTGAAAACAGAAAATTCAAAAGGTGAAACTCTGAAACTAAAGAATCTGGGCAATTGTAGTGGGCCTCAAAAACCAGCAAAATATTGGGTGGCCTGGTCCTTGACGATACCGATAATTTGGAGTTTTGCAGCAAAGACGGTGGCCTGGAACTTCTCGATATCGCTGTAGTCGAAACTTTGATTCTTGGCAATTCCGGCGGCCTGCAAAAATACCAAATTTATGAAAACTTTTTCTGTCTGATACCTTCTTCATCTCCGACGTCGCTGCGGGTAAGGGGCCTGGAAATCATGTTTTGTATTTTCAAAATTTTTTAAAATTTCACACCTCTCGTTTACGCATCATGTGTTTGAACACTGGACATGCGTCCACCTTCCGTTGATAGCAACAGGCGGTCCGGAGGGTGTTCCCCCATCCTAGACATCCTGGAACTGGGCATTGCGATGCAGAGCTGTACCGTCCAGCTGTGAGTCTAGAAAAGAACAAATTTGAAAATGAAAAACAAAATTTGACTTACCGAGCTTCACATAAGCTGTACATAGCATTGTGAGTAGCGGAATCATTGGTAGACGATCCATGGATAAAGAGAAGCGAAGAAAAAGAGAAGCGACGAAGAAGAGAAGCGATGAAGAAGGGGTGGCCTGGTCCTTGACGATAGCAATAATTTGGAGTTTCGCAGCAAAAATGGTGGTCTGGAACTTCTCGATGTCGCTGAAGTCGAAGTGTTGGTTCTTGACAACTCCGGCGGCCTGCAAAAACATCAAATTTATGAATACTGCTTCGGTCTGATACCTTCTTCATCTCGGACACTTCTCGATGAATCTCTGCGCACCTGTTCGGGCTTCTCTTCTTCAACGACATCTTGTAGAGCCGGTTACCGCGAGTCCGCTCATCGAGTGTCTCTCCATAATCCTTCAGGTGACACATCCATGCTTGAAGGATGGCGTGTGGAAGGCACTTGTACTCGACTGAAAACTTCAATATTATTTTCCACCAGCTTTTGGTTGTACTTACCGTCGTTGTTCATTACTGTTGACCTGGCCGTCTTCGTTGTTTCGACGACATCCTCGTCATGTTCTTCCTCCTCCTCACTGCACTCCTCAAATTCCTCTCCTTCGTCAGCCTCATCCATCAGGAAGTCGAGGGCATCGTCATCGTCTCAATTCTGTCGAGTCCCCTTCCCGAAATAGTTGTTCTCCATCACGTCCTTGATGGTGAATGGACTTCTTCTTTTTCCACTTCCGGTCGGGGGGAATCAAATACTTGATGACGATCTCCAGTCGCGGCTTTTGAAGCTCCAAGGGCGACTTGTTTGACTGTGTCATCAGTTCCATCGATCTCACAATGCTCTCCGCGTTGATCCTTGTGATTGGTGTGATGGAGAGTGCGACAAATTCGTTCGAATCCAGCTCTGGTGAGTTGAATGTGACTCCAGCTCGGGTCGAATCGTTGGCATTAGTGGGGAGATTGGATATTATCATGTCCACCACCATCTCGCCAAAATTTTCTGGTCCTTGAGGATCTTTGACGATTCCATCGAGGAGATCGACTGTGAGTCGAACCGTCTTGAAATGGTCCTTGTAGTCCCCATGGCCATCATCTCTCCGCACATTCAAGATGCTCACATGAGAGCCGCCTTGCTGCTCCTGAAAAATTTGGAAATATGTTACTCTGTGATTTAGAATTCTTAATAATTTGGCGATAATTTTTATTTAAAATTAAAATTGGAGATTTGAGATATCGAATCTAAAAAACAAAAAAAATGTAAAACTTGATTCTAAATTTGGAAGTTTAGGATGTTCAGGAATGTTTATTTTGGATGTTCAGGAATGTTTAACAAAATTTTTATTTCAAAAACTCAGAGAAATATTTTTTGAAACAGTATTTTTTATCCTATTTTTTTCCTTTTCTTACCACTCAATTATTCTTTGAACTCGAATTTCAGAACTTCTCAAAACTTTCGATTTCGAAGTTTTTCAAATTTGGAAGGTCTCAGAGTTTCGGGTTTTTCAAATTTCAATTTTTGAATTTTCTTGGTATTTCGGAATTTTCCAATTTTAGCTTCAAAACTTTGTTCAACTCACTCACCAGAAGTTCGACTATTTCAATAGTATATTTTTAGAATATTCAGAAAAATAATTAAAAAAAGAAGGCCACCATTCAGAAGGTAGCCAAAAAAGACGAATGATTTTTCAAATATTTTAGAGGGAGGAGGGGAAAGAAAAGTACAATTTTTGGGGGAACAAAGGAGACAAACGGGAAGTAAAGCAAACAGAAAAGTCGAAAAAGAGATATTTTTTGAAATTTGAACTTTTCTTTTGCAACTGTACTTTTTGTGGTATGCGCAGACAGTATGTTTAAAGGCACATATCTCCAAAACTACGGTAACTATCGAAAGTATACAAATTAAAAAAAGTGGTAGATTTTCATGCTGAGCAATTTTGTAGTATACAACTTTCTCATAGGGTTGTACGTTGTAGAGATATGCGCCTTTGAAGAAGAATTGTTCGAGAATAAGCAAGACAGGCTTTTTTGAAAAATTGTAATTGAAAAATTACTGTTTCAAAAGCTAATCCTATTTCAGAGCTGATAAAAACTCGCACTACTTGACAGATATATTTATCAAATTTCAAATTTCGCAAAATTAGAATCAAAGTTTACTTTCGCTTCTTTTCTTGGGAGATTTAATTAATTTCAAAGTTTGGATTCTTGAAATTTCAGTTCTCAAAAAATTATCGCTTAATTTTTCCTGTTTCAAAATTTCCTGATATCTGAATATAGTTTTTCACAATGTTTGAGTACTTCACTCATCAAAAATTAAATATATTTCCATAATATTGAAATTTCAAGTCTTCACTTTGAACTTTTTCATTTTTTTTTCTACTATTTTGATGTTTGTTAATATGTCCATTTAGATCTAAACTTCATTTTTCCCTGAAACAGTGATACTTTAATTAATCTAAAATGTTTGGAACTTATTGAAAAACTAAATCAAAATGCATTTCAGACGAAATACCGTAATTTAAACATCTCAATCGAAACAAAACGAAGCTATGATGAACTTTTTTTTTTAATTTCTTCAATTTTCGCATAATTTCTGTTTCACTGTAAAAATGTAGTTTTGATTTAATTTGAGAGTTTAGTGACATTGTGCGAAAGAGAATACAGTAGTCCCGACAGAAATACACCGTATTGTGCCTTATTTCGGTAGTAAATAAGTCAACTTTGAAGCCCTACAAAAAGGATCTAGAATTGTTCAAATTTGCCAGGGAATTACAGAGTTTACTAAAAACCGTCTATCAAATGATAACATTTAGATGATATCATAACAATCATTTTATCAGTTGACAGTTTTTTGATATATATACTTATGGAAATTGAGATAATTGAGCTGAAAATACAATTGTTTTTATTACTAGATTCAACGGAAATTGACTGAAAATGATATGACTTTTGGAAACAGTAATTAAGAATTTCATGATTTCAGGAAAATTAAACTCTGCTAGAAATGAGATACATATTTCCGTTTTGGTAAGTATCTGTTTGTAAGTAAATTAAAATCATCACACTTCCGACCTTGCATGAGACTATTTTATCCTATTTTCTTGAAACAGGTAATTCATACAAAATTAGATTCCAAGATTTCGAAAATAGAATCCGAATTATCTTTTTTTGAAACAAAAGTCTAACTTTAATATTTTGAAACACCAATCAGACGAAGAATATTTACGGGGAAATTATATTTTTTAACTACCAGATTTGAAACATTAATAGTTTTTGTTTGAAAACCAGTCGATTTCCGCCGCCTGTCGGCGGCTACAATCTCCTGGCTTCACTTAAAACGTTTGAATCTCAAAACCGGAGAGAAACAGAAGATGAAGTTTTAGCTGACTGCGACAGTTTTTAACTTTTTTTTATTGACAATTAGAAATTTCAAAAGTCAGAAAATCGAATACTTAAATTTGGAAACTTGGAAAACTGAGAAAATATAATTTGAAAATTCAGGACCTGAACTATTCTAAAGATAGGGATGCATGAATTACAATTTTTGAATTCTCCCGAATTCAGCACCTCCGAAATCTTTCTGATGTTTGGAAAGTTGAAATTAAGATATCGAGAAATAGTCAACTTTCCGAAACCCGGTCATTTTTGAAGACCCGAATTTCCAAGTTTTGGATTTCCCAACAATTTCTAAGGTTTTTTTTTCTGAAATTTCATCGATTTCTGAATTTTTGGGATTTCTGGAATGTCTGAATTTCGGACGTGCGAAAATTTGAAGTTTCGTAAATTTCGAAATGTAAAATATTCAAATTTACAGAAATTCAGATATTTGAAAATCGAAAATTAGTAGTAGAAAAGAACTGTCAAATCCTAGAAACACAGAAATTAGTAACTTCAAAATCCCAAAATTGAATAATTTGGAAAATCAGAAATCTAGGTCATTAACTTTCAAAAATTCAGAAACTGATAAAGCTAGTAATTCGGAAATTTAGCTATTCCGAACTTAGGAAAAAGTACAATTTCTGAAAATGAAGAGTCTGAAATTCTCGGATTCTATGAATGCTGATGTTTGGAAATTTGGAAATCTCAAAACTACGAAATTATCAAATTCCTAACTCGGAATTTCCTGTATTTTGGAATTCCGAATTTTCGGATCGCCCATTTTTTTGTTCTTTCTTCATTTTTGTATTTTGGATCTCGAACTTTTGAATGGGTCAATTCAACGAATTTCAAGATTTCTGTATTTCCGAATTTTAAAGTTTGAGAACGTCTCTTGTTTCAATTTTTTGAGCTTTCAAAATCTGAATTTCAGAGTTTCCAGATTCCAGGTTCAGAAATTCAGTAATTTGAAAAATCGGAAAAAATGAAAACATATTTTTAGAATAACTCGACATTGTAAAAATTTCGAAACCAAATTACAACAAAAATCGCAAAATCAGTAAAGATTCGGAAATTAAGAGGCCATATTCATGAACATTTTCCTTGGAAAATCGTTTTCTTTCCGAAAATCAACTGTAAAGCGTGAAAATTGAAGGAAAATCGTTTTCTTTTTGGAAAATCCTCCGACTTTAATGAAAAATGGAAGCTAATTTAGTTTCATGTTTACACTCAATTTTATGAATTTTCTTATTCCAAAAAAGTAATGAGATGACAGAATAGTATATTAAGTACATTATTATCTAATTTCAAACTTAAAATTTGCTGCGCTTCAACTCAAAACCTATGATTTTTGCCAGAAATGACATGATTGGATAGAGCTAGAAAAGTTAAGTACTGTGACCAAATATGAGCAATTTGCAGTTCATAGTTTTTGAGAAACTTCAGTCCAAAAGTCATTTTCTGACCCTGAGAGTCGGAAAATCATTTTAATAATGTTCAGTACATTTTCACGCTCTCATTTTCTTTGGAAAATAAAATTCAGTTGATTTTTGAAGGGAAAATGGTTTTCCAAGGAAAATGTTCATGAATACGGCCTCAGAAAGCCCAGACAATTCAAGCAATTCAGAAAGCGCGCTTGTATTGTTTCTCTTATTCTCATTTTCTCCGTTTATCCAGATTTTTCCCTCTCTTCGAACTTCAGAACCCAAACTGGGAAAATATTTCCACAAAATTACCTTTTTGCTAGATATAACGTGGATAAAAAAAATAGGGGTTTGGGCGGGAATGACGTAAATTATATTTTTGAAATAATTGTACTGTAGAAATAGAGGAACGTCTCCAGAAGACGTCAAACTCAACATTTTGAAATAAGAAAGGGTCGGGCATCATCTCGCTGCTATTTCGGGTCATCTGTGAAAATTTGGGAAAATTTGGTCCAACGGTGACTTCGCTATGGTCGCCGAACCGGGAACACCGGACACACTCACAGACAGAATTTGGTGATTGTTAATAGTAAAGATGGGCAAACAAATTTTATTGGCGTTGAGCTCATTTATCTCGGTTCCTATGAAAGATATCAAAAGATTATCAACTAATAAAATGTGTGTCAAAAAGTCACAAATATTTTATTAGTTGATCAAAGTTTGATATCTTTCATAGAAATTTAGATAATTCAGATCGATTCAAAACAACGGGATGGTCACTTAAATGACTATTTAAATCTAAACTTCATTTTCCCCTGAAACAGAGATATTTTATGAAATTCAGATTATACAGTGCTCTACATAGTTCTAAATACACTGGAAATTCAAAAATCCATTGGTATGTAAGGGTTCCCAGAAGTTTCTATTCCAACAGCCATCAATGATGACTAAATTAAGTCTACTATGCTGATTACTGTCATAAAACAATAGAATGTCATCAAAATGACTCCATGACAATGAGAATGATGATAATGATATGATGACAATGAGTTGACTCCGCCCCCTAGAATGTCCCTATAAATACCCGGCAGGTCCATTAGTATTCATTTCATTCCCCCATTATATTTATCCAGACGATCTTCTGTATGAACGTCGGATACATATTCCTTCTGATTCTCCTGATATTATTCTGTCTGTTCTATTCTGTTCATCTCTCTAGAACATACTATACTTCCTAAATCGCGGAACAATCGTTCAATGTCAAGCGGACCACAACGGAAACGATCATCCTCGCCAACAATTTGCTTAATTTGATGACAAATTAATGAAGAAACTGAAAGAAATTTTCTATTTCTCTAATTCTGGAACTCGAATCGTCGTCACAAAGCTTATCGATAACACCAGAATGAAGGAGGATAATCATGCTGATTGTTAGTTTACAAGATCTTGCGGCCAAAATTTGATTGTATTTTTTTCAGATTTCGATAGTTATTCCAAAACAGTTCCATTGAAGGTCACTGATGGTCAAGTGGAATGGACGACGATGGAGCAAGAGCACGGGATATGACATCACTCGTCTACTGCAGATATTTCCGAACTTTAAACAACATTTCGCCGGATGTTTTATAATAATTGTCTCTAACTTCTCTTTTTCTTTGTATTCGAAAATAAACTTTAAAATTCAGTAATTTGTTCTTTTAGAAGTGCAGAAGAAGTTGTTCCACTAGCTGATCAGAAGATTTTTAAATTTAACAGAACGAAAATTAAAATGTCCATTTATATGTAACTTTCAAAATTTTCCCTGAAACAGTGGAAAATTGGTACAAGATCCTAATTTTTTTTTGCGACGCTACAGAAAGGGCGGGTCCAAAATAGCCTAAAATTACTCGATGTGTTTTCTAGGCTATTTTAGATCACAGATAGGCGATAAGAATGTCCGAAGAGATGACAGTCCTGCAAACACGCTCTATTGCGCACATGTGGTCAAAAACCGGACAAATAGCGGCTGAAGGTTCTAGATTTGGCCATAACTTGCGTCTTTAAACAAATTGGAAAAGATTTATGTTTTCAAAATTTGAAAATTTTTTACTATTCCAAAGAACAAATATTTGATTTCAAAGAACATTCGACTAATATATTCGACGAATATGTAGTCATCAAATATGAGCAATTAAAAAGAACAACTAAAAAAAATATTATAGCTGTCAGCTTCTGACCAAATAAAAAGCACAGGACAGAAAATACAGAAGGTGAAAAAGTTGAAAATACAGTAGTTGTTGCAGTTGGATTGCTGAGACTAGATTCCTAAAGTTCAGCAAGTATCTGCTCATTGCACATACTGACAACGCATCCCGTCCAATTAATATGTACTGTAGCCAATTTGCCATCAATTTTTCTTCGAATATCTACCGTTGTTGAGGCCGCATCCCAAAATACAAATATTGTGAAAGCTTGTTTCTCTCTGAAAAGTTGTAAAAATCATTATTTGCGCTTTGAGCTTAATTAACTCGGTTCCTAGAAGAGATATCAAGAATTTGCCAACTATAAAAATGTTGGCTATGATGTGACTAACATTTTGTTAGTTAAAAGATTTTTGATATCTCTAACAGCAACCGAGATAATTGAATCAAAATAATTGAGCGCCAAAATTCTAAACTATCACTTACGTAAGCTTGGTCTTCGTAGTAACGATACCATCGAAAATGACGTTGTCTGAATAACCATCATTTCTTAATAAATACCAAGTTTCCATATCAACCACTTTTCCATTTATCCATTGTTTCAGTAGATTATTGATTTGCTCTCCTGGAAGGTCTTGGAGAGACAGAATTTTCATTTTCGGGTTTTTCTCCAGGAAATTGTCTATTTCCAACCATTGAATACTATCTCTAACATTCAAAATTTCGCAATTGTTCAGTGTTCCTCGATACTTGTAACTTGAATCATCCATTTTGAAATCCAGCTCGAATTTCTTCGATTCTAGAGCATTTAGAACAGATTGCAAACTTCCAGGTGATATGTAAAGCACGCCAACCGCCGAAAGCAGAACATAATCAAAAGTTTTTCTGAAATCCCACTGAAAAATATCACCCAACTCTTCGATATTCCTGTCTATATAAACATTAGTGCATTTGGAATATAATATGAACAATAGATGCGCGCTGATCTTTTTTCTATAGTCGCACGATGGTCCGTCGATGAGGTTGGCAAGTTTCCGACCATCAATTGCATTTGGATCTCTTTCAGGAGTATCATTTGAATCAGACAAGCTTATCTTCAAATTCTCTCCATCTTTGATTTCCATTTCTATGTGATCATCCCGGCTATCCTCTTCGAAACGGAATGCAATGAACATTGTTTGATATTTCGCCTTATGGACCATTTGTTTGGATCTTTTGGAGAGTGTTGAGAAATGGAATCTGAAAAAATGAGGACCTCTTTAAATAAATATGATAAAATTGAACTGACGCATCCATAAACTCCATATTCCTGATGACTTGCTCTCGCAATGCGAATGGACACTTTAGTAGTCCGAATTTCGGGGTTTTTTGCTGTTCTACTATCTTCAAAACCTGAAGATTAATGTTTTTTGAACAGTATTAAATGATGGAAAGAAGAGAGGGAATCGAAAAATGTTCCCCGTTTGGCTCAATCAATAAGAAAGAAACAAACGCAGCTAGTAACACAAAAAGGGGGAATACTGGACCCAGGCAAACGGTCAAGGTCGAATACGGTTGCACCTCCCCCTCTCTATTGTTCCAATGTGACAGATGGGATACAGTAAGAGTGTGAGAGAGAAAATTGCCCTCTTCTTTTCCCCCCAGCTACCATTTATTGTTTTTTTCCGGACGATATCACAGAATGGACTTTATTGATTTCCTTTTGAATTTTAATGTTCTTTATCAAAACTTCATGATAAGATAAAAATAGTTTTCAGATTTAGGAAATGAATGAGCCGCCCAGAGACCCGAAATTCGGATTACTGAAGTATCCATTCGAATTGCGAGAGCAAGTCATCAGAAATATGGAGTTTATGGATGCGTCAGTTCAATTTTATCATCTTTACATAGATTGCTATCGATTTTTCAGCTTCTACTTTTCAACACTGTCCAAACGATCCAAACAAATGGTCCGCAGTGCAAGATATCAAACAATACGCATAACATTTCGTTTCGAGAAAGATTGCTCTATGGATAAGATAGAAATAGAAACCAAAAAAGGCGAGCGATTGAAAATTAGCTTGTCGGATTTCAAGAATCCTCCTAAAAGAGATCCGTATACACTGGATGGTTTAGAACTTGCCAGTTTCATCAAAGAACAGTCGGACGACTATAGAAAAAAGCTCAGCGCCCATCTATTGTTCATATTCCATTTCAATTCGATGGAAGTTCATATGGGAAGAAACGTCAAACATTTGGATGATCTTTATCTGTGGAAAATCAGAAAACAATTTGACAGTGTTGATCTTATTGTGAACGATGGTCTTCGCATAACACCTGAATATCTGAAATTTGTTCTCAATACTACGAAAGCAAAGAAATACTTTATGTACTTCAAAATGGACGATTTGAACTTCAAGTACCAATTGAAAGATTGCGAGTATTTGGATGTTGGCGGTAGTATTCAATGGTTGGATACAGACGATTTCCTGAAAAGAAACCCGCAAATTATATGTTTCACTCTAGATGACCTCCCAGGGAAGCAAGTTAACGATCTCCTGAAGCAATGGATAAATGGACAAGTTAGTGGTTTGGAAAGTATGGAGTTTTTCAATTCGGTCGGCTATCCAGACGATGTTATTTTCGATGGGATTCTCACTAAGGAAACCAAGCTTACGTATGTAATAATTGAGGAATCTCTCATGGAAATTGAAATGATTATGATCAAAGTGCAAGTAATAATTTCTCCAAACTTTTCAGAGAGGAACAAGCTAATGATTTATTTGGAGTGTGGGATAATGACGGAACAACAGTGAATATCCAAAGGAAAATTGATGGGCAGTTTGCTACAGTACATATTAGTCATGATGTATGTTTGGTCCACATGAGGAGAGAGAAAGAGCTCTCTGAACTTTAACAAGCCCTATTTTTACCGAATTCAAACTTTCAAACAGTAATTCCCATGTAACAATTGGTTTTTCAGGATTTCGGAATCCACTTTTTTTTTTAATTTTCGAATTCTGGAGAAATGAAAACTGATTGAGTTTTTAATGGTTAGGGGCCTCCATCATTGACTTGATAAACCGTCTACTTTTTATCAGAAACTTTTGAAACAGTAAAATTAAAGTGTTATCATCAAAAATCATTAAAAACAGAAAATTGAAAACTTGAAGCTTTGAAATTAAAGAATCTGGGCAATTGTAGTGGACCTCAAAACTGCCGCTTCTGGTGTTGCACAATCTTGTTCCTAACAGCACTGGGAGTTTTCGGCCTCCAGATAAATTTTTGTTTCTTCTCTAAATTTCGTTTTTTAATCCATTTGGTTTCTGAAAACGAATCGATTGGTGGGGATTTCATTGTAACTCATTCAACACACCTTCTTCGTGATATTCAATATCGTCGTTTTCCGGAAGTGAAGGTATTGCTGAAAATTATAAAGTCTGAATTCTATTCGTTTCATGGCCACTTACAGGTATCTTGTACTTTTTCGGAGTTTCCGAAATTTTTTCAAATTGAGAAATTACTGAATTCTTCAGTTCGTCGAAAATGTTATCGATTTTTCAAAATTCAAAATTGATGAAAATTCCGAAATTCAGATGTTCAGAAAATCAAACTATTAAAAAATTCAAAACAGTAGGCTCCTGAATTTTAGAAATTCTCTTTCTAAATTTTCTAGATTGCCAGAATTTTCCAAAGTTCCAAAATTCGCATTTATTTATTCTTCAATCATCAAACTTCTGCATTTTCCAAATTTTTCATGTTTTTTCAAATTATTCTACTGAATTTCAAAAAATCAATGAAAATTTCAAATTTCTGAGCTTCCGAGTTTTGAAACTTCCAATTCACGGAATTTTTCTAAACCTGCGCATGAGACAAAATACGAATTCAATACTTACGGAAACCTCCATATCCATAATTGAACGTCAGTGCTCCAACGTTTCCGAGCTTCTACAAAAACAAACTGTACCCGGAGACTTCGGAATTGCCAACTGAAAAAAACTGTCAACGAATGGAATGTTAAAATTGTTCCAGAGCGACTGCACGATGGAAAATAGCAGACAAGATATGAGAAAAACGCTCAAAAATCAAACTAACAAAATGAATCCGAGTTGAAAAATTCGCGATCCACATATCTTGGAGCTTTTTTAGTAGAAGCATTTTCCAATATCTCCGATTACACATCTGAAAAGTTGAAATCAAATTAGAAAAAAATCTTCCTAATTTTCTTATCGATCAATTATTCTTTGAACTCGAGTTTTTAAAATTTCAGAAATTTTTGCAATTTTTAAGTCTCAAATTTTTCAAAAATTTCAGTTTTTTTGAAATTTAAAATTTTTTTATTCACTCACCAGATATCCGACTATTTTCATAAACAATTTTTTTGAATATTCAGTAAAAATCAAAATTAAAAAAAAGAGGTCACCATTCAGAAGGTGGCCAAAAAAGACGAATGATTTTTGAAATATTTTAGGAGGAGAAGGAGAAAGAAAAGTAAACATTTTTGGAGGACAAAGGATACAAACGGGAGAGAAAGCAAATAGAAAAAGACAAGAAAGGGATATTTTTTGAAATGTTGAACATTTCTTTGCAAAAAAATTGTTGATAGCTACAGTACTTTTTGAGATGTGTGCTTATAAAGAGAGTATGTTCAAAGGCTCATATCTCCAAAACTACGGTAACTATCGAAATGGTACAAATTTAAAAAAGTTGTAGATTTTCATGCTGAGCAATTTTGTAGTATACAACTTTCTCATAGGGTTGTACGTTGTAGAGATATGCGCCTTTAAAGAAGAATTGTTCGAGAATAAGCAAGACAGACATTTTTGAAAAAATTGTAATTGAAAAATTACTGTTTCAAAAGCTAATCCTATTTCAGAGCTGATAAAAACTCGCACTACTTGACAGATATATTTATCAAATTTCAAATTTCGCAAAATTAGAATCAAAGTTTACTTTCGCTTCTTTTCTTGGGAGATTTATTTAATTTCAAAGTTTGGATTCTTGAAATTTCAGTTCTCAAAAAATTATCGCTTAATTTTTCCTGTTTCAAAATTTCCTGATATCTGAATATAGTTTTTCACAATGTTTGAGTACTTCACTCATCAAAAATTAAATATATTTCCATAATATTGAAATTTCAAGTCTTCACTTTGAACTTTTTCATTTTTTTTCTACTATTTTGATGTTTAGTACTATCATTCTGTAAATTTCGAAACTCTCGAAAATCCAAACAATCGAAATTCTGAATCTTTCCGAATTTCGAAAGTTTGTAAATCGACTTTTTTAGAATTAGGAATAATTTTTAAGTGTTCCCAGAATTCCAAGAATACGAAATTTGAAGTTCAGAAATTGAATCCATAGGCATTAAAGGGTTTCCAGAAGTTTCTGCCCCCCAGACATCAATGATGACAAAATGAAGGTCATAATCTGATCAGAAGTTCTTTGAAATTCGAAACAAGGCCATAGCTTTCTTGTGCTCTCACCATCAGAGTACAAATCTGAGCATTAAACGTTTTCAATGCTAAATTTGAACTTTCATAGTTTTTTTTTGTAAACGGTACAGAAACGTTACTAATATGTCCATTCAGATCTACACTTCAATTTTACTGAAACAGTGATACTTTCATTAATCTAAAATGTTTGGAACTTATTGAAAAACTCCAAATCAAAAACCATTTCAGACGAAATACCGTAATTTAAATATCCCAATCGGAACAAAACGAAGCTATGATGAACTTTTTTTTTAAGTTCTTCAATTTTCGCATAATTTATGTTTCACTGTAAAAATGTAGTTTTGATTTAATTTGAGAGTTTAGTGACATTGTGCGAAAGAGAATACAGTAGTCCCGACAGAAATACACCGTATTGTGACTTTTTTCGGTAGTAAATAAGTCAACTTTAAAGCCCTACAAAAAGGATTTAGAATTGTTCAAATTTGCCTGGGAATTGCAGAGTTTACTAAAAACCGTCTATCAAATGATAACATTTAGATGATATCATAACAATCATTTTATCAGTTGACAGTTTTTTTATATATATACTTATGGAAATTGAGATAATTGAGCTGAAAATACAATTGTTTTTAATATTAAATTCAACGGAAAAAAACAGTAATTAAGAATTTCATGATTTCAGGAAAATTAAACTCTGCTAGAAATGAGATACATATTTCCGTTTTGGTAAGTATCTCTCTGTATGTAAGATAAAATCATCACACTTCCGACCTTGCATGAGACTATTTTATCCAATTTTCTTGAAACTGTAATTCATACAAAATTAGATTCCAAGATTTCGAAAATAGAATCCGAATTATCTTTTTTGAAACAAAAGTCTAATTTTAATATTTTGAAACACCAATTCGACGAAGAATATTTACGAGGAAATTATATTTTTAACTACCAGAATTGAAACATTAATAGTTTTTGTCTGAAAATGGGCAAGCAAATTTTATCGGCGTTGAGCTCATTTATCTCGGTTCCTATGAAAGATATCGAAAGATTATCAACTAATAAAATGTGTGTCAAAAAGTCACAAATATTTTATTAGTTGACCAAATTTTGATAGCTTTCATAGAATTCGAGATTATTCAGATCGATTCAAAACAGCGGGATGGTCACTAAAATGCTTATTTGAATCGGAATTTTATTTTCCCTTGAAACAGAGTCATTTTATAGAATTCAGATTGTACTGTGCTCTTCATAATTCTAAATTCATTGGAAATTCAAAAATCCATTGGTATGTAAGGGTTCCCAGAAGTTTCTATTCCAACAGCCATCAATGATGACTAAATTAAGTCTACTATGCTGATTACTGTCATAAAACAATAGAATGTCATCAAAATGACACCATGACAATGATGATAATGGTATGATGACAATGAGTTGACTCCGCCCCTAGAATGGTTCCTATAAATAGCCGGCAGGTCCCTTAGTATTCATTCTATTCCCCTCCCTTATTTATCCAGACGATCTTCTGTATGAACGTCGGATTTATATTCCTTCTGCTTTTCCTGATATTATTCTGTCTGTTCTATTCTGTTCATCTCTCTAGAACATACTATACTTCCTAAATCGCGGAACAATCGTTCAATGTCAAGCGGACCACAACGGAAACGATCATCCTCGCCAACAATTTGCTTAATTTGATGACAAATTAATGAAGAAACTGAAAGAAATTTTCTATTTCTCTAATTCTGGAACTCGAATCGTCGTCACAAAGCTTATCGATAACACCAGAATGAAGGAGGATAATCATGCTGATTGTTAGTTTACAAGATCTTGCGGCCAAAATTTGATTGTATTTTTTTCAGATTTCGATAGTTATTCCAAAACAGTTCCATTGAAGGTCACTGATGGTCAAGTGGAATGGACGACGATGGAGCAAGAGCACGGGATATGACATCACTCGTCTACTGCAGATATTTCCGAACTTTAAACAACATTTCGCCGGATGTTTTATAATAATTGTCTCTAACTTCTCTTTTTCTTTGTATTCGAAAATAAACTTTAAAATTCAGTAATTTGTTCTTTTAGAAGTGCAGAAGAAGTTGTTCCACTAGCTGATCAGAAGATTTTTAAATTTAACAGAACGAAAATTAAAATGTCCATTTATATGTAACTTTCAAAATTTTCCCTGAAACAGTGGAAAATTGGTACAAGATCCTAATTTTTTTTTGCGACGCTACAGAAAGGGCGGGTCCAAAATAGCCTAAAATTACTCGATGTGTTTTCTAGGCTATTTTAGATCACAGATAGGCGATAAGAATGTCCGAAGAGATGACAGTCCTGCAAACACGCTCTATTGCGCACATGTGGTCAAAAACCGGACAAATAGCGGCTGAAGGTTCTAGATTTGGCCATAACTTGCGTCTTTAAACAAATTGGAAAAGATTTATGTTTTCAAAATTTGAAAATTTTTTACTATTCCAAAGAACAAATATTTGATTTCAAAGAACATTCGACTAATATATTCGACGAATATGTAGTCATCAAATATGAGCAATTAAAAAGAACAACTAAAAAAAATATTATAGCTGTCAGCTTCTGACCAAATAAAAAGCACAGGACAGAAAATACAGAAGGTGAAAAAGTTGAAAATACAGTAGTTGTTGCAGTTGGATTGCTGAGACTAGATTCCTAAAGTTCAGCAAGTATCTGCTCATTGCACATACTGACAACGCATCCCGTCCAATTAATATGTACTGTAGCCAATTTGCCATCAATTTTTCTTCGAATATCTACCGTTGTTGAGGCCGCATCCCAAAATACAAATATTGTGAAAGCTTGTTTCTCTCTGAAAAGTTGTAAAAATCATTATTTGCGCTTTGAGCTTAATTAACTCGGTTCCTAGAAGAGATATCAAGAATTTGCCAACTATAAAAATGTTGGCTATGATGTGACTAACATTTTGTTAGTTAAAAGATTTTTGATATCTCTAACAGCAACCGAGATAATTGAATCAAAATAATTGAGCGCCAAAATTCTAAACTATCACTTACGTAAGCTTGGTCTTCGTAGTAACGATACCATCGAAAATGACGTTGTCTGAATAACCATCATTTCTTAATAAATACCAAGTTTCCATATCAACCACTTTTCCATTTATCCATTGTTTCAGTAGATTATTGATTTGCTCTCCTGGAAGGTCTTGGAGAGACAGAATTTTCATTTTCGGGTTTTTCTCCAGGAAATTGTCTATTTCCAACCATTGAATACTATCTCTAACATTCAAAATTTCGCAATTGTTCAGTGTTCCTCGATACTTGTAACTTGAATCATCCATTTTGAAATCCAGCTCGAATTTCTTCGATTCTAGAGCATTTAGAACAGATTGCAAACTTCCAGGTGATATGTAAAGCACGCCAACCGCCGAAAGCAGAACATAATCAAAAGTTTTTCTGAAATCCCACTGAAAAATATCACCCAACTCTTCGATATTCCTGTCTATATAAACATTAGTGCATTTGGAATATAATATGAACAATAGATGCGCGCTGATCTTTTTTCTATAGTCGCACGATGGTCCGTCGATGAGGTTGGCAAGTTTCCGACCATCAATTGCATTTGGATCTCTTTCAGGAGTATCATTTGAATCAGACAAGCTTATCTTCAAATTCTCTCCATCTTTGATTTCCATTTCTATGTGATCATCCCGGCTATCCTCTTCGAAACGGAATGCAATGAACATTGTTTGATATTTCGCCTTATGGACCATTTGTTTGGATCTTTTGGAGAGTGTTGAGAAATGGAATCTGAAAAAATGAGGACCTCTTTAAATAAATATGATAAAATTGAACTGACGCATCCATAAACTCCATATTCCTGATGACTTGCTCTCGCAATGCGAATGGACACTTTAGTAGTCCGAATTTCGGGGTTTTTTGCTGTTCTACTATCTTCAAAACCTGAAGATTAATGTTTTTTGAACAGTATTAAATGATGGAAAGAAGAGAGGGAATCGAAAAATGTTCCCCGTTTGGCTCAATCAATAAGAAAGAAACAAACGCAGCTAGTAACACAAAAAGGGGGAATACTGGACCCAGGCAAACGGTCAAGGTCGAATACGGTTGCACCTCCCCTCTCTATTGTTCCAATGTGACAGATGGGATACAGTAAGAGTGTGAGAGAGAAAATTGCCCTCTTCTTTTCCCCCCAGCTACCATTTATTGTTTTTTTCCGGACGATATCACAGAATGGACTTTATTGATTTCCTTTTGAATTTTAATGTTCTTTATCAAAACTTCATGATAAGATAAAAATAGTTTTCAGATTTAGGAAATGAATGAGCCGCCCAGAGACCCGAAATTCGGATTACTGAAGTATCCATTCGAATTGCGAGAGCAAGTCATCAGAAATATGGAGTTTATGGATGCGTCAGTTCAATTTTATCATCTTTACATAGATTGCTATCGATTTTTCAGCTTCTACTTTTCAACACTGTCCAAACGATCCAAACAAATGGTCCGCAGTGCAAGATATCAAACAATACGCATAACATTTCGTTTCGAGAAAGATTGCTCTATGGATAAGATAGAAATAGAAACCAAAAAAGGCGAGCGATTGAAAATTAGCTTGTCGGATTTCAAGAATCCTCCTAAAAGAGATCCGTATACACTGGATGGTTTAGAACTTGCCAGTTTCATCAAAGAACAGTCGGACGACTATAGAAAAAAGCTCAGCGCCCATCTATTGTTCATATTCCATTTCAATTCGATGGAAGTTCATATGGGAAGAAACGTCAAACATTTGGATGATCTTTATCTGTGGAAAATCAGAAAACAATTTGACAGTGTTGATCTTATTGTGAACGATGGTCTTCGCATAACACCTGAATATCTGAAATTTGTTCTCAATACTACGAAAGCAAAGAAATACTTTATGTACTTCAAAATGGACGATTTGAACTTCAAGTACCAATTGAAAGATTGCGAGTATTTGGATGTTGGCGGTAGTATTCAATGGTTGGATACAGACGATTTCCTGAAAAGAAACCCGCAAATTATATGTTTCACTCTAGATGACCTCCCAGGGAAGCAAGTTAACGATCTCCTGAAGCAATGGATAAATGGACAAGTTAGTGGTTTGGAAAGTATGGAGTTTTTCAATTCGGTCGGCTATCCAGACGATGTTATTTTCGATGGGATTCTCACTAAGGAAACCAAGCTTACGTATGTAATAATTGAGGAATCTCTCATGGAAATTGAAATGATTATGATCAAAGTGCAAGTAATAATTTCTCCAAACTTTTCAGAGAGGAACAAGCTAATGATTTATTTGGAGTGTGGGATAATGACGGAACAACAGTGAATATCCAAAGGAAAATTGATGGGCAGTTTGCTACAGTACATATTAGTCATGATGTATGTTTGGTCCACATGAGGAGAGAGAAAGAGCTCTCTGAACTTTAACAAGCCCTATTTTTACCGAATTCAAACTTTCAAACAGTAATTCCCATGTAACAATTGGTTTTTCAGGATTTCGGAATCCACTTTTTTTTTAATTTTCGAATTCTGGAGAAATGAAAACTGATTGAGTTTTTAATGGTTAGGGGCCTCCATCATTGACTTGATAAACCGTCTACTTTTTATCAGAAACTTTTGAAACAGTAAAATTAAAGTGTTATCATCAAAAATCATTAAAAACAGAAAATTGAAAACTTGAAGCTTTGAAATTAAAGAATCTGGGCAATTGTAGTGGACCTCAAAACTGCCGCTTCTGGTGTTGCACAATCTTGTTCCTAACAGCACTGGGAGTTTTCGGCCTCCAGATAAATTTTTGTTTCTTCTCTAAATTTCGTTTTTTAATCCATTTGGTTTCTGAAAACGAATCGATTGGTGGGGATTTCATTGTAACTCATTCAACACACCTTCTTCGTGATATTCAATATCGTCGTTT
Organism: Caenorhabditis nigoni; assembly: GCA_027920645.1. Classification (NCBI taxonomy): domain Eukaryota; kingdom Metazoa; phylum Nematoda; class Chromadorea; order Rhabditida; family Rhabditidae; genus Caenorhabditis; species Caenorhabditis nigoni. The sequence continues at coordinate 16,805,671 of CP115867.1, read as the reverse complement.
TCCGGAAGTGAAGGTATTGCTGAAAATTATAAAGTCTGAATTCTATTCGTTTCATGGCCACTTACAGGTATCTTGTACTTTTTCGGAGTTTCCGAAATTTTTTCAAATTGAGAAATTACTGAATTCTTCAGTTCGTCGAAAATGTTATCGATTTTTCAAAATTCAAAATTGATGAAAATTCCGAAATTCAGATGTTCAGAAAATCAAACTATTAAAAAATTCAAAACAGTAGGCTCCTGAATTTTAGAAATTCTCTTTCTAAATTTTCTAGATTGCCAGAATTTTCCAAAGTTCCAAAATTCGCATTTATTTATTCTTCAATCATCAAACTTCTGCATTTTCCAAATTTTTCATGTTTTTTCAAATTATTCTACTGAATTTCAAAAAATCAATGAAAATTTCAAATTTCTGAGCTTCCGAGTTTTGAAACTTCCAATTCACGGAATTTTTCTAAACCTGCGCATGAGACAAAATACGAATTCAATACTTACGGAAACCTCCATATCCATAATTGAACGTCAGTGCTCCAACGTTTCCGAGCTTCTACAAAAACAAACTGTACCCGGAGACTTCGGAATTGCCAACTGAAAAAAACTGTCAACGAATGGAATGTTAAAATTGTTCCAGAGCGACTGCACGATGGAAAATAGCAGACAAGATATGAGAAAAACGCTCAAAAATCAAACTAACAAAATGAATCCGAGTTGAAAAATTCGCGATCCACATATCTTGGAGCTTTTTTAGTAGAAGCATTTTCCAATATCTCCGATTACACATCTGAAAAGTTGAAATCAAATTAGAAAAAAATCTTCCTAATTTTCTTATCGATCAATTATTCTTTGAACTCGAGTTTTTAAAATTTCAGAAATTTTTGCAATTTTTAAGTCTCAAATTTTTCAAAAATTTCAGTTTTTTTGAAATTTAAAATTTTTTTATTCACTCACCAGATATCCGACTATTTTCATAAACAATTTTTTTGAATATTCAGTAAAAATCAAAATTAAAAAAAAGAGGTCACCATTCAGAAGGTGGCCAAAAAAGACGAATGATTTTTGAAATATTTTAGGAGGAGAAGGAGAAAGAAAAGTAAACATTTTTGGAGGACAAAGGATACAAACGGGAGAGAAAGCAAATAGAAAAAGACAAGAAAGGGATATTTTTTGAAATGTTGAACATTTCTTTGCAAAAAAATTGTTGATAGCTACAGTACTTTTTGAGATGTGTGCTTATAAAGAGAGTATGTTCAAAGGCTCATATCTCCAAAACTACGGTAACTATCGAAATGGTACAAATTTTAAAAAGTTGTAGATTTTCATGCTGAGCAATTTTGTAGTATACAACTTTCTCATAGGGTTGTACGTTGTAGAGATATGCGCCTTTAAAGAAGAATTGTTCGAGAATAAGCAAGACAGACATTTTTGAAAAAATTGTAATTGAAAAATTACTGTTTCAAAAGCTAATCCTATTTCAGAGCTGATAAAAACTCGCACTACTTGACAGATATATTTATCAAATTTCAAATTTCGCAAAATTAGAATCAAAGTTTACTTTCGCTTCTTTTCTTGGGAGATTTATTTAATTTCAAAGTTTGGATTCTTGAAATTTCAGTTCTCAAAAAATTATCGCTTAATTTTTCCTGTTTCAAAATTTCCTGATATCTGAATATAGTTTTTCACAATGTTTGAGTACTTCACTCATCAAAAATTAAATATATTTCCATAATATTGAAATTTCAAGTCTTCACTTTGAACTTTTTCATTTTTTTCTACTATTTTGATGTTTAGTACTATCATTCTGTAAATTTCGAAACTCTCGAAAATCCAAACAATCGAAATTCTGAATCTTTCCGAATTTCGAAAGTTTGTAAATCGACTTTTTTAGAATTAGGAATAATTTTTAAGTGTTCCCAGAATTCCAAGAATACGAAATTTGAAGTTCAGAAATTGAATCCATAGGCATTAAAGGGTTTCCAGAAGTTTCTGCCCCCCAGACATCAATGATGACAAAATGAAGGTCATAATCTGATCAGAAGTTCTTTGAAATTCGAAACAAGGCCATAGCTTTCTTGTGCTCTCACCATCAGAGTACAAATCTGAGCATTAAACGTTTTCAATGCTAAATTTGAACTTTCATAGTTTTTTTTGTAAACGGTACAGAAACGTTACTAATATGTCCATTCAGATCTACACTTCAATTTTACTGAAACAGTGATACTTTCATTAATCTAAAATGTTTGGAACTTATTGAAAAACTCCAAATCAAAAACCATTTCAGACGAAATACCGTAATTTAAATATCCCAATCGGAACAAAACGAAGCTATGATGAACTTTTTTTTTAAGTTCTTCAATTTTCGCATAATTTATGTTTCACTGTAAAAATGTAGTTTTGATTTAATTTGAGAGTTTAGTGACATTGTGCGAAAGAGAATACAGTAGTCCCGACAGAAATACACCGTATTGTGACTTTTTTCGGTAGTAAATAAGTCAACTTTAAAGCCCTACAAAAAGGATTTAGAATTGTTCAAATTTGCCTGGGAATTGCAGAGTTTACTAAAAACCGTCTATCAAATGATAACATTTAGATGATATCATAACAATCATTTTATCAGTTGACAGTTTTTTTATATATATACTTATGGAAATTGAGATAATTGAGCTGAAAATACAATTGTTTTTAATATTAAATTCAACGGAAAAAAACAGTAATTAAGAATTTCATGATTTCAGGAAAATTAAACTCTGCTAGAAATGAGATACATATTTCCGTTTTGGTAAGTATCTCTCTGTATGTAAGATAAAATCATCACACTTCCGACCTTGCATGAGACTATTTTATCCAATTTTCTTGAAACTGTAATTCATACAAAATTAGATTCCAAGATTTCGAAAATAGAATCCGAATTATCTTTTTTGAAACAAAAGTCTAATTTTAATATTTTGAAACACCAATTCGACGAAGAATATTTACGAGGAAATTATATTTTTAACTACCAGAATTGAAACATTAATAGTTTTTGTCTGAAAATGGGCAAGCAAATTTTATCGGCGTTGAGCTCATTTATCTCGGTTCCTATGAAAGATATCGAAAGATTATCAACTAATAAAATGTGTGTCAAAAAGTCACAAATATTTTATTAGTTGACCAAATTTTGATAGCTTTCATAGAATTCGAGATTATTCAGATCGATTCAAAACAGCGGGATGGTCACTAAAATGCTTATTTGAATCGGAATTTTATTTTCCCTTGAAACAGAGTCATTTTATAGAATTCAGATTGTACTGTGCTCTTCATAATTCTAAATTCATTGGAAATTCAAAAATCCATTGGTATGTAAGGGTTCCCAGAAGTTTCTATTCCAACAGCCATCAATGATGACTAAATTAAGTCTACTATGCTGATTACTGTCATAAAACAATAGAATGTCATCAAAATGACACCATGACAATGATGATAATGGTATGATGACAATGAGTTGACTCCGCCCCTAGAATGGTTCCTATAAATAGCCGGCAGGTCCCTTAGTATTCATTCTATTCCCCTCCCTTATTTATCCAGACGATCTTCTGTATGAACGTCGGATTTATATTCCTTCTGCTTTTCCTGATATTATTCTGTCTATTCTATTCTAAAGACAAGAACCACCTAATGGTCGCGTCGTCAACGTTCAAACTAGCCAACAACATTGCATTCTGTGGATTGAACGCTCAATTGACGGCAATTTTTCCAAACTACCTATTTCTGTAACTCTGGCACTCGAATCGTCGTCACAAAGCTTATCGATAACACCAGAATGAAGGAGGATAATCATGCTGAACGTTAGTTTACAAGATCTTGAGCTCAAAGTTTGATTGTATTTTTTCAGATTTCGATAGTTATTCCGAAACAGTTCCATTGAAGGGCACTGACGGTCAAGTGGAATGGACGAAAAACGATGTTCCGTTCTGGTTGACGACGATGGACCAAGAGATATGACATCACTCACATACAGATATTTCCGAACTTCAAACAACAATTCGACGGATGTTTTATAATAATTGTCTCTAACTTCTTTGTAATCGAAAATAAACTTAAAAACTCAGTAATTTGTTTTTTTAGAAGTGCAGATGAAGTTGTCCCATAATCTGATCAGAACAACCTTTATCTTAACAAAGCGACACTAAATTGTCCAATTAGATGTAACTTTCAAAATGTTCCCTGAAACCGTGGAAAATTGGTACAAGATCCTAACTTAACGAACGTTACAGATGTTTAGTAATATCATTTGAAAATCTGTAAATTTCGAAACTCTCGAAAATCCAAAACATCGAAATTCTGATGGTTTTTCGAATTTTAAAAGTTTGCAAATCAACCTTGTTTAGAATTACCAATAATTTTGAAGTTTGCGTTTCCAGAATTCTAAGAATCCGAAATTTGAAGTTCAGAAATCGATCCATAGACATTTAAAGGGTTTAAAGAAGTTTCTGCTCCCCCAGACATCAATGATGACAAATTGAAGGTCCGATATACTGATTACAGCAATGAAACAATAGAATATCATCAAAATGTAAATATAATTAAAACTATGGCAATGGGAATGATGATAATGATAATGCTATGATGACAATGAGTTGACTCCGCCCCCTATAATGTCCCTATAAATACCCGGCAGATACATTAGTATTCATTCCAATCCCCTAATATATTTATCCAGACTATCTTCTGTATGAACGTCGGATACATATTCCTTCTGATTTTCCTGATATTATTCTCTCTATTTATTCTGTTCTTCTCTCTAGAACATTCCAATCTTCCAAAACGGTCTGGTAACTGTGGAACAATCGACTAATGGCAAGCGGAACACAACGGAAATGCTGATCGCGTCGTCAATGTTCAAATTTGCCAACAACACTGCATTCTGTGGATTGAACGCTCAATCGAAGGCAATTTTTCGAAACTACGGAAATTCGACACAAATTGTAAGCCAGCAACCATGTTATCTTGAGTTACACCACCAACAAAAATAGGGATTTGATCAAGAAGGCCACGATCACCCTCGCCAACAATTTGCTTAATTTGATGACAAATTAATGAAGAAACTGAAAGAAATTTTCTATTTCTCTAATTCTGGCACACGAATCGTCGTCACAAAGCTTATCGATAACACCAGAATGAAGGAGGATAATCATGCTGATTGTTAGTTTACAAGATCTTGCGCCCAAAATTTGATTGCATTTTTGCAGATTTCAATAGTTATTCCAAAACAGTTCCATTGAAGGGCACTGATGGTCAAGTGGAATGGACGAAAAACGATGTCACGTTCTGGTTGACGACGATGGACCAAGAAAAGGTTTGTTCATTTGAACAATATTTATCAAAAACTTTAATGAATTGTTTCAGGTGGTCAGGGTAGCTGAAGAGTATAGAGCAAAGGAAGAGGAGCAGGATGCGAAGCGAGAAGCAAAAAGACTAGCGAGAGCACAGAAGGCCAAGCTGGATAATCACAAAGACACGGAATAAGACATCACACGCTTACTTCAGACGTTTCCCAAATTCAAAGATCATTTCGACGGATGTTTTATAATAATTTCTCTAACTTTTCTTTTTCTTATTTGTATTCGAAAATAAACTTTAAAATTCAGTAATTTGTTATTTTAGAAGTGCAGAAGAAGTTGTTCCATAATCTGATCAGAAAAGCCTTACATCCAACAAAGCGACACTTAAATGTCCATTTAGATGTAAATTTCAATTTTTTCCTGAAACAGTGGGAAATTGGTACAAGATCCAAACTTCATGAGCTGGCCAGATGGACTAAAATGTACTCGATGTGTTTTCTAGGCTATTTTAGATCACAGATAGGCGATAAGAATGTCCGAAGAGATGACAGTCCTGCAAACACGCTCCATTGCACACTGGTAGACAAATAATGGCTGAAGATTTGAAAATGAGCTATAACTTGCGTCTTAAAGCAAATCGGGAAAGAAAATTCAATTCATATTTTTTAAATTCGAAAAAGTTTCACTGTTTCAAAAGAGCAATATTTCATTTCAAAGAAAATTCGACTGATGTATTCGACGAATTATTGACGAACTCGACGAACTATCGACGAATACGACGAGGCATTAAACATGAGCAATTAAAATGAAAAATTCAGAAAAAATATTGCAGCTGTCAGCTTCTGACCAAATAAAAAACACAGGACAGAAAATACAATAATTGAAATACAAAAATATAGTAGGTGAAGAAGTTGAAAATACAGTAGTTGTTGCAGTTGGATTGCTGAGACTAGATTCCTAAAGTTCAGCAAGAATCTGCTCATTGCACATGCTAACAACGCATCCCGTCCAATTGATATGTACTGTAGTAAGGTTCCGTTTCAAATGCTTTTTTGAAACTTTTGACGAAAAGTTGATTATTCGTTAAAATTTCTCACGTAACAATCAAAAATTTTCAAGCCTCAAAATAATCAAAAGCGTCAAAAAGTCAAAAGAGTTGTTTTCAAAAAAATTATAAAATTCAAGAGGTCAAAAGAGTCGTTTGTCAAAAGATTTGAAAAAAAATTTATCGACTCATTTAATGTATGATTAAAAGGTTCGCCAAAAGAGTCGAATGATGATTTTTATGCAGATTGGGGAAAGTGTTGAAAAACAACGAAAAGTGGTATCGTAGTGTGGAGCAGAGATGTCCTGATTTCGGATTTCGGAATACGTGTTCCGGTTTCCGGATCCCAAATTCCGTATTCCGTATTCCGGATTCCGGATTTCAAATTCCGTATTCCGAATTCCGGATTACGGATTTCAAATTCCGAATTCTGAATTCCGGATTCCGGATTCCGGATTCCGGATTCCGGATTCCGGATTCCGGATTCCGGATTTTAGGTTCTGGATTCCGGATTCTGGATTCTGGATTCTGGATTATGGATTCTGGATTCCGGATTCCGGATTCCGGATTCCGGATTCCGGATTCCGGATTCCGGATTCCGGATTCTGGATTATGGATTCTGGATTCCGGATTCCGGATTCCGGATTCCGGATTCCGGATTCCGGATTCCGGATTCCGGATTCCGGATTCCGGATTGACAATTCCGGATTACGGATTTCAAATTCCGTATTCCGAATTCCGGATTCCGGATTCCGGATTCCGGATTCGGGATTCCGGATTCCGGATTCCGGATTGACAATTGAGGATTCTTGGATTCCGGATTCTTGGATTCCGGATTCGGGATTCCGGATTTCAGGTTCTGGATTCCGGATTCTGGATTCCGGATGAAGGATTGACAGTTCCGGATTCCGGATTCTGCATTATGCCTTTCGGAGAATAAAAATATCAGTGTAATCAGCATGTTTGAAAGTGCTTCCGATTATTTTTTCGCAGCTTTCGAAGTTATCCGACACTTCCGACTCTTTTCGAAGCATTTGACACTTTTGACGAAATTTAGTTTTCATTCTTTTTCATTTGACACGTTTGACACTTTTGACGATTCATTTGTTTTTAAAATTTGAAACGTTTGACTATTTTGATGATTATTTTCCTTGAAAAAAAAATATTTTTGAGCAATTTGATTAATCAAAAGTGTCGAATTTCACGTGATTTCATAAATGAAACATTTGAAACGGAACCTTATACTGTAGCCAATTTGCCATCAATTTTTCTTTGGATATCTACCGTTGTTGAGGAAGCATCCCAAAATACAAATCTAAAATGTTTGGAACTTATTGAAAAACTCTAAATCAAAATGCATTTTCGACGGAATACCGTAATTTAAATATCTCCATCGAAACAAAACGAAGCGATGATGAACTTTTTTTTTAAATTTCTTCAATTTTCGCATAATTTCTGTTTCGCAGTAGTTTTGATTTAATTTGAGAATTTAGTGACATTGTGGGAAAGAGAATACAGTAGTCCCGACAGAAATACACCGTATTGTAATTTTTTTTTGGTAGAAAATAAATAAACTTTTTTAAGTCCTACAAAAATTGTCTAGAACTTTTCAAATTTGACTGGAAATTTCAGAGTTTGAACTATCTAAAAACATCACACTTTCGACCTTGCATGAGACTATTTTAAATGACGTGCTTGAAACAGTAATTTATGCAAATTAGATTTCAAGATTTCGAAAACAGAATCCAAAAAAAAATATCTTATGTTGGAACATGAATATAATTGTAAGATTTTGAAACACAAAGAAGAAATATTTACAAGGTGATTCTGTTTCTTAACTACCAGATCTGAAACATTCAAAATATAGTTTGTGTCTGAAAACAGGGAAATTCTTTGGCGTTGAGCTTATTTATCTCGGTTCCCAAGAAAGATATCGAAAGATTATCAACTAATAAAATGTGTGTCAAAATATCGAAAATATTTTATTAGTTGATCAAAGTTTGATATCTTTCATAGAAATTTAGATAATTCAGATCGATTCAAAACAACGGGATGGTCACTAAGATGCCTATTTAAATCTGAACTTCATTTTCCCCTGAAACAGAGATATTTTATGCAATTCAGATTATACTGTGCTCTACATAGTTCTAAATTCACTGGAAATTCAAAAATCCATTGGTATGTAAGGGTTCCCAGAAGTTTCTATTCCAACAGCCATCAATGATGACTAAATTAAGTCTACTATGCTGATTACTGTCGTAAAACAATAGAAAAGTCATCAACGTGGCACCATGACAATGAGAATGATTATAATGATATGATGACAATGAGTTGACTCCGCCTCCTAGAATGTCTGCTATAAATACCCGGCAGATCCATTAGTATTCATTCCATTCCCTTCTCCCTATTTATCCAGACGATCTTCTGTATGAACGTTGGATTTATATTCCTTCTGATTCTCCTGATCTTATTCTGTCTATTCTATTCTGTTCTCTAGAACATTCTAGTCTTCCGAAACGGTATGGTAACTGTGGAACAATCGTCTAATGGCAAGCGAAACACAACGGAAATGCTGATCGCGTCGTAAATGTTCATATTTGCCAACAACACTGCATTCCGTGGATGGAACGTTCAATTGAAGGCAACTTTTCCAAACTACCGAAATTCGGCACAAATTGTAAGCCAGGAACACTGTTACCTTGACTTCACCACCGACAAAAAATAAGGAATTGATCAAGAAGGCCACGATCATCCTCGCCAACAATTTGCATTAATTTGATGACAAATTAATGAAGAAACTGAAAGAAATTTTCTATTTCTCTAATTCTGGAACTCGAATCGTCGTCACAAAGCTTATCGATAACACCAGAATGAAGGAGGATAACCATGCTGAACGTTAGTTTACAAGATCTTGAGCTCAAAGTTTGATTGTATTTTTTTTTCAGATTTCGATAGTTATTCCGAAACAGTTCCATTGAAGGGCACTGATGGTCAAGTGGAATGGACGACGATGGACCAAGAGCACGGGATATGACATCACTCGCCTACTGCAGAAATTTCCGAACTTCAAACAACATTTCGACGGATGTTTCATAATAATTGTCTCTAACTTCTCTTTTTCTTTGTATTCGAAAATAAACTTTAAAATTCAGTAATTTGTTCTTTTAGAAGTGCAGAAGAAGTTGTTCCACAATCTGACCAGAAGAACCTTTATTTTAACAAAGCGACACTAAATTGTCCAACTAGACATAACTTTCAAAATTTCTCTGAAACAGTGGAAAACCGGTACAAGATCCTAACTTCATGAGCTGTCCAGATGGCCTAAAATGTACTCGATGTGTTTTCTAGGCTACTTTAGATCACTGATAGGAGATAAGAATGTCCGAAGAGATGACAGTCCTGCAAACACGCTCTATTGCGCACACGTGGTCGAAAAGCGGACAAATAGCGGCTGAAGGTTCTAGAGTGGGCCACAACTTGCGTCTTTAAGCAAATTAGGAAAGATTTATATTTTCAAAATTCGAAAAAGTTTTACCGTTTCAAAAAACAAATACTTTTTTTTTTAAAGAAAAAATTTGGCTAATATGTGGGCATTAAACATGAGCAATTAAAATGAAAAATTCCGAAAAAAAGTATTGTAGCTGTCAGCTCCTGACCAAATAAAAAGCACAGAACATAAAATACAGTATCTAAATTACAAAAATATAGTAGGTGAAGAAGTTGAAAATACAGTATTTGTTGCAGTCTAGATTCCTAAAGTCCAGCAAGGATCTGCTCATTGCACATGCTGACAACGCATCCCGTCCAATTGATATGTACTGTAGCCAATTTGCCATCAACTTTTCTTCGGATATCTACCGTTGTCGAGGCCGCATCCCAAAATACAAATATTGCGAAAGCTTGTTTCTCTCTGAAAAGTTGGAGAATATATTAGTTGCACTTTGGGCTCAATTAACTCGGTTTCTGTGAGAGATATCAAGAATATGCCAACTATAGAAATGTTGGCCATAATATGACTAACATTTTGTTAGTTGCAAGATTTTTGATATCTCTTACAGTAACCAAGATTATTGAATCCAAATAATTGAGTGCGAAAATTCTAAACTGTCACTTACGTAAGCTTGGTCTTCATAGTAACGATACCATCGAAAATAACGTCGTCTGGATAACCATAATTTCTTAATAAGTACCAAGTTTCCATATCAACCACTTTTCCATGTATCCATTGCTTCAGTAGATTATTGATTTGCTCTCCTGGAAGGTCTTGGAGAGCCAGAATTTTCATTTTCGGGTTTCTATCCAGGAAATTGTCTATTTCCAACCAATGAATACTATCTCTGACATTCAAAATATCGCAATTGTTCAGTGTTTCTCGATACTTGTAGATTGAATCGTCCATTTTAAACTCCAGCTCGAATTTCTTCGATTCTAGGGAATTTAGAATAGATTTCAAAGCTTCCGGTGTTATGTGAAGCACGCCAACCGCCGAAAGCCGAACATAATCAAATGTTTTTCTGAAATTCCACTGAAAAATGTCACCCAAATTCTTGATATTCCTCTCTATATAAATAATAGTCCAATCGGAATGGAATATGAATAATAGATGAGCGCTGAGCTTTTTTCTATAGTCGCACGATGGTCCGTCGATGAGGATGGCAAGTTTCCGACCATCAATTGCATTTGGATCTCTTTCAGGAGTATCATTTGAATCGGAGAAGCTTATCTTCAAACGCTCGAAATCTTTGATGCCAAATTCTATGTGATCCTCTCGGCTATCCTCTTCGAAACCGAATGTTATGTGCACTGTTTGATATTTAGCCTTATGGACCATTTGCTTGGATCGTTTGGAGAGTGTCGACAAGTGAAAGCTGAAATATTGGGAGGGATTCAAATTAAAATGATACATTTGAACTTACGCATCCATGAACTCCATGTTTCTGACGATTTGCTCTCGCAATGCGAATGGACACTTTAATAGTCCGAATTTCGGGTTCCCGGGTGGCTCTTCCATCTTCAAAAAGGATAAAAAAAGTTGGTTGTATTTTTAGAGCAGAAGATGTGAAAGAGAAAAGATATAGTTAGAGACAATGAACTAAAAATTTCATATTTTGAGGTTATCAGTTTCGGGAAATATCTGATTGGAAAATAGACTATACATTTCGCGAAACGCACCAAAAACCAACTTTCTAGCTCAATTTTGAGCCAAGTTATGATCATTTGAAGTTTCGGGTCAGAGACGTAGTGTATCTCGTTTCTCTGCGTCTCTCACGCAAAATTTCAAATGTCCATAACTCGGCTCAGAATCATCATAGAAACTTGGTTTCTTCTGCGTTTTGAAGCTTATTTTCTGAATATTTTGGATTTTCTGAAAAAGATGAGTTTTGAAGAAAAATGAGCCGGAAATCCGAGAGGAATTTGTTGATTTAGATAACAGGAGTTTTATTCAATTTTTTAAATTAGGTGTATTCATTACTAGCTAGTTGTTATAACGAGGATTTTCAAAAAATTTTGAAACAGCAAATTTTCGGAAAAAAAAATAAAATGTGAGCTTTCTCCAAATCGTTGTCAAAATATAACAATTACAGAATGTAGCAGTCTTGGAAGTGTTTTAGCAACGGGGCGCGTTTGCCGCACTCTCAAAATGATAAAATTTTGAATTTGTGAAAACCCAAGTACAATCAACATTAGTTTTCCATGCCCCTATCCGACATCTATAAATATTGAAACAGCAATTTTTTGTAGTTTAAAACGGAATTTGTTTCTCAACGAAGATATTTTTATCAGGTTATTTGGTACAAAATGTGTGCTTTAGCATCACTTAAATGCTAGAAAAATTGAAAAAAACGACGAAAATTGACAAAATACGCTCTACTGAACAAGAAATTGTATATATGGTCCCGTTCGCCTCAAGGAATAAGAAAGAAATAAACGCAGCTAGTAACACTAAAAGAGGGGCCATTGGACCCTTGGCAAGATCGAATACAGTTGACCCCTCTATTATCCCAATGTGACAGATGAGATAAAGAGAGAGAGAGTGTGAGTGATAGAGACGCAGACAAAAATAGAATGTGTCGCGACCATCGATAGATTTAGATCTCACTGATCTTTATCTGGGACGGCGCAGAATGCCCTCCCTCCTCTTCTCCCTCTAACCAAAACTTCAAGAAACCCTAACTGAATGGATTTCGAAGTTCTGGTTTTTGATTTTTCTGAAATTCTGTTTTAAAATATAAGGTGAGTGTTTTATTAAGAATTTAAAAAATCATTATTATCTGAATTTCTGAATTTCTGAATTTCTGAATTTTTCTGAATTTCTGAATTTCTGAATTTCTGAATTTCTGAATTTTTCTGAATTTCTGAATTTCTGAATTTCTGAATTTCTGAATTTTTCTGAATTTCTGAATTTCTGAATTTCTGAATTTCTGAATTTCTGAATTTTTCTGAATTTCTGAATTTCTGAATTTCTGAGTTTCTGAATTTCTGAATTTCTGAGTTTCTGAATTTCTGAATTTTTCTGAATTTCTGAATTTCTGAATTTCTGAATTTCTGAATTTCTGAATTTCTGAATTTCTGAATTTTTCTGAATTTCTGAATTTCTGAATTTCTGAATTTCTGAATTTCTGAATTTCTGAATTTCTGAATTTCTGAATTTTTCTGAATTTCTGAATTTCTGAATTTCTGAATTTCTGAATTTCTGAATTTCTGAATTTCTGAATTTCTGAATTTCTGAATTTCTGAATTTCTGAATTTCTGAATTTCTGAATTTCTGAATTTCTGAATTTCTGAATTTCTGAATTTCTGAATTTCTGAATTTCTGAATTTCTGAATTTCTGAATTTCTGAATTTCTGAATTTCTGAATTTCTGAATTTCTGATTTTCTGATTTTCTGATTTTCTGAATTTCTGAATTTCTGAATTTCTGAATTTCTGAATTTCTGAATTTCTGAATTTCTGAATTTCTGAATTTCTGAATTTCTGAATTTCTGAATTTCTGAATTTCTGAATTTCTGAATTTCTGAATTTCTGAATTTCTGAATTTCTGAATTTCTGAATTTCTGAATTTCTGAATTTCTGAATTTCTGAATTTCTGAATTTCTGAATTTCTGAATTTTCCCCCTGTAATAGAAGGGCCTCTGTAATAGAAGGGCCCCCTGTAAAGAAGGACCTCTTTCAAAATATGTCAAGAAATTAGAAAACTTCCGTATGTTTTCAGTGAAAAATATTCCGAGAATTCTAACATTTAATAGAAATTTGTTGAAACACTATTTTGCTCAAAAACTTGATTAAGATTGGGATCAAATTCATATTGATCATTTGTAGAAATGGAGAAATGGGATCGTCGACGATGACGATCTTCATTTCCTGAAGGCAAAGGAAATTTGCAAAAATGGCTTGGAGAAGAAAGTGGTGGCTGAAAGGTTCATTGCTTTGGGGGCTGGGAAGAACTTCATCCTTACACCAAATGGAAGGATCGCGGATGAATATAATAAGATCGTGAGTTTTACAGAGAATTTTTCCCAATTATTTTTTCATTTTCCAGATATTCAACATGAGGTTCAAGAATTTGCCACAGGAAAAAATCGCAAGATGTGTGAAGAAAATGAAAGCCACTGGGCCAGGAGAACCATCACCAATTGTGGATGCCCCCGAGAGTGGATACTTCCACATTGCCCAAGGATGCCGTGTCATTTTCACCGAAGCTATGAGATCAATGTCCAGCGATGGTTAAAAAGGGGTCATTTGGAGTGATAAAGGACTACGAGCAGGTGCAAGGAAAGGTAGCTTCTCTGAAAATTGAGTGAGTTTCGTCCATTTTTAATTACAATTATTTTTTCACAAATTTCTAGGTGTGGCGCCAACAATATCATGGTATTCCGAAGGGAGACAAAGAAGCAGACCGGAGATGTTGTCTTCACACAGACGTTCCACTTGGCCAACGCATACTTCAAGAGCCAAGGAGCGACCGTCGACAATGTGATCCTGGAGACGAGCGAGAAGATGCTCCCCGGAATGTTCTCGTCCGGAGCTGGAAGAGTTAAAAGCTGTGAAAATTTTTTTGAAGGGGTGAAGGGGTGAATACATTGGTCGTTCATTTTCGAAAACATACGCCATGTCGGGAGGTGACTCAGGTATGATTGCGAAATAGTTTTAAAATTATTTTTTCATTTTAGGATTCCCAACAAAAGACGAACTAGAGTTTATGAACAAGTACTGTGAGATCATAGATGCCACAGACTTGTATCAGTCCACGCCGTTATCACTGAAACTTCCACCAACTAGAATCCAATTAAGAAATTTGGACCAACTACCAAAAGAGACCTGGAGAAAAAATTGACTGTCAATGCGGGAAAAGTTGGCGCCGATACAAATTGGTGAATGTCAAAATAATGGAGTTCTCTACGTAACCATGATTGATTACGTTTGGGAATTACTACCTCGCCACGTGTTCGATTGTTCTTGCCCGTACCCCGGTCAAAATGGATGGTGAAAAAAGTAATACTCGTTTTTGTTATTCATTATAACTCTATTATAATTTCAGGATTGAGCATCTTCCTCTGTTATTGAGCACATCTTCTCCTGTCTTCTGCACCAACAAACGCTCAAATTTTCATAATCTATTCCTTCTGTTCTCTTTCTTTTCATTTTCTTTCTTTCTATTTTATTCGAACATTATTTCATCATTTTAAACTTTTATTTAACCCGACCAATAAAAAGCGAAAAACAATGATAAAACCATGCAAAATGCAGTAGTTGTTGCAGTTGAATTGATTATCAAATTTTCGAGAGCTCGCTCTCATGCCACATGTGAACATAGCATCCCAAACGATTGACATGTACTGTAGCGAATTTTCC
The DNA here is from genome assembly GCA_027920645.1 of Caenorhabditis nigoni. Lineage (NCBI taxonomy): Eukaryota > Metazoa > Nematoda > Chromadorea > Rhabditida > Rhabditidae > Caenorhabditis > Caenorhabditis nigoni. The sequence goes on along the minus strand of CP115867.1, from coordinate 16,790,460 downwards.
ATCGATTTTTCTTTGGATATCTACCTTCCTTCCGTCATTAGTCCAATACATGAATATTCTTATTGCCTGATCCTCTCTGAAAAGTGATAGAAATTATAACCTGCACTTTGAGCTTAATCGACTTGATTCCTATAAAAGATATTCAAAATTTGTCAAATTTGTTTTAGTAGTTTCCAAATTTTCGTTATCTTTCAAGTAACCTGAGATATTTTAGCTAAACTTAACAAAATAGTTCAAAAATCACTTACTTTAATTTGGTCTTCATTGTGCCGATCCCATCAAGAATAACGTGGTCACGATAACCACGCCGATTGAAAAACTCCAGATTTTCCAAATCAGTAACTTGTCCATTTATCCATTGCTTCAGTAGATCATTGATGTGCTTTCCCGGGAGCTCTTCTAGATGAATATGTTTCATTTGCGGGTTTCTTTGCAGAATACCGTCCATATCCAACCATTGAATACTACCGCTAGCATCCAAAGATTCGCAATCTTTCAATTGGTACTTGAAGTTTAAATCGTCCATTTTGAAGTCCAAATAGTATTCCTTCGCTTTCGCAGTATTGAGAACGAGTTGCAGGTATTCAGGTGTTATCTCTTGTTGCGTCATAATTCCAACACTATCGAATTGTTTTCTGATGCTCCACAGAAAAAGATCATCTACATTCTCGATTTTCCTCCCAATTTGAACTGAGATCACTTCGAAATGGAATATGAACAATAGATGAGCGCTGAGCTTTTTTCTATAGTCGCCCGATGTTCCATCGATGAGGCTGGCAAGTTTTCGACCATCCAGTGGTTTCTGATCTGTCTCGGAAGAATCATTTGAATCAGACAAGCTTATCTTCAAATTCTCTGCATGTTTGATTTCCATTTCTATGTGATCATCCTCTCCATGTTTGATTTCCATTTCTATGTGATCATCCCGGCTATCCTCTTCGAAACGGAATGCAATGAACATTGTTTGATATTTCGCCTTATGGACCATTTGTTTGGATCTTTTGGAGAGTGTTGAGAAATGGAATCTGAAAAAATGAGGACCTCTTTAAATAAATATGATAAAATTGAACTTACGTATCCATAAACTCCATATTCCTGATGACTTCCTCTCGCAATGCGAATGGACATTTTAGTAGTCCGAATTTCGGGGTTTTTTGCTGTTCTACCATCTTCAAAACCTGAAGATTAATGTTTTTTGAACAATATTAAATGATGGAAAGAAGAGCTTCTCTGAAATTTCAATTTCCATGAGAGAGTTGATGGAACCGAGATAATTAAATGCAAATCGTTAATTATTACTTACGTAAGCTTGGTTTCCATAGTAACAATCCCATCCAAAATAACCTCGTCTGGATAGCCAAACGAATTGAAAAAATCCATACTTTCCAAACCATTGACTTGTCCATTTATCCATTGCTTCAGAAGATCGTTAATTTGCTTCCCTGGGAGGTCATCTAGAGTAAAATATTTCATTTGCGGATTTCTTTCCAAGAAATCGTCGGTATCCAACCATTGAATACTACCGGAAACTTCGAAATGTTCACAACCCAATTGTTCTCGATACTTGTAGTTTGAAGAATCGTCCAATGTGAAGTTCAGACAGTATGTTCTCGATTCCAGAGAGTTAAGAACAAATTGCAGATCTTCTGGTTTCATGGAAATTGAGCCAGTCAGCGTAACGAAAATGCAACGGAATGTTTTTTGGATACTCCACAGAAAAAGATCACACAGAGGCTCGATGTTCCTCATTATACAAACTTTAGTATCTCTGAAATGGCATATGAAAAATAGATGGGTGCTGAGCTTTTTTCTATAGTCATCCGACGGTTCATTGATAAGACTGGCAAGTTTAAGACCATCAATTGAATTCGGGTATCTTTCAGAATGATCATTCGAATCCGACAAGCTTATCTTTAACCACTTGTCATCGGTAGCCACATCTATGTGATCATTTTTGCTATTCTTTTCGAACATGAAGTCTATGGACATTACAGAATATTTTGCATTGTGAACCAATTGTTTGGATCGTTTGGAGAGTGTTGAGAAGTAGAAGCTGGAAAATGATAACGATTACAATAAAGGTGATATTTATATATATAAACTTACGCATCCATAAAATCCATATTTCTAATGATTTGCTCTCGCAATGGGAATGGATACTTTAAAAGTCTGAATTTCGGGTTTCTGGGCGACTCTTCCATTCTGTTTTGAATCTGAAAAATTGTATTAAAAAGGTTGTTAATAAACGATAAAAGAAGAGAGAGAGAGAGAGAGAGAGAAAGAGAGAGAGAAAAAACCAAAAAATGCCACTCATTTGCCTGAACAAGAGAGAAACAATCAAACACAGCTAGTAACACTAAAAGGGGGAACACTGGACCATTAGCAAGCGGTCAAGTTCGAATACGGTTGCACCTCTCCCAGAAGGCACCTTGATTTGCCTCGTAGTGGGGGTCCATCAATCAAATACACTGGTTGCTGAACCTCACCCGTCCATCTATGACCCACCAAAAGAGCCTTCAAGATTCAGATATAAGAACAATTAATTTTTGGAGGAGATGTGAATCTGGGATGTCTGAGATGAGGACCAGATGTCTGACAGAACAAAGAACCTGAAGAAAGGATGTCTGAAATCAGGGTTTCTATTTTATCGATGTGTGCTGCAGAGACACCATTGAAAAGATACTGTAAACACTCTAATAGAAAGGCCACCTCGAACCCCAATATCTCGGTTCCTGTAAAAGATATTTACAATGTGTTAACTGACAAAATGTTTTTAATAACATGATAAAAATTTTATCGGTTGCTAACTACTTGATATCTCATAAAGGAACGGAGATATAGGCGCTCAAAGCGAGTACTACAATAAAGAAAATAATTTCCGGGTTCTAACGAACAATATCTGTTTCAAACTTACTAGTTAGTCTGTGAAAATACTGAAGTCATATTTCCACGTTTCTCTATTATTTAGATACAAAACAAGCGGAGCTGGGCTAGATAACTACCGTAACTTTGAACCGAGCTACACGGCTCTGGTACAAAAACAAATAGGTTCTTTAGACTCTGTCTTGCTTTCCCATGCCCCCTTTCTTTTCCATTTTCGCACCTAATTCCCTCTGTTTCCCCTACAGTAATCTCCCGATCGATCCCCACCACCCAACGTGCCTATTTCCTTATGTTGCGTAGAATCGCAGGACCGTTCGCCTCACAAGAACGGTTCACCAATCCCCATGCTCCGCCCCTTTTTCCGTATTCGACCTTGACCGCTTGCTAATGGTCCAGTGTTCTCCCGTTTTCTGTTATCTTGAGGCAGACAGGGCACATTTTTGGTTCTCTTCTCTTCCTTCCTTTGTTCAACATTAATAACTAAACAATCCATAATTTTCAGTTTCAAAAAATGAACGAGACCCCAAAAAACCGGAAATTTGGACTACTAAAGTGTCCATTCCCATTGCGAGAGCAAGTCATCAGAAATATGGAGTTTATGGATGCGTAAGTTCAAATTTATCATCTTTATTCGAATCTCTCCCAACTTTTCAGATTCCACTTCTCAACACTCTCCAAAAGATCCAAACAAATGGTCCGCAGTGCAAGATATCAAACAGTCTGTACAACATTTAGTTTCGAAGAGGATAGCTCTATGGATCACATAGAAATAGAAACCAGTAAAAGCGAGCGATTGAAGATAAGCTTGTCGAACTTGAATGATCTTCCTAAAAGAAATCAGAATTCATTTGATGGTCTAAAACTTGCTAGTCTCATCAATGAACCATCGGACGACTATAGAAGAAAGCTCAGCGCTCATCTATTGTTCATATTCGATTTCGAAGAAGTTTCAGTTCATATAGAGAGGAACATCGAGCATGTGGCTGATCTTTTTCTGTGGAGCATCAGAAAACAATTCGATACTGTTAGGCTTATGTCGCATCGACTGCTTACATAACGCCTGAGTATCTGCAATTTGTTCTCAATGCTACGAAAGCCAAGGAATACTATATGGACTTCAAAATGGACGATTTAAACTTCAAATACCAATTGAATGATTGCGAATTTTTGGATGTTAGCGGTAGTGTTCAGTGGTTGGATACGGACGGTATTCTGCAAAGAAACCCGCAAATGGAACATCTTCATCTAGAAGAGCTCCAGGGAGGCCAAATAAATGGTCTACTGAAGCAATGGATAAATGGACAAGTTACTGATTTAGAATCTCTGGCTTTTTTCAACTGGGATGGTTATCCTAACGAGGTTATTCTTGATGGGATTGTCACTATGGAGACCAAATTAACGTAAGTGTTCGCTAAACTATGTTGTTAGGCTCAGTTAAAATATCTCAGGCAATTCGAAAGATAACGAAAATTTGGAAACTACTAAATCGTTGATTTAACCAACATTTTATCAGTTGACAAATTTTGAATATCTTTTATAGGAATCAAGTCGATTGAGCTCAAAGTGCAGGTTATAATTTCTATTACTTTTCAGAGAGGATCAGGCAATAATAATATTTCTGTATTGGAATAATGACGGAAGAACGGTAGATATCCAAAGAAAAATCGATGGACAAATCGCTACAGTACATATCAATCATTTGGGATGCTATGTTCACATGTGGCATGAGAGCGAGCTCTCGAAACTTTGATAATCAAGTCTCAGCAATTCAACTGCAACAACTACTGCATTTTCCATGTTTTTATCACTTCTTTTTTCGCTACGACCAGTTGTTTTTCATTTTTATTTGGTACATGTACATTTTTACTGATAATTAAAATTTTCCCTCAAAGTCAGAACGTACAAAAATCGAGAAAAAACAACTTTGAAATGTTCAAGAGGGAATATATCCTTTAATATTTCTTCAGGTTCTTTGTCATGTCAGACATCTGGTCCTTATCCCAGACACCCCAGATTCACGTGTTCCATTATTCTTGTCATAAATTCTTCTCCATTCGCTTAAACAAGTTCTTTTTGGCTGCCATTTGTTCGCTGTTTGGCAGCCCATGTGCAATGGAGCGCATTTGTTTTTGTATAAACTTTTTTTTTTCGTACAAACTTGCAAAATCAAGGTCCGGCCCGGCGGGCTCGGCTTCTCCAAGTTTCAGAATTTATTTGTGAAAAAATTAAGTTTCATCGCCGTGGCTCTGGTAGTAGAGGTTCTCTAGACTCTGTCTTACTTTCCCATGCCCCGTTGTCTTTTCCATTTTCGCGGATCATACACTCTGTTCCTCTACAGTAATTTCCCGATCGATCCCCACTGCCCAACGTGTCTATTCTCCTCTATTGCGTAGAATCGCAGGTCGAACGACTCACAAGAACGTTGGTACACCTTTCCCCATGCTCCGCCCCTTGCTCTCCCTAACAATAAGGGCGAGAATTGCGTATATATGGACCATGTAGGCAGGAAAACGAGTCATTCTATCTCTATCATCGTTTTCTTTTTTTCTTCCCCTTCTAGAGTAGGTTTTCTTAAAGTTTGGCTTAAAAAATCAAAATTTGAAAGAAGATGAATAAAATTGGACGTCCATTCTGTTATGGCGCGTCCAGCCCTAAGTGACGCTCAGAATCCAAAGATTTCCAAGTGGGCACAATTTGAACCAGTATTGACGACAATTTTTTTTGCATTAAATTTTGCATAAAAACATGTAGATTCACATAAAAATGAAGAATCGGGGCGCCACTTTGGACCGCTTTCTGGTCCCAGAAATATCTGAATTGGCATCCTCTCCGTATTCCATCTGTCACATCCAGACGGTGCTACCGTATTCGACCTTGACCGCTTGCGAAGAGTCCATTGTTCCCCCTTTTTGTGTTGCTAACTGCGTTTGTTCCTTTCTTATTCTTTCAGACAAAAGGGGCATATTTTTTGTATCACTTCTCTTTCTTCTTTCATTCAACATTAAAAACAAAACAATCAATAATTTTCAGTTTTATAAAATGAATGAGCCGCCCACCAACCCGAAATTCGGATTTCAAAAGTGTCCATTTGCATTGCGAGAGGAAATCATCAGAAATATGGAGTTTATGGATGCGTAAGTTCACATTTGTCATCTTTACATAAATCTCTCCCAAATTTTCAGCTTCCACTTCTCAACACTCTCCAAACGATCGAAAAGAATGGTTCACGATGCAAAACTTCCAACTCATTCGATATCATTCTATTTTTCTTGGCTTGGTGATATGATCAGCGTGGAAACGATAAAAGATGGAAAACGTTTTGCGATAAGCTTGTCTGACACTTCTAAAAGAGATCCTGAGATAACTGACGGTGTAAAACTTGCCAGTCTTATCAACGAACCGTCTGATGACTATAGAAAAAAGCTCAGCGCTCATCTATTGTCCATATTCCCTTTCAAAGAGACTGTTGTTTTTATAGACAGGGAAATCGAGCCTCTGACTGAATTCTTTCTGTGGGATGTCAGAAAAACGTTCAATTTTGTTACAGTCGGCTGGGGTTCACCTTTTTTTATTTCATCTGAAGATCTGATATTCATGCTCGAAACTATAAAGTCAAATCGATGCAATCTGGGAATCAAAATTGACGGTGCAAACTTCAAGTGTAGGAAAGCGTTGAAATTTGAACAATTATCTGCCTTCCATAGTGTTCAATGGTTGGATACAGACGATTTTCTGAAAAGAAACCCAAAAATGAAACATCTTCATCTGGAAGATCTTTATGGGGAGCAAATCAATGATCTACTGAAACAATGGATAAATGGACAAGTTACTGATTTGGAATCTCTAATTGCACTCAAGCGGTACGACTATTCAGCGGACGTTATTTTAGATGGAATAGTCACTTTGGACCCCACAATAACGTAAGTATCTCGGTCTAACAAGATGTTGTTCACATTATAATCAACACTTCAAAAATTGCCGAATTTTTGCTATCTCTCACAGAAACCGAGATAATAGAGCTCAAAGTGATAATTTCTAAAAACTTTTCAGACATGAACAAGCTAAACAAATATATTCTCGTCAGGAAGTTAACGGCCAACTGATGAACATCCAAAGAAAAATTGATGGTCAATTGGCTACAGTACTTCTTGATCAAAAGGAATGCTCTGTCGTAATGTGGAACGAGAAGCGTCTAGCAGAACTTGGGAATTAATGTTCAAAGTTGAATACTCCTTCAATTCTCAAAGTCTCCTTTTCTATTAAAATTTTTTCGACATTTGTCTCTATTTTCTCAATTGTTATTGTTACGAAATTTTCTGAAAATTTTCCGAAAAAAATGTTGAATATTTTTTTATAACTGCATTCACCTAACTAATGGTGAATACGAAGTATACCGTAGAAGTTTGAATTCTTGAAATTTCAGTTTGACAAAGAATGAACTCTGAATTTTTACTGTTACAAAATTGTTCTTTTACATGAATATAAGTTTCATGAAGCTAATGAGATGGATTTATCCAAATTCTCGAAAATTCAAAAATCCATTGGTATATAAGGGTTTTCCAGAAGTTTCTGCTCCACCAGACGTCAATGATGACAAAATGAAGGTCCGCTATGCTGATTACTGTCATAAAACAAAAGAATGTCATCAAGAAGTAAATCCAATGACTAAGTGAGAATTATAATGATGATAATGATAATGACATGATGACAATGAGTTGACTCCGCCCCCTAGAATGTTAACTATAAATACCCGGCAGTTCCATTAGTATTCATTCCATTCCCCCATTATATTTATCCAGACGATCTTCTATATGAACGTCGGATACATATTCCTTCTGATTTTCCTGATATTATTCTGTCTATTCTATTCTGTTCTTATCTCTAGAACATTCTAATCTTCCGAAAGTCTTCGTATGTAGAAGTTGTTTCACCGAAATGGCGGATACAGATGAGTTCAGTCCAACTGGCGGCAAAGATCAAGGCAATGTATCCTGGACTAACAAAAAAGTGCCATACTTTCTGACCATCGTGGATACTAACAAAGTGAGTTATGGATCATCATCAAGACACTGCAAGTCCTCGCAAGCAACAACATCGGGATTGACTCCAAACAATAATCAAGGATACTCCATGAAGTCGTTGCGTTTCAAAATACACCTTCTACATTGGTCACTCATAAACTTCTCCATTTTTATTTGTATTGTTTCATTTGTACATAGAATAAAACTTAAAATGTGAATATTTTCAAGATTTTTGTTGCCCTAGAAGATGCTATGGACGTCCGGCGGAACAGGTCATTTTTGAAAAACAGATACAATGATTTAGAATCACTCGTTTTTACTGAAATTTAGTGGAAATTCAAACCGAGGAGCTCGATTTTGAAGCTGGTAGTTTTCCGAAAATTCTAAAATCTTGCTATTCTGAAAATACTTTATATTAGAAACCGTTGCTCAAAAAACATGGAAAATAATATGAGTAGTAGGCTACATTCACTACCAGCAAACATACAAAAATCAGTACAATTGTAGAGTAGTATGTTGTTGATGAACGACACTAACATGTTCATTTAGATCTAAATTTCTTTTTTTTTCGGAAACAGTTTAAAATTTTTACAATATTATAACATGCACTTGATCATTTATTATGATATATAAGTTATCGAAATGTCCGGAGAGTGGACAGAGCTGCAATCACGCTCCATTGCACACGGGTTGCCGAATGGTCCCGTTTGTTTCAAGGAATAGAAAAGAAACAAGAACAGCTAGTAACACTAAAAGGGGGACCACTGGACCATTAGCAATCGGTCAAGGTCGAATACGGTTGCACACCTCTTTGTGACAGAAGAAATACCGAGAGAGTGTAAGTGTGAGAGAAACGTAGACATAAGTAGCACTTTCCTTCTCTTCTCATTTCGTTTACCTTTCATTCTTCTTTCACGACGACCGATTGAATGGACGTCTCAATTTATTGATTTTCCTTGAAATTCTAATATTCCTAATCAAAACTTCAAGAAATCCTACTGAATGGATTTCGAAGTTTTGGTTTTTGATTTTTCTGATATTCTATGTTTAATAATGAGGTAAGTTTTCCTTTATAAGACTAGCTTGCTTGTCCTGCTCCTAATTCATGAAATTTTATTTGAATTTCAAATTTTTCGAATTCGGCGGACAGAGTAACAGAAGCAACTTCATTCATTATATAAAATATTTTTATTTTTATAGGACGAAAATTCTTCTGTCAGTGACCCACTCGGAGACGTGACTCTCACCTTCCAAGACAACAACAGCTCGGTGTGAAGCTCAACGTCGAGCATATTGTCTATTTTGATTCTTGGATCAACATGGTTGAAAACTCAAAGGAGGTTCTAAACCTTCTCGAATCTCTTAATTCGAAAATTATGTCAGCAAAAGCGGAATGTGAGAATTTAGAGGAAACGCAGGAGTTCATGAGGCAAGCTTTGAAACAACCATTGAAGATGGCTAAGCCCACAAACATTAAGGAGATGGTGGCGAAAATTAAGGAGGTTGGTTTTTTCCTTCCTATAAGTACAATTGATTTTTATCCAGATCAATAAGAAACGGATCCGCCACGTCAAACGTTCAATCGAAGCGATTTCAGCACTGGCCACACGCAACTACCAACAGATCTGTCAGAAGCCAAACTTCTTGGATTGGTATTGGCTGTTGCTGAGAGATCAGAGAAATCTTTCGTGATCTTTGACAATTTGGTCAACACTATCTTCCAGGAGCATTTCCCTCTTGTAAGTTTTTCTCCATCATATTAAAGTTTAGCCTTCGACCAGAATAGCTCTTTTTTATCGCATCAAAATGTGTAGAAAAATATGTGAATTCATTTATATAGGAACGAAAAAAAAATTCTGAAAAATTTGCAAAACTTCGAAGACTCGCTTCAAAAAAAGTACAAATCAGAGTTCTCCTCCACTTCTAGGAACTTCTTGAATATTCTGGAACTGTTTTCGAATTCCCGTCAAAATTAAAAGTTCTAGAAAAATTCTAGAAAGATTCTAGAACCTTCCAGACATCTTCAGAAATGGCCAGAACCTAACATTTCGCAATAATCCAAATAATTTTGTAGAAAAAACCATAATGTACATTTTGCAGGTCTCCGAGGGCATCCACGCAGTTTCCGATGAAGTCCAAGTGATCATTGGCAGTCGTTTCAAGGAATTGCAACTTTTTATTGATCAATCTAATATCAAAGTTCCTTTTGACATTAATTATATATGTTCTTTGTCGTTTGTAACAATATTCTAAGTAAAAGTTTTATTTTTCTATTTTTATCAATTACGAATTTATCAAAATTAGAGGTCAAAGATGAAATCAGTCTTCAATCAACATATTGGAGGACAACAATTTATAATGGGGTCTTGAATTTTTAAAAAATTTCAATTGTTTACCTGTTGCCAGATTGTGGCGGGGACAATGAGCGATGAGTTTGGAGCTGGGGCGACGATCGGATTGATTGAAGCGACTGGTGGAGTGGCATTGGGTGAGAGGTGGATGCTGGTGTGGTGTGTGGTGGCATCCCCTCCGGGTGAGGAGCCTGGAAATCATGTTTTGTGTTTTCAAATTTTTTAAAATTTCTCACCTCTCGTTTACGCATCATGTGTTTGAACACTGGACACTTCTTGTTTTTCCACTTCCGGTCGGGGGAATCAAATACTTGATGACGATCTCCAGTCGCGGCTTTTGAAGCTCCAAGGGCGACTTGTTTGACTGTGTCATCAGTTCCATGGATCGCACAATGTTGGTGATGGAGAGTCCGACAGATTCGTCCGAATCCAGCTCTGGTGAGTTGAATGTGACTCCAGCTCGGGTCGAATCGTTGGCATTGGTGGGGAGATTAGATCTTATCATGTCCACCACCATCTCGCCAAAATTTTCTGGTCCTTGAGGATCGTTGACGATTGAGATCGACTGTGAGTCGAACCGTCTTGAAATGGTCCTTGGAATCCCCATGGCCATCATCTCTCCGCACATTCAAGATGCTCACATGAGAACCACCTTGCTGCTCCTGAAAAATTTGGGCATATGTTACTCTCTGATTTAGGATTTTCAAAAAATTGGCGATAATTTTTATTTAAAATTTAAATTGGAGATTTGAGATGTCGAATCTAATAAACAAAAAAATGTAAAACTTGATTCTAAGTTTCTAAGTTTTGGATGTTCAGCAATTCACAAACTAGAGCAAAATGTGAATTTCAAAAAATTAGGTAAATATCATCTAAAACAGTATTTTTATCCAAATGTTTTTTATCCAATTTTTTTCCTTTTCTTACCACTCAATTATTCTTTGGACTCGAATTTCAGAACTTCTCAAAACTTTCGATTTCGAAGTTTTTCAAATTTGGAAGGTCTCAGAGTTTCGGGTTTTTCCAACTTCAAATTTTGAATGTTCTTGGAATTTCGGAATTTTCCTATTTTAGTTCCAAAACTTTGTTCAACTCACTCACCAGAAGTTCGACTATTTCAATAGTATATTTTCAGAATATTCAGAAAAATAATTTAAAAAAAAGAAGGCCACCATTCAGAAGGTAACCAAAGAAGACGAATGATTTTTCAAATATTTTAGGGGGAGGAGGAAAAAAGTAAAAATTTTGGGAGAACAAAGGAGACAAAAAGAAAGAAAAGCAAACAGAAAAGTCGAAAAAGGGATATTTTTTGTAATTTGAACTTTTCTTTTGCAACTGTACTTTTTGTGGTATGCGCAGGAAGTATGTTTAAAGGCACATATCTCCAAAACTACGGTAGCTCTCGAAATTTGGAAAATTTTTTAAAGTTGTGAATTTTCTGCCGATCAATATTGTAGTATACAACTTTCTCATAGGGTTGTACGTTGTAGAGATATGCGCCTTTGAAGAAGAATTGCTTGAGAATAAGAAAGACAGACTTTTTTTTGAATATATTGTAACTGAAAAGTTACTGTTTCAAAAACTATTCCTATTTCAGAACTGATAAAAATTCCCACTGAAGAACTTTTTGATCGTCCGAATTTCAAAATTTGCAAAACTGGAATCATAATTTATCCTATTCTCTTTTTGAAGGAGATCCATTCAGTTTTGAAGTTTGAATCTTTGAAATTCTTTTGAAAAAAATTCACGATTAACTTTTGCTGTTTCAAAATTTTCTGATACATAGACATAGTTTTTCACGAAGTTCATGATCTTGATCTATGAAGAAATTCGGAGGTTCCAAAAAATATAATCACCGCAAAAAATCAAATTCCAAAATTTTGAAAATCAATCTTTCTGAAGACTAGGAAGAATTCTGAAGTTTGACTTCCCATAACTCCTAGAATCCGGAATTTCAAATTTCGAAATTGAAAAATATTGGAATTTCATGAATCCATAAGCCTACAGAACGTTTTCCAGAAGTTTCTACTCCACCAGCCATCAATGATGACAAAATTAAGGTCCGCTATGCTGATTACTGTCATAAAATCATAAAAATGTAAATCTAATTAAAACCATGACAATGAGAATGATGATAATGATAATGATATGATGACAATGAGTTGACTCCGCCCCCTAGAATAGTTCCTATAAATACCCGGCAGATCCATTAGTATTCATTCCATTCCCCCATTATATTTATCCAGACGATCTTCTGTATGAACGTCGGATTTATATTCCTTCTGATTCTTCTGATATTATTCTGTCTATTCTATTCTAAAGACAAGAACCACCTAATGGTCGCGTCTTCAACGTTCAAACTAGCAACATTGCATTCACATTGCATTCTGTGGATTGAACGCTCGATTGACGGCAATTTTTCCAAACTACCTATTTCTGTAACTCTGGCACTCGAATCGTAGGCACAAAGCTTATCGATAACACCAGGAGGATAATCATGCTGAACGTTAGTTTACAAGATCTTGCGTCCAAAATGTGATTATATTTTTTTCAGATTTCGACAGTTATTCCACAACAGTTCCATTGAAGGGCACTGATGGTCAAGTGGAATGGACGAAAAACGATGTTCCGTTCTGGATGATGACGATGGACCAAGAAAAGGTTTGTTCATCTGAACAATATTTATCAAAAACTTTAATGAATTGATTCAGGTGATCAGGGTAGCTGAAGAGTATAGAGCAAAGGAAGAGGAGCAGGATGCGAAGCGATAGCACAAAAGGCCGACCTGAATTCCCATAAGTCTTCTTAGGTACCATTTTTTGATTTTATGTCTACCACTTTTATCACATTCAAGATTCTAATTGATTTTTCTTTGTCTGTTCGTTTCTCTCTGATCTCTCGCCCTTCTCTCTGTCTCGAAAACCCAAAAACTCTTTATTTCAACAACCTCCTTTATCTGTACATATTGTGATAGGCCCAATTTTTAAGCACAATTTTTTCCCCAATTTCTTCAAATTCACTTTCCGAATTTTACAAAATAAACTTTAAAATTCAGTAATTTGTTCTTTTAGAAGTGCAGAAGAAGTTGTTCCATAATCTGATCAGAAGATCCTTTGTAGCTGTCAGCTTCTGACAAAATAAAAAGCACATGACAGAAAATACAGTAATTCAAATACAAAAAAGTAGGTGGAGAAGTTGAAAATACAGTAGTTGTTGCAGTTGGATTACTGAATCTATATTCCTAAAGTCCAGCAAGTATCTGCTCATTGCACATACTGACAACGCATCCCGTCCAATTGATATGTACTGTAGCCAATTTGCCATCAACTTTTCTTCGGATATCCACCGTTGTTGAGGCCGCATCCCAAAACACAAATATTGTGAAAGCTTGTTTCTCTCTGAAAAGTTGGAGAATATATTATTTGCACTTTGGGCTCAATTAACTCGGTTCCTATAAAAGATATCAAGAATTCGCCAAATATAGAAATCTTGGCTATGATGTGACGAACATTTTGTTTGTTAAAAGATTTTTGATATCTCTTACAGTAACCGAGATAATTGAATCGAAATATTTGAGCGCCAAAATTCTAAACTATCACTTACGTAAGCATGGTCTTCATAGTAACGATACCATCGAAAATAACGTCGTCGGGATAACCATCATCTTTTAATAAATACCAAGTCTCCATATCAACCACTTTTCCATTTATCCATTGCTTCAGTAGATTATTGATTTGTTCTCCTGGAAGGTCTTGGAGAGCCAGAATTTTCATTTTTGGATTTCTTTCCAGGAAATTGTCTATTTCCAACCATTGAATACTATCTCTGACATCCAAAATTTCGCAATTCAATGTTTCTCGATACTTGTAGGTTGAATCGTCCATTTTGAAATCCAGCAAGAATTTCTTCGATTCTAGGGAATTTAGAATAGATTTCAAAGCTTCCGGTGTTATGTAAAGCACGCCAACCGCCGAAAGCCGAACATAATCAAATGTTTTTTTGAAATCCCACTGAAAAATTTCACCCAACTCTTCGATATTCCTGTCTATATAAACATTAGTGCATTTGGAATGGAATATGAACAATAGATGCGCGCTGATCTTTTTTCTATAGTCGCCCGATGTTCCATCGATGAGGCTGGCAAGTTTTCGACCATCCAGTGGTTTCTGATCTGTCTCGGAAGAATAATTTGAATCAGACAAGCTTATCTTCAAATTCTCTCCATCTTTGATTTCCATTTCTATGTGATCATCCCGGCTATCCTCTTCGAAACGGAATGCAATGAACATTGTTTGATATTTCGCCTTATGGACCATTTGTTTGGATCTTTTGGAGAGTGTTGAGAAATGGAATCTGAAAAAATGAGGACCTCTTTAAATAAATATGATAAAATTGAACTGACGCATCCATAAACTCCATATTCCTGATGACTTCCTCTTGCAATGCGAATGGACACTTTAGTAGTCCGAATTTCGGGGTTTTTTGCTGTTCTACCATCTTCAAAACCTGAAGATTAATGTTTTTTGAACAGTATTAAATGATGGAAAGAAGAGGGGGAATCGAAAAATGTTCCCCGTTTGGCTCAATCAATAAGAAAGAAACAAACGCAGCTAGTAACACGAAAAGGGGGAATACTGGACCCAGGCAAACGGTCAAGGTCGAATACGGTTGCGCCTCCCCCTCTCTATTGTTCCAATGTGACAGATGGGATACAGTAAGAGTGTGAGAGAGAAAATTGCCCTCTTCTTTTCCCCCCAGCTACCATTTATTGTTTTTTTCCGGACGATATCACAGAATGGACTTTATTGATTTCCTTTTGAATTTTAATGTTCTTTATCAAAACTTCATGATAAGATAAGAATAGTTTTCAGATTTAGGAAATGAATGAGCCGCCCAGAGACCCGAAATTCGGATTACTGAAGTATCCATTCGAATTGCGAGAGCAAGTCATCAGAAATATGGAGTTTATTGATGCGTCAGTTCAATTTTATCATCTTTACATAGATTGCTTTCGATTTTTCAGCTTCTACTTTTCAACACTGTCCAAACGATCCAAACAAATGGTCCGCAGTGCAAGATATCAAACAATACGCATAACATTTCGTTTCGAGAAAGATTGCTCTATGGATAAGATAGAAATAGAAACCATCAAAGGCGAGCGATTGAAAATTAGCTTGTCGGATTTCAAGAATTCTCCTAAAAGAGATCCGTATACACTGGATGGTCTAGAACTTGCCAGTTTCATCAAAGAACAGTCGGAGGACTACAGAAAAAAGCTCTGCGCCCATCTATTGTCCATATTCCATTTCAATTCGACGGAAGTTCATATGGGAAGAAACATCAAACATTTGGATGATCTTTATCTGTGGAAAATCAGAAAACAATTTGACAGTGTTGATCTTATTGTGAACGATGGTCTTCACATAACACCTGAGTATCTGAAATTTGTTCTCAATACTACGAAAGCAAAGAAATACTTTATGTATTTCAAAATGGACGATTTGAACTTCAAGTACCAATTGAAAGATTGCGAGTATTTGGATGTTGGCGGTAGTATTCAATGGTTGGATACATACGATTTCCTGAAAAGAAACCCGCAAATTATATGTTTCACTCTAGATGACCTCCCAGGGAAGCAAGTTAACAATCTCCTGAAGCAATGGATAAATGGACAAGTCAATGGTTTGGAAAGTATGGAGTTTTTCAATTCGGTCGGCTATCCAGACGATGTTATTTTCGATGGGATTCTCACTATGGAGACCAAGCTTACGTATGTAATATTATAATTGAGGAATCTCTCATGGAAATTGAAATGATTATGATCAAAGTGCAAGTAATAATTTCTCCAAACTTTTCAGAGAGGAACAAGCTAATGATTTATTTGGAGTGTGGGATAATGACGGAACAACAGTGAATATCCAAAGGAAAATTGATGGGCAGTTTGCTACAGTACATATTAGTCATGATGTATGTTTGGTCCACATGAGGAAAGAGAAGGATCTCTTTGAACTTTAACAAGCCCTATTTCTACCGAATTCAAACTTTCAAATAGTAATTCCCATGGAACAATTGGAATGCTATTTTTTTTTTTGGAACTGGAAAAAGTGTTTTTTTGAAACAGTCTTTTTTTTATAGTTTTTGAAAAATTCCTAATGTTTGCCTTACATAATTTTGTCATAAATCTTCCCATTCCTTTAGAGACGTTATTTTTTAACTTTTGGCCGTCTTTCTGCAGGTTTTCAGCGATTTCTGTGCAATGGAGCGTGTTTGCAGCTCTCTCGAAACATAATTCGTTTTTGTTCCATTTATGTTCTATAGGAAAGCTTTCATTTTAGAAAATTTTGAAACAGTAATATTTTAAATGAAATAATTTTTGAATCCTGGAGCTCCTTGTTTTGTCCCAACGATTATTTCTGGAAAGAAGAAAATTAGGATTTTGGATACTTCAAATTGGGATGAATCACCATCTCATTGAGCCTAGCGGAATCAGCCCCGGTGGGCACCAAGACACCAATCTCCTTGTCTGCATGAAGATTCTTGAATTCGCGAATTCTGTTGAAAAGGAATTTTGGATCCTCAAACTGTCGCGATAGGAAACCGAATCAACTCTTTCAATAGTGTCTAGAGATTCTCTGGGAGTCCTGAAAAAGGACCTCATTCGTTCACTTAAATAAAACATATCATTGAACTAAATAGAGAAAAATTGTTCAAAGAAATGGAAAGTTCAGACCTGATACAAAAAATGTAAATATGGGAAAAACAATCTTTTGGAAATTAGAAGTTTTATGTAACATTTTTGCAACAGTAAATTTTGTTTAAAAAGACGAAATATGAATAATGGTTTTGTAGATTTGGAGCTTCTTAGTCTTTAATAGAAATTTCGGAATTTCCCATTTTGAAAATTGTATTTGTTGAAATTTTGGAGAAAAATATGTCTGTAATTTAATATTAACTTACCAACATATCCATTCGTTCGACTACAATCTCGACATTCCCGGCTCCACAGTCCACTCCTTCTCCTTCAGCTACCGACATTTACAGTAATATTGAGGTTTATGGCTATTGGGTTCATTTCTGGAACACTAATACTAAAAATTTGATTCAACAGGTATTGAGCAAAATTTTGATAATTTTTCACTGTTTCGATATTCTTTGCTATATTTTTCAATCTCAACTTTTTGGAATTTTTCTTTTCCTCGGATTTTGTGATTTTCGGAATTTCCGACTGACTCTAAAAACGTTGAAATAAATCAAATACGTTGGAGGTTTGAAACTTGTCAATTCGGATTCTTGAAAATCTGAAATATCGAATTTTCAGGATTTCGGAATCCACTTTTTTTTTTAATTTTCGAACCTTGGAGAAATGAGAATTGATTGAGTTTTTAATGGCTAGGGGCCTCCATCATTGACTTGATAAACCGTCTACTTTTTATCAGAAACTTTTGAAACAGTAAAATTAAAGTGTTATCATCAAAAATCATTAAAAACAGGAAATTCATTAAAAACAGAAAATTGAAAACTTGAAACTTTGAAATTAAAGAATCTGGGCAATTGTAGTGGACCTCAAAACTGCCGCTTCTGGTGTTGCACAATCTTGTTCCCAAAAGCACTGGGAGTTTTCGGCCTCCAGAGAAATTTTTGTTTCTTCTCTAAATTTCGTTTTTTAATCCATTTGGTTTCTGAAAACGAATCGATTGATGGGGATTACTTTGTTAAATAGTAACTTATTCCACACACCTTCTTCGTGATATTCAATATCGTCGTTTTCCGGAAGTGAAGGTAGAGAAGTAGGGAAGCCTCTAAGGACACCTTTTGATCTTTGATCTTTGGGGAGCAGCTGATGAGTCATCACTCGTATTGGGATGCGCAGTCCATCGATCCATGATGACGTCATCGACCCCACACCTCATTTGTATTTGAATGACCGCTATTTGTATTTTTAGGTCACCATTTGTATTTCTAGGCCACCATTTGTATTTCTAGGCCACCACTTGCATTTTTAGGCCACCACTTGTATTTCTACCTCATCACACTAATTTTTGCGAACCACCGACTGTCCACATGCGCCCAACCGCAAACCCTGATGACGTCACACACGACACGACCGCCATTTTTATTTTTTAGGCCACCGTTT
This sequence comes from Caenorhabditis nigoni, assembly GCA_027920645.1. NCBI lineage: Eukaryota > Metazoa > Nematoda > Chromadorea > Rhabditida > Rhabditidae > Caenorhabditis > Caenorhabditis nigoni. The sequence goes on along the minus strand of CP115867.1, from coordinate 16,772,071 downwards.
GTATTTCTAGGCCATCTCTCCATCTTTCTAGGCCACCGGTTGCCAACAGGAAAACACACCAACTCAACTTGACTACTCGTTCTCTCGCCCTCTAGCAGAACAGTACACATCTGTCACGGTGACTATTGCGTCTGCACCTCTTCTCTTCAACACAATATCTAGGTTTTATGCTAATCCCCCACAGAGACAGAGGTCAGCCATCATCTGCACTCACTCACTCACTCACAAACACCTCCCCATTTTTTCCTCATCGATTTTCTCGTCACTCACACGCTTATTCGCCTCTGTTTTATTCCACACATTTGGGATTAGAAATAAATTTATTTACAGACATATGAAAAATTACAATCCTCTACGACGACGAGCAGTGGAAGCTCTCACATCCACGAGGACATCCCGAGCCGTCTCCGATCCACGGTAGCGAATCTTCTCCACATTTACGATTCGCGTGCGCTCCAATGAACGATTCCGGCTGAGAGCGGTGTAGAACATCGCCTCCCAATCCATCCCCGCTGAATCGATGACGGAGCCCTCGTACGTCGAGCCCTGGCTCTTGTGAACCGTTATCGCCTCGGCCATCGCGATGGGGAACTGGAAACACACAGGATCGCTTGGTCGGTTGCTTTTTCGGTAAGGGAACCGGGTGATCCGAACCATCTTGCGATTGTCGCTTCTGTAATTAAGCCAAATATATTTTCAGAGACTTCAAACCGAATGGATAACCTCTTGAAGAGAATGTGGTCTCTGCCGACCTCCATCACCACACCACTTCTCTGAAGGTATTGCTGAAAATTATAAATTTTGAATTTCTATTCGTTTCATGGCCACTTACAGGTATCTTGTAATTTTTCGGAGTTTCCGGAATTTTTTCTTCAGTTCGTCGAAAATGTTTTCGATTTTTCAAAATTCAAAATTGATGAATTTATAAATTACAAAAATTCCGAAATTCAGATGTTCAGAAAATCAAACTATTGAAAAAATTCAAAAAAAGTAGGCTCCTGAATTTTAAAACTTCTTTTTCTGAATTTTCTAGATTGCCAGAATTTTCCGAAGTTCCAATCATCAAACTTCTGCATTTTCCAAACTTTTTCAGGTTTTTAAAATTATCCTACTGAATTTGAAAATCAATGAAAATTTCAAGTTTCTGAGCTTCCGAGTTTTGAAACTTCAAATAGTTTTTTAAGCCTCAGTCTTCTGATTCACGGAATTTTTCTAAACCTGCGAATGAGACAAAATACGAATTCAAAACTTACGGAAACCTCCATATCCATAATTGAACGCCGGTGCTCCAACGTTTCGGAGCTGCTACAAAAACAAACTGTACCCGGAGACTTCGGAATTGCCAACTAAAAAAAATTGTCAACGAATGGAATGTTAAAATTGTTCCAGAGCGACTGCACTATGGAAAATAGCAGACAAGATATGAGAAAAACGCTCAAAAATCAAACTAACAAAATGAATCCGAGTTGAAAAATTCGCGATCCACATATCTTGGAGCTTTTTTAGTAGAAGCATTTTCTAATATTTCCGATTCTACTGACACATCTGAAAAGTTGACAGTTTATTCTTTGAACTCGAGTTTTTTAAATTTCAGAAAATTTTGCAATTGTCAAAATTTTCGATTTGGAAAGTTTCAGAGTCTCAGATTTTTCCAAAATTTTAGTTTTTTGAAATTTGAAATTTTTTAATCACTCACCAGATATCCGACTATTTTTATAGACAATTTTTTGAATATTCAGTAAAAATCAAAATTTAAAAAAAAAAAAGAGGGAACCATTCAGAAGGTGGCCAAAAAGAGACGAATGATTTTTGAAATATTTTAGGAGGAGAAGGAGAAAAAAAAGTAAACATTTTTCGAGGACAAAGGAGACAAACGAGAGAGAAAGCAAATAGAAAAAGACAAGAAAGGGATATTTTTTGAAATTTGAACTTTTCTTTGCAAAAAAAAGATGCCTTAGCTACTGTACTTTTTGAGATGTGTGCTTATAAAGAGAGTATGTTCAAAGGCTCATATCTCCAAAACTACGGTAACTATCCGAATGATACAAATTTTAAAAAGTTGTAGATTTTCATGCTGAGCAATTTTGTAGTATTCAACTTTCTCATAGGGTTGTACGTTGTAGAGATATGCGCCTTTAAAGAAGAGTTGTTCGAGAATAAGCAAGACAGGCTTTTTTGAAAAATTGTAATTGAAAAATTACTGTTTCGAAAACTATTCCTATTTTAGAACTGATAAAAATTCACACTTCTGGACTGATTGGTCGATTAAGTTTCAAAATTCGCAAAATTAGAATAAAAAATTTTCCTATTCTCTTTTTGGAGGAGATTTATTTAGTTTTGAAGTTTGAATTCTTGAATTTTCAGTTTTCAAAAAATTAACTTCTAATTTTCACTGTTTCAAATTTTTCTTTTACACGAATATAAGTTTTATGAAGTTGATGAGCGGTTTCCAAAATCTCAAAAACTCAACTGTTTATAGACAAAAGTGTAAAGGTTTTTCAAAAGTTTCTGCTCTACCAGCCATCAATGATGACAAAATAAAGGTCCGCTATGCTGATAACTGTCATAAAACAATAGAAATTAGTCATCAAAATGACTTCATGACAATGAGAATGATGATAATGATATGATGACAATGAGTTGACTCCGCCCCCTAGAATGTCACTATAAATACCCGGCAGATCCAATAATATTCATTTCATTCCACTTCTTTATTTATCCAGACGATCTTCTGTATGAACGTCGGATTTATATATTCCTTCTGATTTTCCTGATATTATTCTGTCTATTCTATTCTGTTCTACTCACTAGATCGCGGAACCATCGTTCAATGACAAGCGGAACAAAACGGAAATGCTACGAAAGACAAGAACCACCTAATGGTCGCGTCGTCAACGTTCAAACTAGCCAACAACATTGAATTCTGTGGATTGAACGCTCAGGAACACTGTTATCTTGACTTCACCAACAATTTGCTTAATTTGATGACAAATTGATGAAGAAACTGAAAGAAATTTTCTATTTCTGTAATTCTGGCACTCGAATCGTCGTCACAAAGCTTATCGATAACACCAGAATGAAGGAGGATAATCATGCTGAACGTTAGTTTACAAGATCTTGAGCTCAAAGTTTGATTGTATTTTTTTCAGATTTCGATAGTTATTCAAAAACAGTTCCATTGAAGGGCACTGATGGTCAAAAGTGGAATGGACGAAAAACGATGTTCCGGGTAGCTGAAGAGTATAGAGCAAAGGAAGAGGAGCAGGATGCGAAGCGAGAAGCAAAAAGACTAGCGAGAGCACAGAAGGCCAAGCTGGATAATTACAAAGACACGGAATAAGACATCACACGCTTACTTCAGACGTTTCCCAAATTCAAAGATCATTTCGACGGATGTTTTATAATAATTTCTCTAACTTCTCTTTTTCTTATTTGTATTCGAAAATAAACTTTAAAATTCAGTAATGTGTTATTTTAGAAGTGCAGAAGAAGGTGTTCCAAAATCTGATCAGAAGATCCTTAAATTTAACAAAACGACATTTTCCACAATATGTATGTGGACTATCAGAATATCCGATGACAGAGGGGATCGTCTTTTAACAAATTGGAAAAGATTTATGTTTTTGAAATTCAAAAAAAGTTGTATTGTTTCAAAAAACAAATATTTCATTTCAAAGAAAATTCGACTGCATAGCTGTCAGCTTCTGACCAAATAAAAAGCGCAGAACAGAAAATACAGTAGTTGAAGAACTTGAAGCCGTGAAAGTAGTTTAAAGTACAGTAGAATCTAGATCCCTAACGTTCAGCAAGAATATGCTCATTGCACATACTGACAACGCATCCCGTCCAATTGATATGTACTGTAGCCAATTTGCCATCAATTTTTCTTCGAATATCGACCGTTGTTGAGGCCGCATCCCAAAATACAAATATTGTGAAAGCTTGTTTCTCTCTGAAAAGTTGGAGAATACATTTTTCCACTTTGACGGGGCGTTTTTGCAGCACAATCAAAACTAAAGTACAAAAAATTTTCACAAATTTTTTCAACATTAGTTTTTCTGTGCTCAGAATCAGAAATATATAAATTTTGTAACAGCATTTCTTTGTATGTAGTTCAAAACAAGTTTTTACTGAAAGAAGCAAAAAAGTATGCCTATTAGCATAATGGACTACTTCTATAGACGAAAAATTGCAGAAAAAATGTCGAAAATTGACAAAATACGCTCTACTGAACAAAAAATTGTATATATGTTCCGGTTTGCCTCAAGACATAAGAAAGAAATTAACGCAGCTAGTACCAAAAAAGAGGACTATTGGACCCTTGGCAAGGTCGAATACAGTTGCACCTCTCTATGTATTATTCCAGTGCGACAGATGAGATAAAGAGAGAATGCGTCGCCACCATCGATAGATTTAGATCTCACTGATCTTTATCTAGAATGCCGCCTTCTTCTCCCTCCATCTACCTTTCATTGTTCTTTCAAGATGACCTAACAGAATGGACGTCTTAACTCATTGCTTTTCTTTGAAATTCCAATATTCTTAACCACGACTTCAAGAATACCTACTGAATGGATTTCGAAGTCTTGGCTTTCTGATTTTTCTGATATTCTATGTTTAAAATAAGGTAATTTTTTTAAAATAAGATTAGTCTGTTTGCGGCGCTTCCGGCGCTTCAAACAGCTGACTGGTGCCCCTTCAATCTATTTCTATAGTTCCTGAGACCGTTTTTGAGTCATTTCGGAGTGTTTGTCGACGAGATGGCATTGAAAAACTCCAAAAATTCGATAGAAAATTTGCTGAAAATCAGTCGAATCGAATTCTCATCATATTGTCTGATTTCTTTCTTTTATAGACTTTTTTCAATTTCGGTGTCAGTAGTGAACGGTTCTTACAGAAAAAAATCCGAGAGTGGTGGCTGAAAGGTTCATTGCTTTGGAGGCCGGGAAGAACTTCATCCTCACACCAAATGGAAGGATCGCGGATGAATATAACAAGATCGTGAGTTTTACAGAGAATTTTTCCCAATTATTTTTTCATTTTCCAGATATTCAACATGAGGTTCAAGAATGTGCCACAGGAATAAATCGCAAGATGTGTGAAAAAAAAAGAAAGCTACTGGGCCAGGAGAACCATCACCGATCGTGGATGTCCCCGAGAGTGGATTCTTCCACATTGCTCAAGGATGCCGAATCGTTTTCACCGAAGCTATGAGATCAATGTCCAGCGTGATGGTTAAGAAGGGGTCGTTTGGAGTGATTAAGGACTACGAGCAGGTGCAAACTAGGTTGCTTCTCTGAAAATTGAGTGAGTTTTGTCCAGTTTTAATTACAATTATTTTTTCACAAATTTCTAGGTGTGGCGCCAACAATATAATGGTATTCCGAAGGGAGTCAAAGAAGCAGGCTGGAGATGTTTTCTTCACACAGACGTTCCACTTGGCCAACGCATACTCCAAGAGCCAAGGAGCGACCGTCGACAATGTGATCCTGGAGACGAGCGAGAAGATGCTCCCCGGAATGTTCTCGTCCGGAGCTGGAAGAGTTAAAAGCTGTGAAAATTTTTTTGAAGGGGTGAAGGGGTGAATACATTGGTCGTTCATTTTCGAAAACATACGCCATGTCGGGAGGTGACTCAGGTATGATTGCGAAATAGTTTTAAAATTATTTTTTCATTTTAGGATTCCCAACAAAAGACGAACTAGAGTTTATGAACAAGTACTGTGAGATCATAGATGCCACAGACTTGTATCAGTCCACGCCGTTATCACTGAAACTTCCACCAACTAGAATCCAATTAAGAAATTTGGACCAACTACCAAAAGAGACCTGGAGAAAAAATTGACTGTCAATGCGGGAAAAGTTGGCGCCGATACAAATTGGTGAATGTCAAAATTAATGGAGTTCTCTACGTAACTATGGTTGATTACGTTTGGGAATTACTACCTCGCCACGTGTTCGATTGTTCTTGCCCGTATCCCGGTAATACTCGTTTTTTTATTCATTATAACTCCATTATAATTCCAGAAAACTTATCAAGCATCTTTTTCCCGTCTTCTGCACCAACAAACGCTCAAATTTTCATAATATATTCCTTTGTTATTTCATACCCCCCAATAACCCCCTTCTGAACTCTTTCTTTTCATTTTCTTTCATTCTATTTTATAAAAACTTTAATTCAACCCGACCATTTTTATTTAATACTCGTAAAGAAGAAGCAGAAGCAATGAGATCTTTCGAAGATAACAACAAAAAAATTGAAAATTATCCACAACTAGAATAACTATTGACTCTGTCTTTAAAAAAATGAAATGGCTTACCACAATAGACCAAATTATCTGCCAAAATGTGTGTATCTCCCCACTCTTCAAATCATTTTGAAGTGGTGGCCTAACTTTTGCAAATTTGGTTTTCTAGGCCACCACTACAAAATGACCTAAAAATGACCTAAAAACGACCCTTTTGTGTTTTCTAGGCCATTTGGACATGGTGGCCTAACTTTTGCAAGTTGAGTTTTCTAGGCCACCACACTTTTGGGCCCAAAAAATGGTCAAATATTCATCCTGTTATGTTTTAGGCCATTCCGAAGCGGTGCAAGTTGAGTTTTCTAGGCCACCACGAGTTCAACTGAAATCCGAAAAAGTCGATTTTTCGTCGACTTTTGTCGATTTCAAGTCTGCACTCTTTCAGAATAGACAGGGCCTGCAGACGATGGGTTAACACAGATTACTGTAGGGCGGAACAGAGGGAAAGAGGTGCGAAATTGGAAAAGACAACGGGGCATGGGGAAGGTAAGACAGAGTCTAGAGAACCTAGTTTATTCTACCAGAGCCATGTCCATAAAAAACAATTTTTCACAAAAAATTTCTGAAAATTCAAAATTTATTGAAATTTGGAGAACCCGCGCCGGGCCCTGACTTTGCAAGTATGTTCAAATGGAATAATAAAGTAATACGTTTCTATAATGCTGCAAACGCGCTCCATTGTACAGAAGTTGCCGAAAAGCGACTGATAGACGACTGAAAGTTGAAAAATCACGTCTTTTAAGGAATGGAAGCCAAACATTAGGATTTTTTGAAATTAAAAAAAAATCACAGTTTGAAAAAATATTATCCAATTCGAAAAAAATAACATTTCAGAGCTTCCACCGCAATACATGGAAATCATGGTTGAAAATGAGAATTCGCAAAAAAAAAGGCTAAAACTTCTTTCAAACATGAAAGTTAGTTGAATTGTTAAGAAAATAATTGTTAAAGTTCAGAGAGCTCCTACTCATGCGAGATTTCGACAAAACATCCGCCTGGACTAAAGATTACTGTAGCAAACTGTCCATCAATTTTTCTTTGAATATCTACCATATTGTCTCCATCATCCAAATCTTCCAACCTGTTTTTAGCTTGTTGCTCTCTGAAATGTTGGAGAGAATATTGATTGTACTTTGATCTTAATCATCTCAATTTCCATCAGAGAGTTGAAGGAACCGAGATAATTAAATTCAAGTCGTAAATTATTACTTACGTAAGCTTGGTTTCCATAGTGACAATCCCATCGAGAATAACCTCGTCTGGATAGCCAGCCGGATTGAAAAAATACATATTTTTCAAATCAATAACTTTTCCATTTATCCATTGCTTCAGGAGATCGTTAACTTGCTTCCCTGGGAGGTCATCTATGTAAAGCTCCTTCATTTGCGGGTTTCTTTTCAGAAAATCGTCGGTATCCAACCATTGAGTACTGCCGTCAACATCCAAATTTTCACAACCCAATGATTCTCGATACTTGTAGTTTGAATCGTCCAATGAGAAGTTCAAACAGTATGTTTTGGATTCCAGAGAGTTAAGAACAAATTGCAGATCTTCAGGTTTCATGGAAATTGAGCGAGTCGGCCAAACGAAAATACAATGGAATGTTTTTCTGATGCTCCATAGAAAAAGATCATGCAAATGCTCGATGTTCCTCTCTATATGAACTGAAACCTCTTTGAAATGGAATAGGAACAATAGATGAGCGCTGAGCTTTCTTCTATAGTCATCCGACGGTTCATTGATAAGACTGGCAAGTTTTAGACCATCAAATGTATTCGGGTATCTTACAGGAGGAACATTAGAATCCGACAAGCTTATATTTAACAAATCGTCATCGGTTGCCACTCTTATGCGATCATCCTTGCTATTCGTTTCGAACATGAAGTCTATAGAAATTACTGGATATTTTGCATTGTGAACCAATCGTTTGGATCGTTTGGAGAGTGTTGAGAAGTAGAAGCTGAAAAATTTGGAGCGATTCATATAAAGATGATAAATTTGAACTCACGCATCCATAAATTCCATATTTCTGATAACTTCCTCTCGCAATGGGAATGGATACTTTAGAAGTCTGAATTTCGGGATTCTGGGCGGCTCTTCCATTTTGTTTTGGATCTAAATAATACTTTTTTTGGTTTTTAATGGAGAATGTAAGAAGAAAAAGAGAAAATAAAAAATGCGTCCTGTTTGCCTCACGAAATAAGAAAGAAACGAACACAACTGGTACTAGAAGAAGGGAAAACACTGGACCATTGGCAAGAGGTCAAGGTCGAATACGGTCCACTCTCTGTGGTCCCAACTTAACAGATGGGATACAGAGAGTGTGATAATGAGAGAGACGCAGACACAATTAGAATGTGTAGGGACCATAGGTCCCACTGATCTTTATCTGGGACGGCCCAGAATGCCCCCTTCTTCTCCCTCTATCTGCCTTTCATTGTTCTTTCAAGATGACCTAACAGAATGGACGTCTTAACTCATTGATTTTCTTTGAAATTCTAATATTCCATACCAAGACTTCAAGAAAACCTGACTGAATGGATTTCGAAGTTTTGGTTTTTTGATTTTTCTGACATTCAATGCTCAAAAAAAAAGGTAAGTTTCTTATAGAAATTTTAATCAAACTTTAAAAATTTCCATAATAATATCACATTTCAGACCTATGGAGAAACGAACTATGAACAATTCCAATCAATTCTGAAACACTCAGAGTTCCTGAAGAACAAAGCAACACATTATTTTTTGTTATAATTTAGCTTTCAAACCAGAGCCATGTTGAAGTTCCGAGAGATTTTGGAGTCCTGTTGGTCTGGCACTAAAATTGTGGTAACTCGAGACCACACGTTCGGAAAACGGTCTAGCACACGATTGTAAGTGAACTAGAAGGAAGTATCCTCAAAATTTGAATATTTTAAGGCTTTTTCACGCAAATGGCCAAAACAACTCCGCTGCAGTCAACTGGTACCGAGAAGAAACCCAACGTTTCATGGACGATCAAGACTATCGAGTATTTTTTGACAGTTATGGATCTTGAACAAGTTTGTTGTGTACTAATTTTCTCGATTGACGAATTATGTTTCAGCCGATCCGAGAAGCCGAACTGAAAGCGAAAGAAGAAGAGAACCGTCTGGCGAGACAAACTCGAACAAAGAGGAGCAGAGCAGCAAGAAATTGAGAAAGGAAAATCAGAAAAGTCGATGTACTTTGTCAGTGCTTTAAGAAATTCCTGATTCTACGCCCTTTTCAACATACCCCGAAAATAATTTTCTGACAATAAATGTGTATATTTTTAACGATATTTTTTACAGTATACAATACATTTTCAGGGTACAAAATTCTCAATTCGGGGGTACACCAAACCTGAAAACTATGCAAAATGGTCCAGAATATTTCGAATTGTCTGAAAATATCAGAGTGTACTAAACAAAAATATACAGCTTAGATTTTGTAATTGACTCCTTTAATATCAAATGTCATGTTTGGCAACCAGGGAAAAAATGAAACCTAGGCCAGGAAGAGCAAAAAATGTGACAAATGGGAAACGGAGAGGAACCCCTGTGGTAATTTTGCAAAGGTCCTATCTCTGATCCGATGCCCTCACGATCTACCCCACAACACCCCTAACATGCACTCGTTCAGAACAGACAGTGCCTGCAGACGATGTGTTCACCTCTCCCAGAAGGCACACTGGTTTGCCTAGCGGGGGTCCATCCATCAAAAACACTGGTTGCTAATCCCCACCCGTCCATCTATGACCCGCCAAAAGATCTTTCTGTATTGAACAAAAAACTGTATAGATGGTCCCGATTGCCTTAAGGAATCTTTACTATTAACAACCACCAAATTCTGTGTGTGCGCGTGTGTGTGTCCGTTTGTTCCGTGTCGCCGGCCCTAGCGAAGGCCCCAATAGACCAAAATTTTTCAAATTTTCACAGATAATTCAAAATGGCAGCGAGATGATGCCCCAATTTTTCGTTTTTCAAAATGTTGATTTTTGAAGCTTTTGGAGACGTTCCTTGGTTTCGCGCCGAAGGCGCGGCAAACAGTCTGATAGAAAACAAAGAAGAACAGCTAGTAACACGAAAAGGGGGGCTATTAGCAAGCGGTCAAGGTCGAATATGGTTGCACCCCAACCCTCTCCAATGTGACAGATGGAATACAGAGAGAGTGTGAGAAACGCAGACACAAGTAGAACACCCTCCTCTTCTCCCTTCGCTTACCTTTCATTGTTCTTTCAAGATGGCCTAACAGAATGGACGTCTCAACTAATTGATTTTCTTTAAAATTCTAATATTCCTCACTGAAACTTCAAGAAAACCGTCTGAATGGATTTCGACGTTTTGGTTTTTTGATTTTTCTGATTATTCTGATATTCTATATTTAGTAATAAGGTAAGTCTTTTTTTATAAGATTTGAGAGTAAGCACCGGTCAATAGGATATACGAAAACGTATTTTTCAGTTGATTTTTGGCCATTTTCAGGAGTAGAGCTGTCGGATCACTCGAATTTCTGGAAATCGAAAATAATAATCGATTTTATTTACAGATTTAACCATCACACACAGATGAGGGCAAGGATCCAACAGTCGGAAAAGTTTTGGAGGCTCTTGAAGCAACTCCCTTCAATACGGAGATTCTTGAGATGCTCTGAGAACGTAGATTTTTATCGGAAATATATAACCTCAATAATTAAAAATAAAAAAATTTCAGACAACACGTTTCTTCCCTATTTGCTCTTCGTGGACCGAGTGCTCTCAGTCCGTGCTCCCAACCGAAACTTCAAGAAAACTGTCTGAATGGATTTCGAAGTCTTGGTTTTTTGATTTTTCTGGTATTCTATGTTTAAAAATATGGTGAGTTTAGGAGAAATAGGAATTTGAAACTCAATCATGAAGCTTTCGGACAATTTCATAGTCAAATTTTGCAAATTTACTCAAAATTCCAAACTTCCACTATTTCGTATCTAACTGTTAAATGTTAGTTACTTACGGACCAATAAGGTTAATTACGGAATAAGAAAGGCGTTACTGCAACCACGTCCTCCAAATTATTTCAAAGAGAAGACCACTGGAAGCATTCATATATTTCTTTTTCCATTTTTCAATTTTTTCCATTTTTTTTTTAATACTGGAGAACTTGTTTTTGAAAAAGATCAAAAACATTCTTTCTTCAAATTTTCATTCTGAATGACATTCATTTTTCATATGCGAATATGCTAAATTACAAATTATTACTTACCGTTTTTTCTCAACTAAACGAGTCTTTTTTTTAATAATTTGATAATTTCAGGTTGAGACAATTTCAGGATCAGTGTAATCGTCAGCTTCGTAAGTTGTTTCAAGAAAAATTGAGAAAACTTTTTTTGTTACAGGCGAGAGCAAAATGGAGAAACTTAGGAGTGCAATCGGATTCAGCAAAGAAATTTTGGAGAAGAAGATTGCCAATACAATACTGATTTCCTGGCAAAAAACATACGATCGTACCGACTGTCAATACTTCAATTTTGGTTTATGATTTTTCTGATATTCAATGCTTAAAAATGAGGTAAGTTTCTTATAGAAATTTTAATCAAACTTTAAAAATTTCCATAATAATACCACATTTCAGACCTATGGAGAAACGAACTATGAACAATTTCAATCAATTCTGAAACACTCCGAGTTCCTGAAGAACAAAGCAACACATTATTTTTTGTAATAATTATGCTTTCAAACCAGAGCTCATGTTGAAGTTCCAAGAGATTTTGGAGTCCTGTGGGTCTGGCACTAAGGTTGTGGTAACTCGAGACCACACGTTCGGAGAACGGTATAGCACACGATTGTAAGTGAACTAGAAGGAAGTATCCTCAAAATTTAGAATATTTTAAGGCTTTTTCACGTAAATGGCCAAAACAACTCCGCTGCAGTCAACTGGTACCGAGAAGAAACCCAACGTTTCTTGGACGATCAAGACTATCGAGTATTTTCAGAAAATAAAAATCATTTCTCCCGAAAACACAAATTCAATAAACTTTTTTGTATTTAAATTGTTCTGAATATCTTCGAGATCGAAGCATCATCTAACTACTCTTGTTATTACACAGTTTACCAGTTTATTTTAACTGATAGTGTACCAGTTGAAACTATTTCTAACTTTTACTTTATACAAGTTTTGAAACAGCAATTTTTCAAAAAGTAAGTTTGAAGTCATCGTCAAAATTTAACAATTTCGGAATTAGACCACTTGGAACTTTCTTATCGATAGAGCGCTTTAGAAACAATCGTCAAATTAAAGTTCTCTAAGAGCCCGAGAATCCAAAGAATACGTATGTAAACAGCATCGGTTTTTCTCATGACCCTATCGGAAATCTATAAATTTTGAAACAGCAATTATGCTTAAGAAGCGACTAAAATGGATATAATGTGCTCCACTGAATAGAAACGTTGTATATCGTAAAAAATGTGATAGAAGTGCCCCACACACACTGTCAAGTTTGAGCTCAATTATCTTGGCTCCTATAAGAGATATCAAAAATGTGTCAACTAACAAATTGTTTATCATATTATGATTAACAATTTATCAGTTGACAAATTTTTGATATCTTTCTCAGGAACCGAGATAAATGGGCTCAAAGTTGAAAGTCAGGGGGCACTTCTATTACAGGTTTTACGGTAGATGGTCCCGTTTGCCTCAAGGAACAAAAATGAAACAAGAACGGCATTACTATCTCTGATTAAATGGCCTCACGATTTATCCCAAAACACTCCCCACGTGCACTCGTTTAGAACAGACGATGTTTTGACCTCTCCCAGAAGGCACCCTGGTTTGCCACGTAGCGGAGGGGACCATCAATCAAATACACTGGTTGCTAATCCCCACCCGTCCATCTATGACCCGCCAAAAGAGCCTTCTCTATTGAACAAGGAACTGTATAGATGGTCCCGATTGCCTCAAGGAATCTTTACTATTAACAACCACCAAATTCTGTGTGTGCGTGTGTGTGTGTGTGTATCCGTTTGTTCCGTGTCGCCGGCCCTAGAAAAGGCCCCAATAGACCGAAATTTTTCAAATTTTCACAGATAATCCAAAATAGCAGCGAGATGATGCCCCAATTTTTCGTGTTTAAAAATTTTGATTTTGAAGCTTTTTGGAGACGTTCCTTGGTTTCGCGCCGAAGGCGCGGCAAACAGTCTGCTAGAAAACGAAGAAGAACAGCTAGTAACCCGAAAAGGGGGGCCATTAGCAAGCGGTCAAGGTCGAATATGGTTGGCCTTTATATGTGACAGACAGACTCTCCAATGTGACCGATGGAATACAGTGAGAGCGAGAGAGACGCAGACACAAGTAGAATGCCCTCCTCTTCTCCCTTCGTCTACCTTTCATTGTTCTTTCAAGATGACCTAACAGAATGGACGTCTCAACTAATTGATTTTCTTTAAAATTCTAATATTCCTTACCGAAACTTCAAGAAAACCGTCTGAATGGATTTCGAAGTTTTGGTTTTTGATTTTTCTGATTATTCTGATATTCTATATTTAGTAATAAGGTAAGAGTTTTTTCATAAGATTTGAGAGTATTTTTCAGTTGATTTTTGGCCATTTTCAGGAGTAGAGCTGTCGGATCACTCGAATTTTTGGAGATCGAAAATAATAATCGATTTTATTTACAGGTTTAACCATCACACACAGATGAGGGCAAGGATCCAACAGTCGGAAAAGTTTTGGAGGCTCTTGAAGCAACTCCCTTCCATACGGAGATTCTAGAGATGCTCTGAGAACGTAGGTTTTTATCGCAAAATATATAACCTCAATAATTAAAAATCAAAAAATTTCAGACAACACGGTTCTTCCCTATTTGCTCTTCGTGGACCGAGTGCTCGCGGTCCGTGCTCCCAACCGAAACTTCAAGAAAACTGTCTGAATGGATTTCGAAGTCTTGGTTTTTTGATTTTTCTGGTATTCTATGTTCAAAAATATGGTGAGTTTAAGAAAAATAGGAATTCGGAACTCAATCATGAAGCTTTCGGACAATTTCATAGTCAAATTTTGCAAAATTACTCAAAATTCCAAACTTCCACTATTTCGTATCTAACTGTTAAATGTTAGTTAATTACGGATTAATTAGGTTAATTACGGAATAAGAAAGGCGTTAATGCAACCAGGTCCTCCAAATTATTTCAAAGAGAAGACCACTGGAAGCATTCATATATTTCTTTTTCCATTTTTCAATTTTTTCCATTTTTTTTAAATACTGGAGAACTTGTTTTTGAAAAAGATCAAAAACATTCTTTCTTCAAATTTTCATTCTGAATGACATTCATTTTTCATATGCGAATATGCTAAATTACAAATTATTACTTACCGTTTTTTCTCAACTAAACGAGTCTTTTTTTTAATAATTTGATAATTTCAGGATCAGTGCGAAGGAGTCGACTTTGGATGAGCGTTGTCAGGCCATTTTTGAGAGGTGTGACCCAAGGAGTGCGAAGTATAAACCGATGACTGAGGAGGAGAAGAAGGAAGTGGAAGAATATGAGGCATTGACTTTAAAACGGCTTATAGAAATCCACACCGAACAGTCTCCTTACGCTTACGAAGAAAATTATAATCGTCAGCTTCGTAAGTTGTTTCAAGAAAAATTGAGAAAACTTTTTTTGTTACAGGCGAGAGCAAAATGGAGAAACTTAGGAGTGCAATCGGATTCAGCAAAGAAATTTTGGAGAAGAAGATTGCCAATACAATACTGATTTCCTGGCAAAAAACATACGATCGTACCGACTGTCAATACTTCAATGACCGCATGCGCAGAGACTTGGACCAGGAAATAAGAGATCAAATTCGGGACAGCGTCAAGAAAGGATATGAGAAGAGTATGGAGATGGTCAGCAACTACGAGAAGGATAAAATCATCAAGGAAGCTGACGAGAAAGAACGTGTTGATAAAGGACGTGTTAAAAATTCATCTTGAGTTTCTGAATATTGTGGTTTTTTCATAATAAACAAGTTGTTAAAATAAAAAGGACTTTATTCAAGATGTTTAAATTACAGCAAAGAAATTTCTTCATTCAAAACTTCTGCTGCATCCACTTTAACCAACTCGTTCTTTGATTTTTTGAATTCTTGGAAATCGGTAACTTCCGTCTTCACATTATTCAAACACTTCAAAAATTTTTGTACAATCCAAAAGATTCCGAATCCTATGATTGTCCCAAAAATGAAAGCCAAGATGACGATGTTTGTGATCTCTGGACAGGAGATTTCTTCTGGCCTTGTGGTCGATTTAGTGGTAATGGATTGGATGGTCAAAGGGGGACCACAAACGAGCTGAATTTTTTAAAATGAAAATTGAAAATTGAATTAAACTCACATGGTTATAATGACCATCTGCAGGTCTAATAGTAGTTTTTTCTCTCAACCCTATAGGTTTGTTTCACAATTCATTCTGATTCAATGTTTGAGGTCTTCTCGTAACTGAGGCCGTACTTTTTTCGTCCCGTAGGGATTGCACTTTTAGAGATTTCATTTTTAGATATTTATTTTTCAAAACTCTTGTCTTTTCGTATGCGGGTCTTGATTTTCTCGGAGATTTAATCTTTTATATTTCATAAGTCTCTCTTCATGAACTTTTCGGAGATGTTATCTAGTGTTTTAACATTTCACAATTATTAATGCAAAATTTATAAGAGGGATCTGGAACGGAGGTTGTACAGAGTTTATAAATGAGAATAAAAATGCCTGGATGTTTTCAATCAGTTCGAATAAAATCCTAGCAAAGAGTTTCCCAGTTTCATTTGTTTCAAGTCAAGAGAAAGATTGGATTGAGATTTGAAGTTTTTAGTTTTATTTTGTGTCATCAGGAAGTTTTGGTTAAACATTTGGTACGAAAATCTGTATATTTTACGTTTTTTTTTTCTCTAAGATCACAGGTACTGTAAGCGGAGCCCAGGAGATTTGTTGCTGAAGGGCATGGCATCCATCGTTTTGCGACTTTGACCAAATATATCTCGATTCCTGTAAGAGATAATTCAGAAATATGAGAAAGAATAATGTTTGTCTTAATATCAGAAACATTTCTTCAGTTGAATACTTCTAGATATCTCAAATGCGAAACGAGATAATTAGGGTCAAAGAAACCATCTGTTTAAAGAGTTTCACAGATTTTGAAAGTGAAAATGTAACTGTCATTTGAACGTGATGAAAATGTTTTTTGGAAAATTTAAATTCTAGACGAAAAAAACTACGTGAAGTGGTTTAGAAATCCACGACCCAAGATGACCTCATAGTCAGGTAGATAAGATCACTACAAAGGTAAAGAAAAGTAGAGAGAAGAAACATTTCTCGAGGTTCCCGAAAGGGGACCGGAGAAGGGATTCGATTCCGGATTTCTGGATCCGGATTCCTGGACCCGGATTCGGGATTTCGGATTCCTGATTCCGGATTCCTGAATTCGGGATTCCAGATTCGGGATTCTGGATTTCGGATTTCGGATTCCGGATTCCGGATTCCGGATTCGGAATTCCGGATTCCTGATTCCGGATTCCTGAATTCGGGATTCCAGATTCGGGATTCTGGATTTCGGATTTCGGATTCCGGATTCCGGATTCCGGATTCGGAATTCCGGATTCCTGATTCCGGATTCCTGAATTCGGGATTCCGGATTCGGGATTCGGGATCCTGGATTCCAGATTCTGGATTCCAGATTCCGTATTCCTGGATTCGGGATTCTGTATTCCGGGTTCCGAATTCCGGATTTCGGCTTCCGGCTTCCGGATTCCGGATTCCGGATTCCGGATTCCGGATTCCGGATTCCGGGTTCCGGGTTCCGGGTTCCGGGTTCCGGATTCCGGATTCCGGATTCCTGGATTTCTCGATCCCTGAATTCCGGATTCCTGGATTCCGGATTCCTGGGTCCGGATTCCAGTTCCCTAGGTCCGGATTCCGATCTCCGGATTTCGAATTCCTGGGTTCGGATTCCGGATCTCGGACATCGGACTTCGGATCCTGGATTCGCAATTTCCGAATTTTCTATCTTCTGAAAACCGGAATTTCTCAAATTCAGTATTCCATAAACTTATTTTTTCGGAAATTTGAAACTCTTTTCCAAAATTCAAAGATGTTTTCGAACTTCCGAATAATTTGTATTCGCTAATTTTTGATGTTCGTTCCGAATTTCTAGATTTCTTTACTCATGATTTTTCAAAATTTGAAAATTCTAAATATCTCAAATTTATAAATTACCGAAATTTCCAACTTTCGAGCTCAGAAATTCTAAAACTCTGACTATTCAAATTTCCGATTTTCCCAGTTTAGAACTTTCAAAAATAGTCCCTGAGCGAAAGTGTAAAACACTTTTCTGTAAGGTTACACGCACTGTAAGCGGAGCCCAGGAGGTTTAGCCCCGGAGGGGCGTAAACCGACTGGTAATGAACATTTTACAGTTGAAAACTTTTCGATATCTTCTACAGTAACCGAGAAAAATAAGCTTGAGGTTAGAAGTGGGCAGGCGGCAAGAGTCCCCCCGAACTGTCAACTTTGCGTCCATATATCACGGTTACAGTAGGAGGTATCAAAAAGTAGTCAACTGTTAAAACATTTATGATACTATAATGAACATTTTATCAGTTGACAACTTTTCGATATCTTCTACAGTAACCGAGAAAAATAGGCTTGAAGTTAGCAGCTTATTCTATCAGAGTTTTTACATTCTACCAATATATATTTTTTCAGAAAGCTTCTGGCAAAAAATTGAAATGGACGGAAATGATGGGTTTTTTGAATTTGAGATAATTCGCGACCATGCCAATGTATTCTATTCTTGCTTCCAGTTCTTCCTCCCAGCTGTCGTTTAATGTTAATTTCATATCAATAAAATATATTTAATTAACTAAATTTTACATATGTGCACTTTGAGCTCAATTATCTCGGTTATTGTAGGTTATATCAAAAATTTGTCAACTAGTAAAATACTGGTGATATTATAACAAGCATTTTATCAGTTGGCACATTTTTGCTATTTCTTACAGTAACCGAGATAATTGACGTCAAAGTTGAAGGTTCGAGTGTGCTTCTAGTAGAGGAAATACAGTATTCCCACTTTCTGTGTTTTGATACACTGCTGATGATAGCCTCGATGAACTAAAATTCCCATTTAGATCTAGATTTCATTTTTACCCTGAAACAGTAACCAATTATAATTCATTAATCATTTCCAAATGCTCAAAATTAAAATGCAACATTTATTCAATACAAATCCCAACAGAAAAATTATCACTTTGGAGGTTGAGCAATGACCTCCGCATCAGCAACAATACTTCCTTTCTTATCAGTGATATCCATGTAGTATCGATACATGTATCTCGTCTTGTTTCTCAATGCTGGCGATGGTGGGAATGACAATAGAATTCGATTGTATCCTTTCTGATCCGCCTGACAAGTGTGACGGAATTCCACGACTGGCTCCCACATTGGAGCTCTCGCTTGCTCACGTTCGTAGAATCAAGAATAAATTTCGGGGTTCTGGGTGGTTCTTCCATTTTTTAAATCTGAAAGTTATTGATTGTTTCGTTTTTAATGTAGAATAGCGGAGAGAAGTGAACCAAAAGCTGTGCCCTGTTCGCCTCAAGGAATAACGGATAGCTAGTACCACAAAAAGAGGGACCATTGGACTCTTGGCAAGTGGTCAAGGTCAAATACAGTTGCACACCACCACTCTCTGTGGTCCCAATGTGACAGATGAGATACAGAGAGAGTGAGAAAATGTTAGAGACGCAGACAAAATTAGAATGTGTCACAACCACAGGTAGACGTAGGACTGATCTATATCTGGGACGGCCCAGAATGCCCCCTTCTTCTTCCTCCGTCCGCCTTTCATTATTCTTTCAAGATGACCTAACAGAATGGACGTCTCAATTTATTGATTTTCTTTGAAATTCTAATATTCCATACCAAAACTTCAAGAAAACCGTCTGAATGGATTTCGAAGTTTTGGTTTTTTGATTTTTCTGATATTCAATGCTCAAAAAAAGAGGTAAGTTTCTTATAGAAATTTTAATCAAACTTTAAAAATTTCCATAATAATTCAGACCTATGGAGAAACGGACTATGAACAATTCCAATCAATTCTGAAAAACTCCGAGTTCCTGAAGAACAAAGCAACACATCATTTTTTGTAATAATTATGCTTTTAAACCAGAGCTCATTTTGAAGTTCCGAGAGATTTTGGAGTCCTGTGGGTCTGGCACTAAGGTTGTGGTAACTCGAGACCACACGTTCGGAGAACGGTATAGCACACGATTGTAAGTATACTAAAAAGGAAAATAAAACAATTATAAATTTGTATTTTTAGGCTTCTTCACGCAAATGACCAAAACAACTTCGCTGCAGTCAACTGGTACCGAGAAGAAACCCAACGTTTCATGGACGATCAAGACTATCGAGTATTTTTTGACAGTGATGGATCTTGAAAAAAGTTTGTTATGTACTAATTTTCTCGATTGACGAATTATGTTTTAGCCGATCCGAGAAGCCGAACTGAAAGCGAAAGAACAAGAAGAAAACCGATTGGCGAGACAAACGAGGGCCCTTAGGAGCAGAGCAAACAATGGAGTAATTTTGTGTCATTTATATTTCATTTTTTAGTAACTATATTTCTCCTTTACTTGTGAACCTACTGTTTTTCATTTTCTCTGAAAAATTATTTCTCGAAAACCCACAAATTCAATAAATCCCTTTGTATCAAAAATTGTGCTACATATCAAATATAGGGGCATATAATGAGGTTCGAGAATGAAGAATCATCTAACTACTCTTGTTAATACATAGTTTACCAGTTTACATTACTATTAGTGTACCAATTAAAACTATTTCTAACTTTTACTTTATACAAGTTTTGAAACAGCAATTTTTCAAAAAGTAAGTTTAAAGTCATCGTCAAAATTTAACAATTTGGGAATTAGATCAATTGGAACTTTCTTATCAATAGAGCGCTCTCGCAAAAATCGACAAATTAAAGTTGTATGTAAACAGCATCAGTTTTTCTCATGCCTCTACAGAAATTCTATTAACTTTGAAACGGCGATTTTTGTATGTAGCTCAACACAAAATTTATTACTGAACGAAGCAAAAAAGTATACCTATTAACATAATGAGCAACTCATACACTAGGAAAGTTAGAAAAAAGCGACTAAAATGGATATAATGTGCTCTATCTAACAAAAAATTTCATAGATGGTCCCACTTGCCTCCAAGGAACAAAAAAAAACAAGAACAGCTAGTAACTCTAAAAAGGAGGAACTACTGGACCATTAGCATGCGGTCAAGGTCGATTACAGTTGCACCCTCTCGATTTGACAGATGGAAAACGGAGATGAACCCTTGTGGTGATTTTCCAAAATTCCTATATCTCTGATTCAATATCCTCACGATCTACCCCACAACACTCGCCACGTGCACTCGTTCAGAACAGACGATGGGTTGACCTCTCCCAGAAGGCACACTGGTTTGCCTAGCGGGGGTTCATCCATCAAAAACACTGGTTGCTAATCCCCACCCGTCCATCTATGACCCGCCAAAGGAGCCTTCTCTATTGAACAAGGAATATGGTTGCACCCCAACCAAGGCTGTCGAATTTGGGCCGAGGCGTTTTTAGTTCAGGTACTTCTGAAATAGGTAGGATTCGGCGGCCTAGCGGCCCTGATAGTTTTTGGCTGGCTGAGCTTATTTTCGAAAGAACGGACTGATTGGTCCACGGTAACATACCGACGGCCTCAATCACGGCCGGCCGCGGCCGGCCGCGGCCCTGTTTCCGACAGCCTTGACCCCAACCCTCTCCAATGTGACAGATGGAATACAGAGAGAGTGTGAGAAACGCAGACACAAGTAGAACACCCTCCTCTTCTCCCTTCGCTTACCTTTCATTGTTCTTTCAAGATGGCCTAACAGAATGGACGTCTCAACTTATTGATTTTCTTTAAAATTCTAATATTCCTCACTGAAACTTCAAGAAAACCGTCTGAATGGATTTCGAAGTTTTGGTTTTTTGATTTTTTTAATATTCTATATTTAGTAATAAGGTAAGAGTTTTTTCATAAGATTTGAGAGTATTTTTCAGTTGATTTTTGGCCATTTTCAGGAGTAGAGCTGTCGGATCACTCGAATTTTTGGAGATCGAAAATAATAATCGATATTATTTACAGGTTTAACCATCACACACACACAGATGAGGGCAAGGATCCAACAGTCGGAAAAGTTTTGGAGGCTCTTGAAGCAACTCCCTTCTATACGGATATTCTAGAGATGCTCTGAGAACGTAGGTTTTTATCGCAAAATATATAACCTCAATAATTAAAAATCAAAAAATTTCAGACAACACGGTTCTTCCCTATTTGCTCTTCGTGGACCGAGTGCTCTCAGTCCGTGCTCCCAACCGAAACTTCAAGAAAACTGTCTGAATGGATTTCGAAGTCTTGGTTTTTTGATTTTTCTGGTATTCTATGTTCAAAAATATGGTGAGTTTAGGAGAAATAGGAATTTGAAACTCAATCATGAAGCTTTCGGACAATTTCATAGTCAAATTTTGCAAATTTACTCAAAATTCCGTACTTCCACTATTTCGTATCTAACTGTTAAATGTTAGTTACTTACGGATCAATAAGGTTAATTACGGAATAAGAAAGGCGTTACTGCAACCACGTCCTCCAAATTATTTCAAAGAGAAGACCACTGGAAGCATTCATATATTTCTTTTTCCATTTTTCAATTTTTTCCATTTTTTTTAAATACTGGAGAACTTGTTTTTGAAAAAGATCAAAAACATTCTTTCTTCAAATTTTCATTCTGAATGACATTCATTTTTCATATGCGAATATGCTAAATTACAAATTATTACTTACCGTTTTTTCTCAACTAAACGAGTCTTTTTTTTAATAATTTGATAATTTCAGGATCAGTGCGAAGGAGTCGACTTTGGATGAGCGTTGTCAGGCCATTTTTGAGAGGTGTGACCCAAGGAGTGCGAAGTATAAACCGATGACTGAGGAGGAGAAGAAGGAAGTGGAAGAATATGAGGCATTGACTTTAAAACGGCTTATAGAAATCCACACCGAACAGTCTCCTTACGCTTACGAAGAAAATTATAATCGTCAGCTTCGTAAGTTGTTTCAAGAAAAATTGAGAAAACTTTTTTTGTTACAGGCGAGAGCAAAATGGAGAAACTTAGGAGTGCAATCGGATTCAGCAAAGAAATTTTGGAGAAGAAGATTGCCAATACAATACTTATTTCCTGGCAAAAAACATACGATCGTACCGACTGTCAATACTTCAATGACCGCATGCGCAGAGACTTGGACCAGGAAATAAGAGATCAAATTCGGGACAGCGTCAAGAAAGGATATGAGAAGGGTATGGAGATGGTCAGCAACTACGAGAAGGATAAAATCATCAAGGAAGCTGACGAGAAAGAACGTGTTGATAAAGGACGTGTTAAAAATTCATCTTGAGTTTCTGAATATTGTGGTTTTTTCATAATAAACAAGTTGTTAAAATAAAAAGGACTTTATTCAAGATGTTTAAATTACAGCAAAGAAATTTCTTCATTCAAAACTTCTGCTGCATCCACTTTAACCAACTCGTTCTTTGATTTTTTGAATTCTTGGAAATCGGTAACTTCCGTCTTCACATTATTCAAACACTTCAAAAATTTTTGTACAATCCAAAAGATTCCGAATCCTATGATTGTCCCAAAAATGAAAGCCAAGATGACGATGTTTGTGATCTCTGGACAGGAGATTTCTTCTGGCCTTGTGGTCGATTTAGTGGTAATGGATTGGATGGTCAAAGGGGGACCACAAACGAGCTGAATTTTTTAAAATGAAAATTGAAAATTGAATTAAACTCACATGGTTATAATGACCATCTGCAGGTCTAATAGTAGTTTTTTCTCTCAACCCTATAGGTTTGTTTCACAATTCATTCTGATTCAATGTTTGAGGTCTTCTTGTAACTGAGGCCGTACTTTTTTCGTCCCGTAGGAATTGCACTTTTAGAGATTTCATTTTTAGATATTTATTTTTCAAAACTCTTGTCTTTTCGTATGCGGGTCTTGATTTTCTCGGAGATTTAATCTTTTATATTTCATAAGTCTCTCTTCATGAACTTTTCGGAGATGTTATCTAGTGTTTTAACATTTCACAATTATTAATGCAAAATTTATAAGAGGGATCTGGAACGGAGGTTGTACAGAGTTTATAAATGAGAATAAAAATGCCTGGATGTTTTCAATCAGTTCGAATAAAATCCTAGCAAAGAGTTTCCCAGTTTCATTTGTTTCAAGTCAAGAGAAAGATTGGATTGAGATTTGAAGTTTTTAGTTTTATTTTGTGTCATCAGGAAGTTTTGGTTAAACATTTGGTACGAAAATCTGTATATTTTACGTTTTTTTTTTCTCTAAGATCACAGGTACTGTAAGCGGAGCCCAGGAGATTTGTTGCTGAAGGGCATGGCATCCATCGTTTTGCGACTTTGACCAAATATATCTCGATTCCTGTAAGAGATAATTCAGAAATATGAGAAAGAATAATGTTTGTCTTGATATCAGAAACATTTCTTCAGTTGAATACTTCTAGATATCTCAAATGCGAAACGAGATAATTAGGGTCAAAGAAACCATCTGTTTAAAGAGTTTCACAGATTTTGAAAGTGAAAATGTAACTGTCATTTGAACGTGATGAAAATGTTTTTTGGAAAATTTAAATTCTAGACGAAAAAAACTACGTGAAGTGGTTTAGAAATCCACGACCCAAGATGACCTCATAGTCAGGTAGATAAGATCACTACAAAGGTAAAGAAAAGTAGAGAGAAGAAACAGTTCTCGAGGTTCCCGAAAGGGGACCGGAGAAGGGATTCGATTCCGGATTTCTGGATCCGGATTCCTGGACCCGGATTCGGGATTTCGGATTCCTGATTCCGGATTCCTGAATTCGGGATTCCAGATTCGGGATTCTGGATTTCGGATTTCGGATTCCGGATTCCGGATTCCGGATTCCGAATTCGGAATTCCGGATTCCTGATTCCGGATTCCTGAATTCGGGATTCCAGATTCGGGATTCTGGATTTCGGATTTCGGATTCCGGATTCCGGATTCCGGATTCGGAATTCCGGATTCCTGATTCCGGATTCCTGAATTCGGGATTCCGGATTCGGGATTCGGGATCCTGGATTCCAGATTCTGGATTCCAGATTCCGTATTCCTGGATTCGGGATTCTGTATTCCGGGTTCCGAATTCCGGATTTCGGCTTCCGGCTTCCGGATTCCGGATTCCGGATTCCGGATTCCGGATTCCGGATTCCGGATTCCGGATTCCGGATTCCGGATTCCGGATTCCGGATTCCGGATTCCGGATTCCGGATTCCGGATTCCGGGTTCCGGGTTCCGGGTTCCGGGTTCCGGGTTCCGGGTTCCGGGTTCCGGGTTCCGGATTCCGGATTCCGGATTCCTGGATTTCTCGATCCCTGAATTCCGGATTCCTGGATTCCGGATTCCTGGGTCCGGATTCCGATCTCCGGATTTCGAATTCCTGGGTTCGGATTCCGGATCTCGGACATCGGACTTCGGATCCTGGATTCGCAATTTCCGAATTTTCTATCTTCTGAAAACCGGAATTTCTCAAATTCAGTATTCCATAAACTTATTTTTTCGGAAATTTGAAACTCTTTTCCAAAATTCAAAGATGTTTTCGAACTTCCGAATAATTTGTATTCGCTAATTTTTGATGTTCGTTCCGAATTTCTAGATTTCTTTACTCATGATTTTTCAAAATTTGAAAATTCTAAATATCTCAAATTTATAAATTACCGAAATTTCCAACTTTCGAGCTCAGAAATTCTAAAACTCTGACTATTCAAATTTCCGATTTTCCCAGTTTAGAACTTTCAAAAATAGTCCCTGAGCGAAAGTGTAAAACACTTTTCTGTGAGGTTACACGCACTGTAAGCGGAGCCCAGGAGGTTTAGCCCCGGAGGGGCGTAAACCGACTGGTAATGAACATTTTACAGTTGAAAACTTTTCGATATCTTCTACAGTAACCGAGAAAAATAAGCTTGAGGTTAGAAGTGGGCAGGCGGCAAGAGTCCCCCCGAACTGTCAACTTTGCGTCCATATATCACGGTTACAGTAGGAGGTATCAAAAAGTAGTCAACTGTTAAAACATTTATGATACTATAATGAACATTTTATCAGTTGACAACTTTTCGATATCTTCTACAGTAACCGAGAAAAATAAGCTTGAGGTTAGAAGTGGGCAGGCGGCAAGAGTCCCCCCGAACTGTCAACTTTGCGTCCATATATCACGGTTACAGTAGGAGGTATCAAAAAGTAGTCAACTGTTAAAACATTTATGATACTATAATGAACATTTTATCAGTTGACAACTTTTCGATATCTTCTACAGTAACCGAGAAAAATAAGCTTGAGGTTAGAAGTGGGCAGGCGGCAAGAGTCCCCCGAACTGTCAACTTTGCGTCCATATATCACGGTTACAGTAGGAGGTATCAAAAAGTAGTCAACTGTTAAAACATTTATGATACTATAATGAACATTTTATCAGTTGACAACTTTTCGATATCTTCTACAGTAACCGAGAAAAATAGGCTTGAAGTTAGCAGCTTATTCTATCAGAGTTTTTACATTCTACCAATATATATTTTTTCAGAAAACTTCTGGCAAAAAATTGAAATGGACGGAAATGATGGGTTTTTTGAATTTGAGATAATTCGCGACCATGCCAATGTATTCTATTCTTGCTTCCAGTTCTTCCTCCCAGCTGTCGTTTAATGTTAATTTCATATCAATAAAATATATTTAATTAACTAAATTTTACATATGTGCACTTTGAGCTCAATTATCTCGGTTATTGTAGGTTATATCAAAAATTTGTCAACTAGTAAAATACTGGTGATATTATAACAAGCATTTTATCAGTTGGCACATTTTTGCTATCTCTTACAGTAACCGAGATAATTGACGTCAAAGTTGAAGGTTCGAGTGTGCTTCTAGTAGAGGAAATACAGTATTCCCACTTTTTGTGTTTTGATACACTGCTGATGATAGCCTCGATGAACTAAAATTCCCATTTAGATCTAGATTTCATTTTTACCCTGAAACAGTAACAAATTATAATCTTTACTATTAACAATCACCAAATTCTGTGTGTGTGTGTGTGTGTCCGTTTGTTCCCGGTTCCACAACCCTAGCGCAGTCACCGTTGGACCAAAATTTCCCAAATTTTCAAAGATGATCCGAAATAGCAGCGAGATGATGCCCGTCTATTTTGATTTGTGAAATTTTGTTTCTGACGTCTTTTGAAGACGTTCTTCTAATTTTGCAGTGCAAATCTCCAAAAAATTATTGAAGCAATATTTACGTCATCCCCGTCTAACCGCCCAAATTTTTTTCTCATCCACGATATTTTTGAGAGAAAGGTGATTTACTAGGAAACGTTATTTTAGTATGGGTTTTGAAGATTTGAAAGCGAGAAAAATTCAGAAACATTGAGAAAAACGAGAATGCGAAGAAAAATTAGAGCGCCCTTTCTGGAACACTCTAATTTTCAGGATTCCAAATTTTAAGAAATTTCGATTTTTGAATTTTCGAGTTACCGACTATCTAAATTTCTGAGCTCTTCTTCACAGAATTTGCGAAAACATTTCAGAATTTCAGATTTTCCATCATTTCAGTTCTCAAGTTTCGGATTTTCTAAGTTTTCGAAATTTAGAATCCTTGAATCCTTGAATCGATAGATTTCTGAATGTCTGAAGCTCCAAACTATTCTTCCGGGACTGTGTTCATTTCGGAAAGTTGAACTTCTGAATTTCAATTTTTTCTTTTTTTAATTCTCGAATTTTTGAACTTCAGAATGCCGTGGTCTGGACACTCTGAAAAAAAGCGGAACCCCGAAAAAACGAATCTGGCACTTTTTTGAAAGATTATGGCCGTTACATGCTGTAGCTATCCAGTCGGTTTAGAATCTCTCAATTTAGGTCTCCGGATTTCTACGTTTCCGGATTCCGAACATTCTGCTTTCTGAGATTCTTGAGTCAGAAGTTTCCAATTTTCCGATTTCCTGGATTTTCAAAAAAAAAAAAAGGAATTGAGAAATCTGGAATTTGAAACATAGGAAATTCAGAAAATCTAGATTGGAATACTTCCGAGTTTGGACTTTCTCAATTTCTCAATGTTCGAGATTCAATACATTTTCAAAATTAAAGTTTAATTTTTTTAAATTCACATTTCCCGTTTCCGGATGTCCTTACTTCCGACTTTCCGAATTCTCAAAATTCTGAATACCTTAATATCCGAAATATTGAATTGCGAAATTTTCGAAATGCCGAATTTCCGATTTCGAACTTTTCAATTTCTCAATTTCCTAAAATAGACCAAGAAAAAATAGTCCCTGAAAAAGTGGCAAAACCTGTCTAACAGATGGCCAAAAAAGGAGCCAGGAGGTTCCGCCCCGGAAAGGCGCAAACTGATATTTTTTTAATTGGAATGATTAGAAATTCGAAACTTTCGGAAAACAGAAGTTTCAGTATTCCCAAAATTCTGTCTTCAGTAGTTTGAAAATTTCGAAAATTGGGAAAATCAAATAATCAGAAATTTTGGACTCCGGGAAATCGTAAATTTTTAATTAGTAATTTGATTGTAAGATACAGAAAGGGGAAGCCAGGAGGTTGAGCCCCCGACAGGGGGCGTAAACCGACTGGTTCATTAATCATTTCCAAATGCTCAAAATTAAAATGCAACATTTATTCAATACAAATCCCAACAGAAAAATTATCACTTTGGAGGCTGAGCAATGACCTCCGCATCAGCAACAATACTTCCTTTCTTATCAGTGATATCCATGTAGTATCGATACATGTATCTCGTCTTGTTTCTCAATGCTGGCGATGGTGGGAATGACAATAGAATTCGATTGTATCCTTTTTGATCCGCCTG
This sequence comes from Caenorhabditis nigoni, assembly GCA_027920645.1. Taxonomy (NCBI): domain Eukaryota; kingdom Metazoa; phylum Nematoda; class Chromadorea; order Rhabditida; family Rhabditidae; genus Caenorhabditis; species Caenorhabditis nigoni. Next base: position 16,743,799 of record CP115867.1, on the reverse strand, counting down.
ACAAGTGTGCCGGAATTCCACAACTGGCTCCCACATTGGAGCTCTCGCTTGCTCACGTTCGTAGAATCCTGATACTGGAAAATTGAGGGATTTTTGGTATGAGGGTTTAGAGCTACCAAACTGGGGGTAGTTCGTTATTTCGGTGTGTCGTAGTTCTTAGAGGCTTTCCGGTGTGTTTTCTAGCCTATTTCATACATTCGCCTAGAAAATACAACGTGAGAAAGTTAGGCCGCCGAGTTTAATAGTTCAGAAAACACGTTAGGTGTATGTTAGGTCATTTCTAGGCAATAATAGTTGGTGGCCTAGAAAACTCAATTTTCAAAAGTTAGGCCACTATGTGCAAAAGCTCCAGAAAACCCATCAGGATACTATCAGACCGTTTCTAGGCCATAAAAGCTCGTGGCCTAGGAAGTACATCGTTCGAAAGTCAGGCCACAATGGAAAAATGTTCTAGAAATGACCTGACATTCCCCTGATTCGTTGTCAAGGTCATTTTAGCATTCTGGCCTAACTTCCGCAAGTTTGATTTTCTAGGCCACGAAGTTTTGTGAACTAGAAATGGCCTGATGGGTTTTCTAGGCATCATAAGTTGGCGGCCTAGAAAACTCCACTTACAAAAGTTAGGCCACTAAGCTAAATGGTCTAGAAAACCCACCAGATAAATATAAAGCCATTTTTAAGGCATACAACTAGTTGGCCTAAAAAATTCAACTCGCAAAAAATAGGCCACTGTGTTAAAAACGCCTAGAAAACCGACCAGGAAATCTTCTTGCTACGTTTAGGCCATAAATTCCGTCGCCTAGAAAATTCAAATTTCAAAAACTAGGCCACTCTGAAAAAATGGCCTAGAAAACCCATTAGGTGCATATTAGGCCGGTTCGAGGGAGTAAAAATTGATGGCCTAGAAAAGTTAACTTGCGAAAGCTGGTGCTACAGTAGGTTGATTTGGCTGTTTCATGACATTGCTATATTTGAATGTGCCGATTCATGAATCAGTGATATGAATCAGTGAGTGAAATTTTGAATCGATATATTTTATTCTTGAGATTGATCAGAAATTCTAGATTTGAACCGTATTGTGAGCATACACAGAAGCAGAAAGGCATAGTCTGCGTTGTCTCAAAGCTTATCATCGAAAAATAGCCGGATTATGTATCATTCTGTAGCTCTGGTTAAGTTCTACATTTTTGTATTTATTCCAGCCAAAAATTCCCAGTTTTGCTGAGAAAACTCACACGAAACCGAAGTGATTCCAATATTCGCCGCCCCACTATCCGTGACAATCGCTCCATCGCGAATCGATCGATCCGGGTCCTCGTCGCGGATGTTGAAGGTGATCTCGTAGGTATACTGACGAGAATGACCACATAGGAATGACATGTTTAAGGAAAACGTGTCATATTGGGCAGACACATCCGGTGCCAACAGGAATAAGAGGAGGAGAAGGGGAGAGAACATTCTGAAAACTGAAATTTGGGGAAGAGGGGGATGGTTTTATAGGGGAGCCATAATTCGATTAAGACGGTTTTTTGGCGTCATGGGAATTTGACAAAAAAACAAAAGTTTATGATAGGAAATTGAATTTTTGCAACTTTTTGTATTCATTCTATTCATCAGATTTCAAAACAATTGAAGGTTTTTTAATTTTTATTGGTTGTGGACGAAAACAGTTCAAATAAAAAAAAATAAATTTTAGAAATTTTCAGAAGCCGTCTGCAAGTTCTGATCATTGATGAGAACAGTCTCGTCACGAGGCCTTTTCTGGCTCAATCCTTGAAATCATAGTATGCAGACAATCTCTACCATTGGCTGAGTGAGATCTTCTGGAGCAAGAATAGACGCGGTGCAATGGTTTGGTCCGTAAGCCACGGTGTAGTTGGCGCCTGGAAGAACAGTTGTTCTAATTTTAATATCATCAGAAATAGTGTTAAAACCCAGGACCCAGGACCCAGGACCCAGGACCCAGGACCCAGGACCCAGGACCCAGGACCCAGGACCCAGGACCCAGGACCCAGGACCCAGGACCCAGGACCCAGGACCCAGGACCCAGGACCCAGGACCCAGGACCCAGGACCCAGGACCCAGGACCCAGGACCCAGGACCCAGGACCCAGGACCCAGGACCCAGGACCCAGGACCCAGGACCCAGGACCCAGGACCCAGGACCCAGGACCCAGGACCCAGGACCCAGGACCCAGGACCCAGGACCCAGGACCCAGGACCCAGGACCCAGGACCCAGGACCCAGGACCCAGGACCCAGGACCCAGGACCCAGGACCCAGGACCCAGGACCCAGGACCCAGGACCCAGGACCCAGGACCCAGGACCCAGGACCCAGGACCCAGGACCCAGGACCCAGGACCCAGGACCCAGGACCCAGGACCCAGGACCCAGGACCCAGGACCCAGGACCCAGGACCCAGGACCCAGGACCCAGGACCCAGGACCCAGGACCCAGGACCCAGGACCCAGGACCCAGGACCCAGGACCCAGGACCCAGGACCCAGGACCCAGGACCCAGGACCCAGGACCCAGGACCCAGGACCCAGGACCCAGGACCCAGGACCCAGGACCCAGGACCCAGGACCCAGGACCCAGGACCCAGGACCCAGGACCCAGGACCCAGGACCCAGGACCCAGGACCCAGGACCCAGAAACTAAACCTCGAAGTGAAATACTCTTCTGTTCCCACCGAAAATGTTTTACATTCCTGAATCTCAACTCAAAACAAAATAACTCACTATTCTCCTCTGGAACACATCCGAATTTGAAAAAAACTTTGAGAAGAAGCTCATTTTTCGGTATAGACTTGGTAGAAGTTGCAGGTATCTGTTGGGTAGGGGTCCCTTCGAAGGATAGACACCATCGTCGTGTTTGGGGATCAGTCGCCCAGGCAGGGAAGTTCATCTTGTTCACGTCTGGGATCCTTTCCTAGGTCATGTGGAGCAGTGCCAGTTTACTTGGGAGAATCCTCTCGTCACCAGGTTTCTCTTGTGCGCTTCTTGGAACACACTCCGAAATCTATAATTTTAGGATTTTTGCAATTCACTTGACTGAGAGAAACTCACTTTTGAAGCATTGACCAATTTTGTTTCTGATGGAATCTATGCGAGCATTGTTGAGAAATTGAAATTTCTCGAAAACTGCCTCGAGATAATCAGCAGCTTCTTGCTGGAAAACAGGAAGTTTCGTACCTCGAGATTTATTTAAGAATTGTCATAATCTTTTTGAAAAACTCACAATGAGAAACCTCTTGGGGCAACTTTCTTTTTGGATGAAGACGACATGACGAAGACAGAGGGCACCGAAGTTGAAGAAAATCTAAGAAAAGAAAGATTTAAATCAGAAAATATGATGAGAATTCGATTCGACTGATTGAGAGAAAATTTGTATCGAACCTTTCGAGTCTTTCAATTCCATCTCGTTGACAAACACCCGAAATGACTCAAAAACAGTCTCAGATGATCTATAAAAAAAAGAGTGTAGAGCGACGAACTATAGAAATAGATTGAATACGCGCCGAAGGGGAACCAGTCAGCTGTTTGAAGCGCCGGAAGCGCTGCAAACAGACTGATCTTATTTTGAAAAAAACTTACCTCATTTTTTAGCATAGAATTTTAGAAAAATAAAAAAAACCAAAACTTCGAAATCCATTCAGACGGTTTTCTTGAAGTTTTGGTTAGGAATATCAGAATTTTGAGGAAAATCAATAAGTTGGGACGTCCATTCTGTTAGGTCATCTTGAAAGAACAATGAAAGGTAGACGGGGGAGACGAAGGGGACATTCTAATAGTCTCTGCGTCTTTCTAACTCTCTCACTCTCTCTGTATCCCATCTGTCATATTGTGACAAGCAGAGAGGTGTGGTGTGCAACCGTATTTGACCTTGACCGCTTGGCAAGGGTCCAGTGTTCCCCCTTTTAGTGTTACTAGCTGTTCTTGTTTCTTTGTCTATTTCGTGAGGCAAACTGGTCAATCTTTTAGAGCGCATTTCATCGATTTTCGTCATTTTCTCCTCCTAGGTTTCTTCTTTAGAAGATGTCCATTAGTCTAAATGTTATACGTTTTTCGTTCAGTAATACATTTTGAATCAAACTAATTTTCAAAAATTGATGTTTCAAAATTTTATATATCCAAAACTAGGAATAGTTTTCACTGGTGCTCATACCATCGAATAGAAATTAGAATTTCTAGGATAACATAAAAATCTAAATGATTTTTGGTTGCATTAACGATTAATTGAGGTACACTACTGGCCATAAATCTATCCTCTTTGGTTTTTTGGCTGTAACTTTCTTCAAAATGGAGCGAAAGTATCAAACTTCTCTGTAAAAGGTTAAAAATCATTTGAGAAATAAGATTCAATCCTATTTACATCTTAGAAACAAAAACAAAAATTTTAACAAAAAAATTCGATTTTTGGAAAAATTCGGATTTTTTGAAATTTTTTTCAAAAATCTGGAAAAAATAGAAAACGGTCATCAATGTGAAATATAACATTATAAACATAATTAACAGGTCTTTAACCAATTTTTAAGCAAGTAATACATCATTTGGATAAGGTTCTGCATATGGTATTGTTGTTCAAAGTGACAACTATCGATTTTGGCAATTTTCGCTCTCTCTGCTCTCGTTTCCCAAATTCGAGTGCTCAATATTCAGTACTTTTTATGTTTTTATTATTGTTTAGGTGTCATTCTACAATATCTAATCATTTTCCACTCGAAAAGGTGCCTCTCTGAGGTCCGAAAAGCAATTTTATAATTTCTGGGATAGGCAAAACCCTGCATGAGGTTAACTTTTAGCCATTCTGGTAGAGTCGGTTGAGGGAATTTTGTATTTTTTCTTACAGATATCAATACCACAATCCTGCTAAAGTCTATAAAACACAATTTCGTGTTGCGAAACGTCTTAAGAAATGCTAGAAAGCGTTTCGAAATGGATCGTATTGAGAACAAATGTTGATCAAATAGGCTACCGATTCAGATTCAACTCCCGAGGTCTCCATTTGTCAATCTTAAACACGAATTTAAGAAAAGTAGTTGTTGTGATCATTCCTGGACGATTAACATGAGATTCCATCATTCTCAAGGACCGATGATCAATCTGACCCAACACAGGAATGTTGTAACTTGAACTCGCATTACGAAATAGATCAGGCAAGCCAGGCATGGGCTTTTCGCAACACGAAATTGTGTTTTTTAGGATTTGGCAGAACTGTAGAATTGGTATCTGTAAGAAAAAATACAAAATTCCCTCAACCGACTCTAATAGAATGGCTAAAAGTTAACCTCATGCAGGTTTTTGCCTGTCCCAGAAATTATAAAATCGCAGTTCGGACCTCAGAGAGGCACCTTTTCGAGTCGAAAATGATTAGATATTGTAGAATGACACCTAAACAATGATAAAAACATAAAAAGTACTGAATATTGAGCACTCGAATTTGGGAAACGAGAGCAGAGAGAGCGAAAATTGCCAAAATCGATAGTTGTCACTTTGAACAACAATACCATATGCAGAACTTTATCCAAATGATGTATTACTTGCTTAAAAATTGGTTAAAGACCTGTTAATTATGTTTACAATGTTATATTTCACATTGATGGCCGTTTTCTATTTTTTCCAGATTTTTGAAAAAAATTTCAAAAAATCCGAATTTTTCCAAAAAGTGATTTTTTTTTGCTAAAATTTTTTGTTTTCGTTTTTAAGATGTAAAAAGGTTTGTATCAAATTTTTCAAACAATTTTTAACATTTTACAGAAAAGTTTGATATTTTCGCTCCATTTTGAAGAAAGTTACAGCCAAAAAACCAAAAGGGGATAGATTTATGGCCAATAGTGTATAGTTCCAACCAAAACCCCATAAGATTTTTATTCAGTAGAGCACATTTTATCAATTCCATTTATCTTTCTTTTTCTTTTCCTGATAAAACCAACAAAAAAACAATAAGTTTCAGACATAAAAAATGGAAGAACCACCCAAACCCCCGAAATTTGGATTACTAAAGTTCCCATTTCCATTGAGAGAGCAAGTTATCAGAAATATGGAGTTTATGGATGTGTTAGTTCAGATTTATCAGCTTTATCTAAATCTCTCCCATCTTTTTCAGCTTCCACTTCTCAACACTCTCCAAACGATCCAAAAATATGGTCCGCAGTGCAAAATATCAAACATATCGCATAAATTTTGATTTCGATGATGATGATAGCTCTATGGATCACGTAGAAGTGGATTTTAACGAGGGAAGGGAGGATTTCAAAATTAGCTTATCGGATTCAGAAGATCCTTCTAAAAGAAATCCGTATAGACTGGATGGTCTAGAGCTTGCCAACCTCATTGATGAACCGTCGGATGACTACAGAAAGAAGATGAGCTCTCATATATTATTCATACATCATTCCAAATGGACTAGCGTTCGTTTTGGAAGGAACTTTGAGCATGTGAATGATCTTTATCTGTGGGATGTTACCAAACAATTTGATTCTGTGATTCTTTCTGGGGACGACAAACTTCACATAACACCTAAATACCTTCAATCTATTCTCAATTCTACAAAAGCGAAGAAATACACTCTAGACTTTAAAATTGAAGATATAAACTTTGAGTATCAGGAACCATTAGATTGTGAACAATTGATTGTGGTAGGAACTATTCAATGGTTGGATACAGACAATTTCCTGAAAAGGAACCCGAATTTAAAGCTGCTTCAAGGAAAGCACCTTCCAGGAGAGAAAATCAACGATTTACTGAAACAATGGATTAATGGAGAAGCAGTTGATTTGAAAGAGCTGGTTTTATTGAAGGGGCGTGGTTATCCAGCCGACGTTATTTTCGATGGAATACTGACAATGGAAACCAAGCTTACGTAAGTGATCATTAACGACTTGCACTTAATTATCTCGATTCTTTTAAGAGATATAAAGTATTGTGAACTAGCACAATGTTTGTCACATCATAACCAACATTTCTATAGTTAGCAAATTCTTGATATCTCTTATAAGAACCGAGTTAATTGAGCTCAAAGTGCAATTAATAATTTCTCAAATTTTTCAGAGAGGATCAGGTTAAAAGAATATCTCTGTGTTGGAATAAGGACGGAAAAACGGTAGATATCCAAAGAAAAATCGATGGAAAATTGGCTACAGTACACATCAATCAGTCGGGATGCTTTGTCAGCATGTGTAATGAGAAACGTCTCTATAAACTTCAACATTGATAAATTTTTTCAATAATTCAGTTTTTCTATGTTTTACAATCAATTTTTTGTTTGAAAAATTTTTGTTCGTTCTCAATTGGACAAACCGGACCATTACTTCTCACAAATTATATTATTTGGACCCGGAAAAAGACGATTTTTTGGGATTTTCTCTTCATATCCGAGTTTTTTTTCATTTGCTTCAAGCTCCATTTTTGAGTTTCTGAAACTTCCAAAAATTCTAAAAAGTATAACTGTTTCAGGGAAAACATGAAATCGTGATCTAATTTCATATTTCAGTCGTCAGTCTTTCATTTGAGCTTATTTATCTTAATTTCTACAACAGATATCCACAAATTATGAAACTTCTGGTAAACTTTTAACCAAAATTTTATCAGTGGACAAAATTTTGATATCTTTCATAGGAACCTAGATAATTAAGCTCAAAATACGTCTACAAAGCAGCATTTTGTTAATAGCACATTTTTAAATCACTCAACTAAAAATTAATATTTTTCATGTTCCAGATCAAGTAGATCAAGAACTAGGATTCTCATAAATCAGTGATAAACATATAAAGATTGCTCAAATTACGGTTATTGAGCTACGCTCGAATTTAATTGGATTTTTGGAAAACCACAAATTCCAAAAAACCATTGTCGGAGGAATTGTTCAAATACTGATAAGAAACTTTATCATAAAATATGTAGTCTCGTGCCGAATGGAAAGTGGGATGTGAATTAAATATACTGATTTGTAGGATTTCCAAATACTGGAGACATCTGTACACACAGATAAATTTTTCCGGGTTTGTATCCCTGTTTTATTCAAAACCTCTTATCAAACTGTTATTGCACATGTTCCTTACAACGGAAATATCTCATTTTCAACTATATTTGACTTTCTTGGAACAGTAAATTTTCAAAATTACTTTTTCTATATTTTTGTCCGGAGTACTGTATTCTCCGATTATTTCTACAATACCGAAATTTTCAGCCAATAAAGCCTAAATAATTTTGAGGATTTCCCCATAATAAACAGTATTCTAAATTGATAAAAATTTTACTGTTTCCGAGAAAAACTTATTTACCAATTTTCGAAGACCTTCTGATCAGAGCATTAGAAAACACTTTTGCCAAACTAAAAAAACAAGAATTTTGGATTTTTTAATTTTATTTTATACACAAATGAACAATTAAAAATCAAGTTACTACAAAAATGGAATAGTTTAGAAAATTGTCTGAGCGTCCAATCCACGGAATGCAGTGCTGAATCCTTCATAATGAGTGTTTAGGACTGTTTGATCTGGAATGGCGAGTTGGCATGCTAAGTCACAGATTACTCGGAATTCGGTTGCTCCCTTTTGGCGCCAATTCTCGAAGAACTTCACGTGGATTCTGAAAATAGGACATTCAAAATAAGTCTGTCGGAAATATAATCAAGGTTACTTACCTGTTTACAAAACGTTTTAACACTGTTGTTGAACGTTTTCAAGAAGGGTCCCAATTCATTGTCGTCTGGTTCGCAGATAGGGTTGTTCTAGAGAGAAGAACAGAATAGAATAGACAGAATAATATCAGGAAAATCAGAAGGAATATAAATCCGACGTTCATACAGAAGATCGTCTGGATACACATAATAGGGGGGTTGGAATGAATACTAATGGATCTGCAGGGTATTTATAGGGGACATTCTAGGGGCGGAGTCAACTCATTGTCATCATATCATTATCATTATCATCATTATCGTTGTCATGGTGTCCTTTAGATGACATTATATTGTTTATGACTGTAAACAGTATGACGGGCCTTAATTTTGTCATCATTGAAGTCTGATGGAGAAGTTATGGATTATCGAATTTTCGATGTAGGCAATATCAGTGGGTCCACTCACTGGACCAGAATTTATTAAAACATTTTAAGTGTTTCAAATCATGTTTATCAAAAATTAGAATTCTCCAATGTCAATCCAGCTATTTAGGCCAAAAATTCGGGGGGTACAACTGATTTAGGGGTACAAAATCTGTCCAGCTATCTAGGTGGATGAGCTACGTGGATTCAAATATTCCATTTCTGTTTCAAATTGAATAGTTTAGAAATCACAACTTTCAGAGAATATTTTTTCAGTATACAGTTGTTCAATTATTGATAGGAAACTTCGTCTCCAACTCGAAATTTTCGTACGAGAACAAATTATTTTCAGCTGGATTAGATTTTTTAAACAGTAAATTGTTAAAAATCACAAACTTCTGAAATTAGTCTTCAGTGGACAGTTGTTTAAATACTGATAAGTTGTTAAAGTTACTGTTTCAAAGTTCCTATATTTTTCATTAAATTTCAAAGATCATCAATAACTTCGATTTCCTAGCATCCCACCAGACTTCACAATCAAAATTAGCAATTTGAATAATGGCTTCAAGCATTTTTAGCGTCTATGCATAGAAAATTTTTCAATCAATTCAATTCAACTCAATTCAATTCATTAATCGGGACCCAGGAATCCGGAATTCGGACCCAGAAATCAAGAATCCGGAATCCGGACCCATGAATCCAAAACCATGATCCAGGAATCCGGAATACGAACTTAGACGCACTCGTATCTACACAAGAGGGTGGATTTCCTTTATTTTATAGGGTTTTTTTTGAGACAAGATTGTTTTCAAAAGACATTCGCTTCTAAGAGGAATTGAACCCTAGATGCTGAGATTGGAATTCAACAGCTTTATCCACTTTACTATTTAGAGCTACGTGAATAATACTATCAGATGGTTATTATATATTTTCAAAGTTTTTTTCAAGACAAAAAAAATAAACAAGCACTTGAATTAAAATTTTGAGGAAATATCGCGTGAAGCAATATTTATAGGGATTTATGGAAAACCGAATCCAGATAGAAGTAGAAGCCCGAATTTCAATTTTTACAAGTTTCTTCATGATATATGACCTGAATAAATAGATTATTGACAATACAAATGAATAGATTTTTAGGTACTCTCTGGTTTATGGCAATAAGCCTATTTTTAAGAGAAGCCCATGGATTTCTATTAGAGAAAATAAGGTCGTTGAATATTCCAGAATTTTCGGAACTGTGAATTTAAAACTCGGCAATTCCTCAAGCTTCAAATTTTAGAATTTCTAAATTTCGAAATTTCAGATTTTTTGCAGTTAGGAATTTTTTGGGAATTTCAAAATTCCTGGAATTTGAATTTCGAGATCCTGGAATCTCAGAACTTCATAAATTCCGAATTTTAGACATTAGAATTCGAGGATGAAAATTTCGAAACACTGAATTTCAGAATTCTTAACTTCCAAATAGTGAAATTTCTGAACTTTTGGATAAAAAATTTTTGAAAATAACACATTGAAAAATAGAAGCCCATCCTGAGGAATTGATTTAAAAATAGAAGCCCATGGGCTAACTGCCAGTTTAGGGTACTAACATATATTTTAAGATCTGGGAGTACTTTTAAGGGCAAATAGAAGTTTAGGAAGGAATGGGTTGTTTTCCGAAAGAGATTCGTCCTATTTCTCTTTCTATTTTCATAGGGAATAAATTTGAATCCACTCTAACGATTGTGTATCCACGTTTCTTATATTTTATCACCCTCTTTTTTAATGTCACGGAAAAAATATAAAATTTTTGTGCTTGAAATCAGATTACAGTAACTAGGGAGAATCACCGTGAAAAATAAAAAATAAATTTATTTGATGGATTCCGGAATTCCGGGTCCGGATTCCTGATTCCGGATTCCTAAGTTCGGGGAGCTGTTATTTACACAATAGGGTAGATTTGCTTTATTTTTTATTTTTCACGGTGATTCTCCCTAGTTACTGTAATCTGATTTCAAGCACAAAAATTTTATATTTTTTCCGTGACATTAAAAAAGAGGGTGATAAAATATAAGAAACGTGGATACACAATCGTTAGAGTGGATTCAAATTTATTCCCTATGAAAATAGAAAGAGAAATAGGACGAATCTCTTTCGGAAAACAACCCATTCCTTCCTAAACTTCTATTTGCCCTTAAAAGTACTCCCAGATCTTAAAATATATGTTAGTACCCTAAACTGGCAGTTAGCCCATGGGCTTCTATTTTTAAATCAATTCCTCAGGATGGGCTTCTATTTTTCAATGTGTTATTTTCAAAAATTTTTTATCCAAAAGTTCAGAAATTTCACTATTTGGAAGTTAAGAATTCTGAAATTCAGTGTTTCGAAATTTTCATCCTCGAATTCTAATGTCTAAAATTCGGAATTTATGAAGTTCTGAGATTCCAGGATCTCGAAATTCAAATTCCAGGAATTTTGAAATTCCCAAAAAATTCCTAACTGCAAAAAATCTGAAATTTCGAAATTTAGAAATTCTAAAATTTGAAGCTTGAGGAATTGCCGAGTTTTAAATTCACAGTTCCGAAAATTCTGGAATATTCAACGACCTTATTTTCTCTAATAGAAATCCATGGGCTTCTCTTAAAAATATGCTTATTGCCATAAACCAGAGAGTACCTAAAAATCTATTCATTTGTATTGTCAATAATCTATTTATTCAGGTCATATATCATGAAGAAACTTGTAAAAATTGAAATTCGGGCTTCTACTTCTATCTGGATTCGGTTTTCCATAAATCCCTATAAATATTGCTTCACGCGATATTTCCTCAAAATTTTAATTCAAGTGCTTGTTTATTTTTTTTGTCTTGAAAAAAACTTTGAAAATATATAATAACCATCTGATAGTATTATTCACGTAGCTCTAAATAGTAAAGTGGATAAAGCTGTTGAATTCCAATCTCAGCATCTAGGGTTCAATTCCTCTTAGAAGCGAATGTCTTTTGAAAACAATCTTGTCTCAAAAAAAACCCTATAAAATAAAGGAAATCCACCCTCTTGTGTAGATACGAGTGCGTCTAAGTTCGTATTCCGGATTCCTGGATCATGGTTTTGGATTCATGGGTCCGGATTCCGGATTCTTGATTTCTGGGTCCGAATTCCGGATTCCTGGGTCCCGATTAATGAATTGAATTGAGTTGAATTGAATTGATTGAAAAATTTTCTATGCATAGACGCTAAAAATGCTTGAAGCCATTATTCAAATTGCTAATTTTGATTGTGAAGTCTGGTGGGATGCTAGGAAATCGAAGTTATTGATGATCTTTGAAATTTAATGAAAAATATAGGAACTTTGAAACAGTAACTTTAACAACTTATCAGTATTTAAACAACTGTCCACTGAAGACTAATTTCAGAAGTTTGTGATTTTTAACAATTTACTGTTTAAAAAATCTAATCCAGCTGAAAATAATTTGTTCTCGTACGAAAATTTCGAGTTGGAGACGAAGTTTCCTATCAATAATTGAACAACTGTATACTGAAAAAATATTCTCTGAAAGTTGTGATTTCTAAACTATTCAATTTGAAACAGAAATGGAATATTTGAATCCACGTAGCTCATCCACCTAGATAGCTGGACAGATTTTGTACCCCTAAATCAGTTGTACCCCCCGAATTTTTGGCCTAAATAGCTGGATTGACATTGGAGAATTCTAATTTTTGATAAACATGATTTGAAACACTTAAAATGTTTTAATAAATTCTGGTCCAGTGAGTGGACCCACTGATATTGCCTACATCGAAAATTCGATAATCCATAACTTCTCCATCAGACTTCAATGATGACAAAATTAAGGCCCGTCATACTGTTTACAGTCATAAACAATATAATGTCATCTAAAGGACACCATGACAACGATAATGATGATAATGATAATGATATGATGACAATGAGTTGACTCCGCCCCTAGAATGTCCCCTATAAATACCCTGCAGATCCATTAGTATTCATTCCAACCCCCCTATTATGTGTATCCAGACGATCTTCTGTATGAACGTCGGATTTATATTCCTTCTGATTTTCCTGATATTATTCTGTCTATTCTATTCTGTTCTTCTCTCTAGAACAACCCTACCTGCGAACCAGACGACAATGAATTGGGACCCTTCTTGAAAACGTTCAACAACAGTGTTAAAACGTTTTGTAAACAGGTAAGTAACCTTGATTATATTTCCGACAGACTTATTTTGAATGTCCTATTTTCAGAATCCACGTGAAGTTCTTCGAGAATTGGCGCCAAAAGGGAGCAACCGAATTCCGAGTAATCTGTGACTTAGCATGCCAACTCGCCATTCCAGATCAAACAGTCCTAAACACTCATTATGAAGGATTCAGCACTGCATTCCGTGGATTGGACGCTCAGACAATTTTCTAAACTATTCCATTTTTGTAGTAACTTGATTTTTAATTGTTCATTTGTGTAAACTTATTTAACAGTACTTTTTTGAAATTTTCCGATCACTAAACTATTTAATTGGAAACAGAAATTCAAAAATATTATTTGCAGCTGAATATCTTAATAACCGTAATGCGAAAAATGTATTGTGGGAAAATTGGAATAGAAGCGATCTAATTATCAATCTTATTGATTGGAAAATTGAAAAAAAATTAAAGCCAGTTCTGTGCCTAAAACTTTGTTATAATTGAAGTTTTTTGAAATTTATTGTACTGAATTTTTGAATATCTCAATTCCTGATAACCAATAGCAGTGTCTGTTAACTTTGACCAAATATATCTCGGTTTTTTTGAAAGATATCAAAAAAATTCAAGTACAAAAATGCTTGTCTTGATATCAGAAACATTTTATCAGTTGAACATTTTTTGAAATCTTAAACGGGAAACAAGATAATTAGGTTCAAAGAAACGATATATTTCAGAAGTTTTACAGATTTCAAGAACGAAAATTTAAGTGTTATTTGAACGTGATAAAAATATATAAAAAAGAAAATAGTTGTTGATAAAATTTGAATTCTAGACAAAAAGATCTGCGTGAATTGGTTTAGAAATCCACCATCCAAGATGACCTCAGGGAGATAAGATCACTATAAATGAAGAAGAAAGTGGAAGGTAGAATCAGTTCTCCCTTTCTCTGGGGTCCAGAGAAGGGGAGCCGGAGAAGGGATCCAGACTCCTGGGTCCGGATTCTTATGTCCGGATTCCGGATCCTTATGGATATGGACAATTCTGGATTCCACAGCTCAGACAACAATGTAAGTCTTTTCTTCAAAAATGCACAGCGTGCCAACGAATGACGAAGCAGCCATGCAAGTATCCAAACATGGGAAAACTCCCAAAAGACAGGATTGTCATCAGCAGACCATATGCAATAGTCGGACTGGACAATTTCGGACCAATTGCAATCAAAAACCAAGATGGCAGTGAAGGAACCGCCTACGGAACAATCTTCACATGTGCAGTCACAAGACTTGTGCACGTTGAAATCGTGTACAATGCATCAGCTCTTGAATTTCTCAACGCACTGAGAAGATTCGTTGCAATCAGAGGAGTTCCGGACAAGATCATTTCGGACAACGGATCAAACTTCGTTCTTGGACAAAAACTCATCCAAGATGCAATTGCTCTGAGCCCAGAAGAACTCCAAACAATTCAATGGAAGTTCATCACGCCTTACTCTCCATGGAAAGGAGGATTCTACGAGAGACTCATCAAGTCAATCAAACACATCTTCTGGAAGTCACAGAAACGTGCCAAGCTGAGTCCAGAAGAGCTGAGAACCGTCTTCTACGAAATAGCAGCCGCTATCAACAGCAGACCACTGACAACAGTTGAAGATGACATCAACAGTGGAAATGCACTACGTCCAATGGACTTCATCAATCCAGAAATGAAGATCGTGCTACCAATCGAAAATCTGATGGAACTCAAAGAAGACTACAGACCTTCAGCAGAACTCAATGCTTTGGAGACCAAGATGGGAACAATCGAAGCTCTGAAATCATCAATGGAAGCCTCAAGCAAAGCATGGAAGAAGTGGCAATCCAAATATCTGGCAGAGCTGAGAGAACACCACAAATCCAGAATGGACAACAAGAGAGGCTCTCCAAAACTACCAAGAGAAGAACAGTAACCATCACCATCGTCTTCATCGTCTTCACCGTCGAGTGGATCAATGCGTGCCAAGAAGTCGATGTGATTCAACAAATGCAAACTGTCTGCACCACTGAGGGACACTGCTCTTCCTTCACGGAAGAAGTAATGGATCTCAACCAATACAAGAATGAAGGCTGCCTTCGTATCGAGAGATGAACACACACAAAGATAAGAAGCCCGTAGGGCTTATATAGTACCATAACGTGGGAGGAGTTTACAATAAAGTGATGTGGAAAGATAAAGAAGAAAGGGGAAAAAGTGAGTCATGTGAAAAGCAATATCTGTAAGAGCACATTATTGCATTCTTACAGTTGCGGGGGATACAAAAGAGCAGAGAACAGTGACGTCGCGTCCAAAATCGTTCTAAGCTTAAAGAATAACTACGAAGTAGTACTCGTTTCTCGAGTACACTCCCGGGGGAATAGAGAAAAAATGGGGGAAATTAGAATTGAAGCAGAAGTTATGCAGGTACACGAGTGCCAATGTTGATCCATGATGACGATTGTCCTGAGGCTGATCCGTGTCCTTGAATGATGTTGACAACTTCGTTGAGAGTCCTTCTTCCACTTTCGGTTCCGAAAGTCTCTCTGAGGAGAGAGGCTCCCGGGGGAAGCGGATGGGAGTCTGGAAAGTATCCGAAGGTAGATTGGTCTTGTCCGACGGAGAAATTAATTGGAACATGAAGATGTCCAATTGAAGTTCGTGGAAGGTGATGACTTGTCCACTGTGTCTCGTATCCAAAGACGAGGAGTCTGAGGAAACGAAAAAAAGGATGAAAATGTTCGTTTTGGTTCCTTGCCAACGAACTCTGGCAATTGTCCGACGGAGTTGAACTGTTTCCGACGAAAAGTTTTGGACCAGAAAGTTGGTCCAGTTTGGATTTGTGGATCGACGATGGTCTTGTCCACTGGATCCGTTCTTGCTGCTTGGTGTTGAACAGCTTTCAACTCTGAAACTCTGAAATAGAAAGAAAAATTGTCCGGCGAGATCAATCTCTATTTGTCCATAGGTTGGAGTTCGGCTTCTGGCTCTTGGCTCTGGGCGCTCGGCTACGGCATCTGTTATCCGTTTGCTGTCCGAAATGTCGCCAACTTTCTGGTTCAGATGCTGTATCTGAAATAGGTTTGTCCCAATGACTCTTTGTCCTTGAAACTGATTTTTCGTTCTTTGGATTTTAATCCGAAGAACTGCTTGTCCCGATAGATCGTCTTGTCCTCGAAACTTGTAATTTTGCTCCTCAGATGGTCGATCTGAAGAGCTTCTGTTTGGACGGAGATTGTCCTTGATCCCGACGAATATTGTCATTTGATCCAGAGAGTTGAGTTGAGGTGGTGGTGGTCCATTTGTTGCTCGCCGTACTGAGGAAGCAGGTCTGCTCCCATCAGCGCCACGCGGGTTGGAGTCCGGTCTTGATCGCCAGATGCACCATATTTTGGCATATATGGTTTATTGGGATGAACACACACAAAGATAAGAAGCCCGTAGGGCTTATATAGTACCATAACGTGGGAGGAGTTTACAATAAAGTGATGTGGAAAGATAAAGAAGAAAGGGGAAAAAGTGAGTCATGTGAAAAGCAATATCTGTAAGAGCACATTATTGCATTCTTACAGTTGCGGGGGATACAAAAGAGCAGAGAACAGTGACGTCGCGTCCAAAATCGTTCTAAGCTTAAAGAATAACTACGAAGTAGTACTCGTTTCTCGAGTACAACATAAGGATCCATAAGGATCCGGAATCCGGACATAAGAATCCGGACCCAGGAGTCTGGATCCCTTCTCCGGCTCCCCTTCTCTGGACCCCAGAGAAAGGGAGAACTGATTCTACCTTCCACTTTCTTCTTCATTTATAGTGATCTTATCTCCCTGAGGTCATCTTGGATGGTGGATTTCTAAACCAATTCACGCAGATCTTTTTGTCTAGAATTCAAATTTTATCAACAACTATTTTCTTTTTTATATATTTTTATCACGTTCAAATAACACTTAAATTTTCGTTCTTGAAATCTGTAAAACTTCTGAAATATATCGTTTCTTTGAACCTAATTATCTTGTTTCCCGTTTAAGATTTCAAAAAATGTTCAACTGATAAAATGTTTCTGATATCAAGACAAGCATTTTTGTACTTGAATTTTTTTGATATCTTTCAAAAAAACCGAGATATATTTGGTCAAAGTTAACAGACACTGCTATTGGTTATCAGGAATTGAGATATTCAAAAATTCAGTACAATAAATTTCAAAAAACTTCAATTATAACAAAGTTTTAGGCACAGAACTGGCTTTAATTTTTTTTCAATTTTCCAATCAATAAGATTGATAATTAGATCGCTTCTATTCCAATTTTCCCACAATACATTTTTCGCATTACGGTTATTAAGATATTCAGCTGCAAATAATATTTTTGAATTTCTGTTTCCAATTAAATAGTTTAGTGATCGGAAAATTTCAAAAAAGTACTGTTAAATAAGTTGATTTTCGATACTTGGTAATGTTTGGAATTTCAGAATACTGGACATCTGGATACACCGATACTTTTTTTCTAGATTCGATTTTTTTGAAATAGTAAAATTACTGTTTCAAAAGTTTAATAATTTTCCTTCAATTTACCTTCTAACAGTTTTTAAATTAGAAACCATTTTTCTTTCTTTCCATCTATCTTTTTTGTTGTTCTTATCTCTTTCACTGATAACGATTCTTCATTCCTCTCTATTCATTTGCCTTCAATGACAACCTACTGAATGGATGTCTCTTATTGATTTTGCTGAAATTCTATTTTACCATTATTTTATTCTACTGACCGAAAATAAACCTGAAACAAATTGAAAAAGGCAAATCTATAAGATTTTCAATGTCTAAGGTAAGCGAGAAGCTCAATTTTCTCGATTTCTATAACAGATATCAAAAATCCGTCAACTGATAAAAGGATTGTCATAATATCCTCAACATTTCAATTGAGATAATTGAGTTTTATCATATCAAAAGAAACTAAACATAATAAATCTGTCCAGGTACTGGATCGAAATGGAAAAATTGTCAAGTACCTTTGGCTGGATCAAAAATCCTCCGCCCAGATATGGACCAAAAAACCTACAGAAGAATCCAATCAAGGATAGAGCGTATAGAAGCTGTCTCTCCCGAATATTGTCAACCAACAAAAGATTATCGACGATTTGGTAACTGAAAGTATTGGTGACCGTTCGCATCGGTTTTATGTCATGAACCACAACGACTTGTACTACAGAAAGGATCCATATCATGCTCAATGTTGATCTCTGCAAGTTCGAAGAGGCCATATGCACCAAAGACGGGACTACAGTAATATGGGCACCACTGAAACTAGAGGATCGCAGTCGAAGCCATTTTACGGATAATATTGTGCATTTCCGAGCAATCAAGCTGCAGAAGGAAGTCCCTGCGAACATGCTTCACAAGGAAAGTCCACCCCTTCATGTCTAAAATGATCATCATTGCCAAGGAGGCAACAAGACAGAAATTTCTTTAATAAATAAATCACTTTTTTAATAAAATTAAACTCATATTTTGTTTTAATTTTTCAATAGAGAAACGAATGTATGTTTAGTGCCAAAAATGTCAAAAATACCCTTGTTTTGACAACTGTTTTGCCAATTTCCATTCTGATGAAATACGTCGCAGTGCTGAGAACTCCAGCCCGTTTAAAACTGTGTATCTCGCTTGGTTTAATTTGTACAAAAAAGTTGCCAATTACAAAGTTGAAGCTCTATTTCCATTTAGTATACTCTCAATTTTTCAAATAAATTGAAAAGTTTCGAATCACTTTTGTATTACTTCAAGGTTGACAATTTACAGTACCGGACAAAAAGCTATGAACTTTTGGTTTTTCGACTATAACTTTCTTTAAAATAGGGCTGATGCGTCAAACTTTTTTGTTAAATATAGCAAATCACCCAAGAAAAATGATGCAAATGTTTTTTCACCTTGGAAAAAACAACAAAAAATTTTATTCAAAAAATTCACTTTTTGGAAAATTTTGGATTTTTGGATGCTTTTTTCAAAAATCTGGAAAAAATAGAAAACGATCATGAATGTGAAATGCAACATTCAGAACATGATGAAAGAGGCTTGGGCCGACTTTTGAGCAAAGAACGCCTCACTAAAGTACATTTCCGTGTATGGTATGGCTGTTCAAAGTGTCAACTAGGAATTTCCGGCCTTTGGACTTAATTTACCATAGTTCCACAATTTTACAGGGTGGGGATTAATTATTGCGCCGCTTTCAAGACGGTGTAAAAACCTCAAATCAAAAGATTTTTTAATGAAATTCGGCCAAGATGTTCATTAAGAAATAACAAAAAAGATGGCATTAACAATTTTTGAGCTTTCCACCGTTCGCTTCCATAACAGCTCAAAGTCTCTTCAAGAAGGAGTCTACTACGGCACGGGGGTAGTTGACGTCCAAATTGCCCCATGCCGCGGCCAAGGATTTAATCAGGACTTCCAAATTAGGTTAATTTTTTGTGGAGACTTATTGGGTCCAATATTTCCATAACGAAAAATTCATAGGATTGAGTACCGGACTGGAAGCTGACCATCGATCCTTTGTGGCAAAAACCCGGAAATTGGCTTGGCACTCCTGCTGAGTGAGATTTGTAATGTGAGCAGGCACTCTGTCATGTTGGAGTGCCCAATTGGCGTTCACAAGACGTGATTGGGACCAAAGCAGAACCTCCGACTTCAAAAACCGCTTGATGTAGTGTTCTTTGTTGCTTTTGTCTCCAAAATTGACTAAATTCCACCATCTGAGCATATCTCACCACATACGATTACCACGGCCGAGTGAGATGTCTTATTTTGGATTTTCCATCTCCTACATACACTCTAATAATCGATATACATGATGCAGGTGTTCTGACCGTTTTTTTTCTCCTCAACAGTGAACAACTTTTCATCTTCCACACTGGCCCACAAGTGCGTGCCGTGCGCGTGCCTCAAAGGAGATCTTTGGATTTTTTCAGTTGTAACCCCTTGTTACGGTCCGTTAGGAAGGCGCCTCTTTGGACGCGATACGGAATCATATGGAGCTTGTTCTGGAGAATATTTCTCATCTGTTTGGGACAGATTCTGAACTACGACTCCATCTTTCTCATGCTTCTTTCGGGATTCCACCTGATTTTCTCTCTCACGGCTTTGACGACTCCAGGAGTCGTCACAGTCACCGGACGGCCGCTTCTTATTATATCTTATAAAGTTCTGAACATTCTGAACCGAACGAGTGCTCAATTGGACACTGATTTCACGAAATAAAGTTTTTAGCGATCCCCAAAGTTCGGATCCCCTTTTTCGCTCCTTCCATTCTAGGAGTGCGGGTTAGAAAAGCAGCCACCATTACCTTCAAAGTTGACATAATTGACTGAAACTTTCAGAAATAGTTAAAAACGAGATAGTGATTCCGAAAAATAGTAATATGTGCAATGTAGACCGTTCTGCAGGCTCCAGAGCATGCTCAAAGTTGCGGCGCAATAATTAATCCCCACCCTGTAAATGGTCAATATTTGGTACTGTCTATGTTTTTATCATTTTTCTAGAGTTATTCTACAATATCTAATCATTTCCCACTCGAAAACGTATTTCTTTAAGCTCCAAACACTGAATTTACAAACTGTGAGACAACCCAAACCCACGTTAGGTTCACTTCAAGGCATTCTGGTAAAATCAGTTGGGGGAAATCGTTATTTCTTCTCATAGATATCAATACTACAATTTAGTCGCATACTATAAACCATGATTTCCGTTCGCGGAATGCCCAAAGAAACGCGAAAAAACATTTCGAAATGGATTTTATTCAGTAAAATAATGATCGAACAGATCACTGATTCTGTTTCTGTTCCCGAGTGTTCTATACATCAATTTTAATGATTTATTTGTACGAAACAGGTGTTTTACATGTTTGAGGCCGATTAAACTGAGATTTCATCACTTTTGAAAATAAATTATCAATCTGACCGAACACAGGAATGTTAAAAATTGAGCTGCAAGAGAAAACGGATCACTAGAGCCAGGAAGGAGCATTCCGCGAACGGAAATCATGGTTTATAGTATGCGACTAAATTGTAGTATTGATATCTATGAGAAGAAATAACGATTTCCCCCAACTGATTTTACCAGAATGCCTTGAAGTGAACCTAACGTGGGTTTGGGTTGTCTCACAGTTTGTAAATTCAGTGTTTGGAGCTTAAAGAAATACGTTTTCGAGTGGGAAATGATTAGATATTGTAGAATAACTCTAGAAAAATGATAAAAACATAGACAGTACCAAATATTGACCATTTAAAATTGTGGAACTATGGTAAATTAAGTCCAAAGGCCGGAAATTCCTAGTTGACACTTTGAACAGCCATACCATACACGGAAATGTACTTTAGTGAGGCGTTCTTTGCTCAAAAGTCGGCCCAAGCCTCTTTCATCATGTTCTGAATGTTGCATTTCACATTCATGATCGTTTTCTATTTTTTCCAGATTTTTGAAAAAAGCATCCAAAAATCCAAAATTTTCCAAAAAGTGAATTTTTTGAATAAAATTTTTTGTTGTTTTTTCCAAGGTGAAAAAACATTTGCATCATTTTTCTTGGGTGATTTGCTATATTTAACAAAAAAGTTTGACGCATCAGCCCTATTTTAAAGAAAGTTATAGTCGAAAAACCAAAAGTTCATAGCTTTTTGTCCGGTACTGTATTACTTTTTATAATCTTCCTTATATATAAAACGCTACGCGAGTCTGTCTGTCCTGACGTGACTCTATTAGAAAAAAATGAGAAATGATGTGATGAATCAGTAAGGAAGTAGATTGAATCGCGCAGAAGGCGCATCAGCTTTCCGGTACTAGTGTAATCAGTGTTGACTATTTTACATTGAAAGTTTAAAAATGATATAAACTTTTGAAAATTGTCATAACCAAAAAATTGTGTTTCAAAGAAAGTATTTGAAAATTGGAAAGATTTTGGAAAATGATGATATTCATTACCATTGTTCAGCCTCCAAAGTAAATAATTTTATTAAATGAAATATAGAATGACATTTGCGTTTTAATTCAGAGTATTCCTAAAAATTCCGAAAATTTCTTAATTGAATAAAATATCACTGTTTCAGGGAAAAACAAAATTTAGATCTAAGAAATTTCAGTCACTTTCGTAATCGTGTTGTTGGTAGGTTTAGCAGTATAGCAAAACTCAAAGATTTTAGATTTATCACTGAATAAATTCCAAATA
This sequence comes from Caenorhabditis nigoni, assembly GCA_027920645.1. NCBI lineage: Eukaryota > Metazoa > Nematoda > Chromadorea > Rhabditida > Rhabditidae > Caenorhabditis > Caenorhabditis nigoni. The sequence continues at coordinate 16,721,363 of CP115867.1, read as the reverse complement.
CCTGGATTTCCACCTTGGGCTCTTATCAAGACTAACTTTTTAGCGTTAAAATACTAATGAGCACCAAAAAATTATCATTGTGTATTTCAATTATTCATTGAAACGGTAATTTTTTATATTTGGAAAGGAACACCGGACCAAGGAATTCAGAAAGCAAATGAATTCAAAAAATAACTAGTTTCAAAAAATCATTGCTTTCAATAAATTATTTGAAAATTGAAGCGATTCAAACACTGATTTATCGATATTACAAGCACTGATGAGGAAAGAAGTATTTTTATTGATGCGGAAGTTATTGCTCAGACTCAAAAGTGAATGTTTCTGTGAATTGCAAATTTTTTGGATAAATTTCGCATTTTAAAGGAGGCCAGACAGCAAAAATTTCGGGGAAATTTTCAGGGAACGTGTGATTTGCCGTCGCGGTGTTCGCACCTAAAGCACACAATCCTACGCGCAAACTTTTTTATTTTTTTATTTTCCGACTTTATTTTTTCGAATTTTGAACTATTTTACAACTTAAAAACGGTTTTTTGTAAATTATTGTAAAGCTCATATAAAATGAAATTTTTTTCGTGAATTTCCGGTTCAACCGAATGATTATTTTCCCAGTGGCCGATTTTTTCTAAAAATATGCAAAACAATAATTTTTACTCAGATTGCCGTTTCTTCTTTCTTTCAATTGGTATTTTTCGTCTCATTATTACTCCGAAAATGATTACAATACAGTATGCTTCATGAATGAGATTGCAGGAACGTCTTCACTACGGTCTTCGCCTCGCGACGGCAAACTAGGCAGGAATAACTTCTAATTTTATTTTTTTTTTCAATTTTAGGTTACCTTCTAAAAATAAATTTTATTCTTTTTGCATAATTTATTTGTTTATATAATAAACGGTATTTATTTTTCATTTTCAACTGAGTTTGTTATTTCGGAGCTAGGCTCTGGCCGCACGCTGACATCCTCGTCGAAATTCGGAGTTCAAACAGTCAAATTCAGAAGAAACAAGGGAAGAAAAAAACAAAACCACCAGAGGGGATTGAACCTATGGCCTCCTGACTATTAGTCTAATGCGTACCCACTTGCGCTACACATGTAAGAGGCGACCACATCGGTTTTGTGTATTATGAAGCGACGCCGCAGCAGCAAGCGGGGGAAGAAATTAGGGTAACAAAAAACAGCATTTTTTCGTCGGTGAAGTGTTTTTTTCAAGTTTTTGAGTACATAGTTACATATATACTTCAGAGTTACACCGTTTGAGAAAAAATGAAAATTTCGAAATTTTTGATGTCTGGCCTCCTTTAATTTTGAGTATTTCATCACATTTCAAAAAGTGTAAATTGAATAAAAAATTACTGTTTCAAAGGAAAACAAGAAGTTCAGATCTCGATGGAAATTTTAGTTTCTTAGTTTTGCTGATTGAGTTTCTTTACCAATTTTCAAGGCTTAGATTTTGAAACAACCTCTTTTTCAAAAAAAGCTTTTGAATTTTTCAAATTTAGTTTATAGACAAATGAGAAATTTAAAAAAAACATATAAAAATTAATTTGGGCGTCTGGCAATTCGTTTCGATCTTCTTTTAGTGTCATCCGATTGTGAAGCTGTTTTCCATTGTCACTGTTTCGTTCCTCCGAATATTTTCACTTGCAGCCTCCTCGTATTCCATTTCTTCGATCGTTTTTTGATTTGTGTGGATTCTTGATACTTTTGGAAAATCGATTTCAAATGTGTGTTCAAATCTCGAACCGCGATATTGGCGAATACGAGCATTGGGTGGTCCTCCTCTTCCATCTCCATGCTTAATTGTAATGCTTCCATTTCGTTTCCCGAAGAACTTCATCAGCCTTGAGATTTGCAAGAATATAGAGCTTCGTTGTGTTGCTCTTATAGTCTTGGCACTGAACGATTGAGATAGATTAGAATGTTCTAGAGAACAGAACTGAATAGAATAGACAGAATAATATCAGAAAAATCAGAAGGAATATAAATCCGACGTCCCAACAGAAGATCGTCTGGATAAATATAATGGGGGGAATGGAATGAATACTAATGGACCTGCCGGGTATTTATAGGAGATATTCCAGGGAGCGGAGTCAATTCATTGTCATCATATCATTATATTCTCACTGTCATGGTGTCATTTAGATTCACATGTAGATGACATTTCATTGTTTTATGACAGTAATCAGCACTGCGGACCTTACATTTGTCATTATTGATGTCTGGGAGAGCAGAAACTGCTCGAGAACTTTTTTTCTGAAATTAACCAAAATTTCAACGTTTACTGTTTCAAAATGTTATAGTTCACATTCAAATAAGATTCTCACTTTGATCAATAAAGCTTAGAAACTTGAAGAATGGCTTCCAGAATTTTCATCGTCCAATGCATATACAATTCTTAAATTTCCACTTATTTTGAGCTTATTTTCAACTTCTTTCAACCTGAACCATCAGCATGTTCCAGATCTCGTGACGTCCGGGATTTCGTGAAATCCGGGATCCGGATTCCTGGATTCAGAATCCGGAATCTGGTATCCAGAATCCGGAATCTGGTATCCAGAATCCGGAATCTGGTATCCAGAATCCGGAATCTGGTATCCAGAATCCGGAATCTGGTATCCAGAATCCGGAATCAGGTATCCAGAATCCGGAATCTGGAATCCAGAATCCGGAATCTGGTATCGAGAATCCGGAATCTGGTATCCAGAATCCGGAATTCGATATCCGGAACCAGGGATCCGGAATGGATCTCGGAATCCGGAATCCGGATCCCGAAAACGAGAAACTGGATCCCGAAATCCGGAACCAGAATCCGGAATCCGAAATCCGGATCCAGAATCCAGAATCCGGAATCCAAAATCCGGAATCCAGAATCCGAAATCCGAAATCCAGAATCCGGAATCCAGTATCCAGAAACCAGAATCCGGAATCCAGAATCCGGAATCCGGAATCCGGAATCCGGAATCCGGAATCCGGAATCCGGAATCCGGAATCCGGAATCCGGAATCCGGAATCCAGAATCCGGAATCCGGAATCCGGACTCCAAAATCCGGAATCCGGAATCCAGAATCCGGATCCCTTCTCCGGTCCCCTCTCGGGGCCCCCGAGAAGGGAGAACTGATTCTTCCTTCCACTTTCCTCTTCCTTTATAACGATCTTATCTCCCTGAGGTCATCTTGTGTCGTGGGTTTCCAAAACAATTCACGTAGTTCTTTTCATTTAGAATTCAATTTTTTACAACAAAACTTTTTCTGAAAATATTTTTTCATCACGTTCAAAAAATACTCAAATTTTAAACCGAAATATATTCGATCAAAGTTGACAGACACTGTCATGGGTTTTCAGAAATTCAGGAAATTTTGAAGCTTTTTAATTTCAAGATTCAGATTTCAACTGTGTCAATTTTGCCTCAATAATTCAGCTCAAGCATTAAAAGATCTTTCTTTTCTAATCGATTTATTTTCTTGAAACAGGATATTTCGAAAATACCTGTTTCAAAACTTGTATATTTTTATTGAAATAATAATAATTCTAATTTGAATTCTGAATAAAACTCCAATGGTTACTTTTCTAATTCAAACACATTTTTCTTTTTCTTATTTCTTTTAAACTTTGTTGGTTCACAGTAATCAACCTTTGAAAATTGAAAGCGCATATCTCAAAAACTACAGTAGCTAGAAAAAATATGTCAATTACAAAATTAAAGTTATATTTTTGTTTAGTACACTTTGCAAAATTTCAAGCTAATCGAAAAATTCTGGACCACTTTTGTAGGGCCTCAAAGTTGCTTATTTTTGACATAGTTTTGACCAGACTACTGTATTTTCCAATTTCTGTATAACATTTCCAAATCTATCACTAAAACCTCAATTTGGATTTCAACTCTATTTTTCACTGAAACAGTAACTTTTACTAAACTAACATGAGAGAAAAAAGACAACTCATTAAGAAATTCATTGTCAGAAAAGTCAAAAAATGTTCTAATTTTTAAAAAAATTATGTTTCAAATGATTTGTTAAAATTTTCCGCTATTTTTCCAAATTTCATTTTTAGACCTCTTTTCAAATTACAAAATGTTCCAAAACTCCCTATTCCCCCATTTTCTTTGCCTATTCCATAAGAACTCATTGTCTCCTATATTAATGTATTACTCCACGGGGACCGATTAGCAGGAAGATGGTCCCTTTCTTATTCATATTCCCTTCAAGATGCGCTTATTATTAATTATGGGGTGGGCATTCAATAGGAGAGACACTGCCCACATCCTTATTCTTTTGAATTCAGATGAATAGAATGAATAAGGATGAGCAATAATTTGTAGAAGTGGCATACGGTTATTCTTTAAAATTGAACAAGATAAAGTTTGAGCAGAATTATCTCGGTTACTGTAAGAGATATAGAAAAGTTGTCAACATAAAAATGTTACTGATATTATGGTAAATATTTTATCAGTTGACCATTTTTCGATATATTTTATCGGAGCTGAGATAAGTAAGCTCAAAGCAAAAATACAGGACAATGACATCAATCATTTTCAGTGATACATTTTTTTTGAAAAACTTTTGAAACAGTTATTTTTGGACATATTTTATCAAAATTTTAACGTTTTCAATGGTCCAGCCAAACTACAAACTTTTGAAAAACTCTATTGATCAGAATATCAAATTTCGATTTCTTTCTTTTTAAGAGTCAGACAAGCATTTTTCAAAGGGCGCGGCAAACAGGCTGGTCATTTAAAATATTCCAGCCAAAGTACAAAATTTGAAAAATTTTAGAGGTCAAAATTTCAAGTTTCAAATTGAATGTTTCTAGAGTAAAAGTACCGTCGAGCATTTTTGGAAATTTGTGACTTATAATCAATTCAATTTGAAACAGAAATTTAAATTAGTACCTATATTTCTACTATAAAAAATACCGTAACCCAAATTCTGCACATTTCAGCTGACCACTTAACTTTATAGAAAAATTAATATAAGAGAGTTCCAACTTTTGATTTACTTAACTTGAAACAGTAAAAAGTTTCAAAATTTGTTCTGTGTGTAAAAATGTGTTGGTAGGCGTACTTTAAGCTCGATTATCTCGGTTTCTGTAAGAGATATCAAAAAGTGGTCAACTGATGAAATGTTTATCATAATATCACTTATATTTTTGTAGTTTAAAAATTTTTAATATCTGTCATAGGAATTGAGATAATTGAGCTCGAAGAACAGTTACGGAAGCTAGGTAAAATCATAGATTCATTTTCGAACAGTAGTTAGATGTTTATAATCGTGCTGAATTTCTTTGATTTTGAGCTATTCTGGATTTCCGGATTTCAGATTTCCAGGGATACTGAAAACCAATTTTTTAGGTTTCAAAAAATTCTGACTAAGTTTTCTTATTTAATTTTTGCAGTTCTTTATCGCAAAACTTTTTTTCTCACCTCTTATGATATTTTTCAAATCGTTTCGAACCCAATAAATTCTCCAAAAATCCCATAAACTTTTTATGGATTTTCTTCCGGAGAAAACCTATAAAACTGTCACCAAACTTCGAGAACGTTCACTTTTCCCAAAAATGCAACTTTTTCTATTTTTGACTTTTCTATCTATTTCGGTTTTTGGAATTCAAGGTTGGACCATTTTCAATTACCTCTAATTAACTTCTTGATTAATTAAGATAATTGCCAATGCTCTTCATTTGACCCAATACCAACCGGAGACGTTTTATCTAAGAAACAATCGGATATTTCCAAAAATTTTGGAAAAAATTTTTTGGAGAAAAATGTGAAATTCGAGAAGCGATTGGGATGTTTTATCGAGATGTCTTGTGAATTTTCAAGCCAAAAACCATCGCAAAATGTTTTGTATTTGGAGACTAATGATGGACAGGTAAGACAGAATTTTTAAGACTCCGCCCACTTTTTGGGGCCCAGAAAGTAAAACATTTTGAACTGAAAATAGTCCTTTTCGGTTCAAAAACCCAATTTTTGCTGTTTCAAAATTATTATATTTTTTTGAATTCTGAAAAAAATAATACTGGTAATATTGAAATTCATCAAGAAAAAAACTCCGAAACTCTGAAAATTCTGAAAATTTTTCAGATGTTCTCCCAATCCGTGAAATATGGACCATCCCCATATTGGCCAAGATTGACATGCAATGGCAAAAGACAATGGGTTTATAAAAGTCTTGAGCTGAAAAATGTCGCATGTGTGGCTGTTTTTAATTGAAATTTAACTTTTTTGAAGAATAAACTTTTTTTATCAAAATTTCTCAAACCCAAAAACAATGGCTGTTTCAAAAAAAAATTGAAGTTTTCAGAATTTTCAGATATCTTGTTGGACAGTGAGGACACGAATAGATGAGTAACCGTGTACAGTAATCGGTATTTGCACATTGAGAATCTAAAAATTCAGAAATTCAGAATGTCAGAATTGCAGAATTACAGTTTCAGAATATTTGAGAGTTTCCAAATTTCCGAAAAATATTTGACCACACGTCTCAAACTAACAGCCAATGAATCTCGAAATTCAAGTGTCTTGTTTGAAACAGGAAATTGTATTTTTGACAATTTTCTCTGTTTCCATGTGAATAATTTGAAAATTCCAGTAATTTTATTTTGCTAATTTCTTTTCGTCATTAAAATTAAGAAACACCAAGTTCTGAAAATGCTAATGCATTTTAGAATTTCTGAGTTTTTCGAATTTTTTTGAATTTCTCTTGTTCTCTTGGATTTTTTATTTCGGAAATTCAAAGTTACAGAATATTAGAAATGATGAACTTCCGAAATTCAGGATTTTCCAATTTCTCAATTTTTAAATTTTTGAAATTCCAAAAACAAAATTCTAAAAATTTCTGTTTCATGAAAGTTTTCAAAATTTTAGCTGAACAAAAATGTCAGTATCAAACACATTTTTTGTAAAAAAAATGCCTTTTCAAGAAAATTCGATTTACGAGCTTCATCAAATTTTTTGATCATTCTTTAATACACTTTTGCATATTTTCAAAAATTAAAATTTTAGAAACTTTGGAAAATAAATTTTTTACAACCAAAAATGTCCGTCCTAATAATAACAAGATAAGTTTCGAGAAAAACTAATAAAATTTTGCTGAAAAATTAATTTTTTAGCTTAAATGTTTCTATTTTTGAAAAAAGGCTTTTTAATAGAATTTTTGGGATTTTCAGAAATACCAAAAATCAGCTTTATTCAATTTTTTTGGAATTTCTCATTTTTCCGAAAATTACAGTTTCACAAATTATTTTTATTTCTTCAAGTTCTGTAAATTTTAGTTCTTCTCCATATTGAACTGTCAGGCCATAGTCTCCTCCCCATAATCCATCAATTAGTGTCCTCCCTTTAATCTTTGCCGACCGACACATCAAAAATAAGCTCCGCCCACTTTTCACCCCCATTCATGTGTTCCCTTTCATGTGTTGCAAGTATTTATACTTGTTGATATTTCTCGTAGAATAAGAAAATTGACAAATTTGAGCTAAAATTGAACTTCTAAATTTTAAACAGCTCCGCTCCTGTTTTAGCTTTCAAAAATAATAGAAAATAGATATACTTGTTGCTGAAAAATAACAAATTTCAATTTTTTTTTCTGGAAAATAAGCCCCGCCCCTTTTTTCATTTTTTTTTTTGGAAAAGTTTTGATAGCTTTGGATATCGTAAAACCTGTATTAGAAGGGCCCCTTTAATAGAAGGGCCCCTCTAATAGAAGGGCCCTCCGAGAAGGGCTTGGAAAAATAGAAGGGCCCCTGTATTAGAAGGGCCCCCGTAATAGAAGGGCCCTATGTGAAAAAAGACCCCCTTCAAAACTTGTTTCTAAATCAGAAAATTTCCGTACTTTTTCAGTGGAAAATATTCCGAGAACACCACAATTCAATAGAAATTTGTTGAAACTCTATTTTACAATGAAAATCTTGCTGAATTTTGATGAAATTGACAGATTTTCATAAATTTTGAACGAAACTTCGTCGAATTTTTCGATGCAAAATTTCGGAAAAACTGGCCGGAAAAATAGAAGGGCCCCCTCTAATTGAAGGGCCCTTGTAATAGAAGGGCCCTCCGGAGTAACCCTGGAACAATAGAAGGGCCGGCCCTTCTAATACAGGTTTTACGGTAGTTTATGGATTCTGGAAATTTTAAAGAAATTCAAAAGATACTTTTCCAAAAAAAGTTTCCCGAAAAATTACTGTTTCACACAAACTTTATATGAAAACTTTGCATTTTTTGAATACTTACATTATCGATCCCGCTAAAAATTTGATTTCTATCTTTACCACAATTTCCCTCCATAATCCATCAATTAGTGGGTCCCATATCTCATCCGTTTCCAATCCCTTTCATCTCCGCCGACACACAAATAGGCTCCGCCCCCTTTTCCATGAGTAGAGAGGATTATTATTGTTGCCGGGGTTAGTGATTTATGGGTTTCTTATGTGGCAAAGATTTTCTATTTGACTTCCGGAAATTGATTTCAAGCGTTGTTCTCTAAATTGAATACTTATCTTTGAGCTCAATTATCTCGGTTACTGTAAAAGATATCAAAAATCTGTAAACTAATAAAATGTTTATCATAATGTAACAAACATTTTATTAGTTGACATGGTTTTGATATCTCTTACATTAACGGAGATAATCAAGCTCAAAGTGAGAGCAAAGATTGTTTTTTGTAAGTTGAACTCCTGCTCTTCAAGCTCAATTATCTCGGTTACTGGGAGAGATATCGAAAATTTGTAAAGTACAAATTTTTTGGGGAAAAAATGATAAACGTCTTATTAGTCGACTAGTTTGAGATAGCTATTACAGGAATCGAGATAATTGAGCTCAAAGAAGAAAAAAGACATTATTGAATGAACTAAAATTGAGTTAAAAAAAAACATATTTTTGGAAACAGCAATTTTTCTATTTTCGAGATATTGTTCAGACCTAATTTAATTGACAGAAGCCTTTGAACCCCCGTTTTTTAGTTAAATTATCCCTTTTTTAAGTTTTTAAAATTATACCTTTTAAAATCGATGTTTAAGCATTTTTAATACTTTTTTAGACGTCAGAGGTAGGAGGGGCCGTGTAGCTAAGCCGATAGTAACTTAAAATTCTTTTGAATGCCATAAAGTGATTCCTAGACCCTTGTAACAAAAAGCAAAAAGGATTAAAAAGAGTTAGACGCCAGTGTGAGTCGAACCCGGGACCTCTAGATTCAAAATCTTCCGCGTTAGCCAGTAGGCTATGCGCGCAGAATAGTAGATAAGAGGCGGATGGCGTATAAGAAGGGGCGCTGAGAGAGAAGCGGAAGGGAGCAAGGGAGACGAGATTAGGGGATAACTAACCTGAAAAGATAGAACTTTTCAGCTTTGATCGCATTTATTCAGTTTCCGGTAAGAGATATCAAAAAGTTGTTAACTATTGAATTATGTTTTAGATTACGGGGCACATTTTGTTAGTTAACAATTTCTTATATCTCTAACATGAGCTGAGATAAACGGGGCCAAATTTAGAAGCGCTGTTTTTCTTTGTATTAATGTTAGAGGAGCTGTTTAAGCCTATAAAAGAGTTTTTAGCCTATATAAAGGCTTTTTTAAGCTTCAAAATCCTTCAAAATCTTCTTCTAGCCTCAAAAAGGATCGAAAACGCCTTGAAAAACCCAAGTAAATCCTTCCATTTGTATTCTGTCACTCAAAAACATAACCAATTTTCTTTTTTCCTTTCCCCATGAGACATTCCGTTTTGACATTTGGTGTCCGTCAATCATAAAATTCTGTTTCGGTTATCCAATTTCGGCGCCTTTTTTCCCGCGTTTTTTGGGACCCAAAAAGGCCTTTTTGGGGTCTTTTTCAACATTTTCAATTAGCCAAAAGTTGTTAATAGCAAGGATATCCAATTCCCGTTTATTTAGCGACGAGGAATACATAAAAGAGAGCGGCGGTATGGTAATTGAGACGAATGTATTAGTACCCCCTGGGGGGAGGTTGCGCCTATTTGACACCTCCACAGCTGGATACTCCGCCCCATTTGCTTCTGTGTGTGTGTGTCCCGTTTGGGTCAGTTTTATTGGTGACAGATGGAGGATGTTGTATGGTTTGTCTTGTATTTCCTTTTGTGTAACGTTTCTATAGACTGGTTTAAAACTTTCGCCAGTTTTAAAGCGAAAGTCAAATTTTGAGCCTATATATCGCTTTTCCTGTGTTTGTAACTTGACAGAAATTAATTAGAAATTATAAACCAAAATTTTTTCTACATTTTGCAACAAAAATCGAGTTTCTACCTCAATTTTGAGGCGAGTTATGATTAAATTTGCTCCAAGGACGCAGCCGGCTGGAGGTGATGAGCAACGCGCACGACAACCACCGTAGTCCAGAATTATTAGATTTACCTGAAATTTTCAGATTATACTAAACATAAGTATGGCTTTAACTTTGTAGTTGACAACTTTTTTGTAGCGTTGCTGATTTTTGAGATACGCGCCTTTAAAGGAGGCGAGACAGCAAACATTTTGGGGGACAGTTTGGGGGACGAAATCGCGCCGCGCTTATGTAGGCCATCGGTCACCGGTCGCGTTTTCGCCTCCGTAGCTCAGCCGGTAGCGGCGCTGTACCCCTGAGCTGCATGTCATGAGTTCAACCCCTCATGGAAGTTCTCTAGGCAAAATATCAGGAAAACTTTTTTTTTTGATGTCTGGTCCCCTTTAAAGATGAGAGCCGCTACAGTACAAGTGAGAAGATGGATAAGGCACTTTCAAAGGCGCGTATCTCAAAAACTACGGTAGCTAGAGAAAAGTTGTCAACTACAAAGTTAAAGCTCTAATTTTGTTTAGTACACTCTGAAATTTTTAGAAAAATCGAAAAATTCTGAACCACTTTTGTAGGGCTTCAAAGTTTACTATTTTCAACACACAGGACTTTAGTTTCTGTAGTTTCCAGATTTTCAAAATTAAATTTTCAGTAAAAAAAGCGATTTTAAAAGTAGTTCACCTCAAATTTTTGAACATAATTATATCGAATCTCGTAATCTCAAAAAAAAATTTCACTGTTTCAGAAGAAAAATTTGAATTTCTGATTAAAATTTTTCGAGAATGGTAGAAAAGCATCTATTTTGTAACACTGATTATAACCAATTCTGGAAAAATTTTGTTTTTTTAGTCTCATTTTTCTAAAAAATTCCCAATACTTTGTATTTTTGTTTTAATTTGCATCAAAAAAGAGGATTCAAGAAATGCTAAAAAAACAAACTTCAAATTCAGGAAAAATTACTGTTTCAATGAAAAATGGAATTAGAGGAAAGTAGTCCATTTTCATTTATTTTCCTTTTCTTTTAATAAAAGTCCCAATATTGATTTAATGCTCTCTTAACTTTGAGCTCAGTTATCTCATTTCCTGTGAAAGATATGGAAAAGTAATCAACTAAAAAAATTTTTATCATAAAACCGGAAAAATTTTATCAGTTGACCACTTTTTCATATCTTTCACAGAAGCGAAATAAATATGTTCAAAGCCAGAGATGAGTTGAGCTCCGCAGCCGCCCGCTAATCAACTTTGACCCAATTTATCTCGTTTCCTGTAAAAGGTATCAAAAAATGGTCAAATAATAAAATGTTTATCATGATATCCGAAATATTCTATCAATTGACCACTTTTGCATATCTTCCACAAGAAACCTAGAACTACAAGTTTTAGGCTCCCAAAATAGAAAAAAAACGTTGCTGTTTCAAAATAACCACTTCTTCGTTCATATATCTTTGACTTCTGCTTTCAATGATATTATTTCTGTTCTACGCCACACTAATACATCTCTCCTAATCCCTAATACTCATCCTTATACATAGTAAGATGGTTCCTGACCATCTGTCAGGTACATTTAGAATATGAATAGAAGTGACTTACGTAAGAGCCCACCCTTACAAGAGGGTTCTTACAAGACACCACCTATTTAACAGAGAGAAGCAGGGAGCAAAATGATCCTTCGAAATAAGGCCAAAATTTACCTATTCTATACCTATTTTTCAAAAAGTTTTATGTTTTTTAAATTCCATCCAAATTTTTGAAAAATTACCGTTTCTAATGAAACATTAAGTTAACAACCAAACATTGAGATGTTAATGACATTCTGACTAAGTATAGTACATACATATATTGAAAAAAACAGCAGTCCGGATAAAATTATACTGATTTTACTGTTTTATATGGAAAATAGTCAACTTTGAAGTCCTACGAAAGTGGTCCAGAATTTTTCGATTTGTCTGAAAATTTCAGATTATACTAAACAAATATAGAGCTTCAATTTTGTAATTACCGTAAAACCTCAAATAGACCGACATGTCGCTCTATTTTTCAAACGACTTTTTTCTCGTCGCTCTATTAGAGGTGACGTTCAATTAGGGGCTGTCGTTCTATTTTTCAATTAAAAAAAACCAAACACAACAAAAATTTTATCAGAAAAAGAGCAACAACAAGATCAACTGGTTGTAAAAAAAACAGCAAAATTTTAATCAAAAAAGAGCGAAGAGTCACTATCTTCTTGATATTCTTCCTCACTGAGGCCGACTTCTTCGATCAGACCTTCCAATTTCTCCAATGATCGTTCCATGCGTGCTCTTTTAAATGCATCCAATCCCCTTGGAACTTCCGCGCGGATGTCTTGTGTTTGCGTCGCTACAATAGTTTTGGAAAGGGTGTCGTTCTATTAGGGGAAGGCGGCTGACGGTCTATTAGAGGCTGTCGTTCAAATAGAGGCTGTCGGTCTATTTTTAGAATGCGATTTCTCGTGTCGGTCTATTAGGGGTGACGTTCAATTAGAGGTGACGGTCTATTTGAGGTTTTACGGTAACCACTTTTTTGTAAATATTCATTCAAATGAGATATTTTGCTAGAAACACAACAAGTGATAAAACTTCTAAAACCGGTATATTTCATTTCCATGAATCCATACAAAAAAAGTTGACAACTTTTTTCTACCTATCGTACTTTTTGCGATATGCACCTTTAATCTCTGTTGATTCACAGTAATAAAGCTTCAAAATTCGAAAGCGTATATCCCAAAAACTACGGTAGCTTTGACCACTTTTTTTATATCTATCACAAAAAAAAACGAGATAATTGAGATCAAATTTGACGGTTTGGAGGAGATTTCTTTAATCTGTCTGTTCGTACATCCAGATTTTTGATGATGATAACTGATAACAGATTTAAACATTTTTTGGACTTTTCTTCAATTTGCGAGTGAAACAGTAACTTTTTTTCAAGATTTTTATCCAAAAATTCCAAATTTAGCTACCGTAAACACTCTAATAGAACGCCACCCAAATCATCAAATTTGAGCCCATGTATCCCATTTTCTGTGAGAGATATCACAAAGTGGCTAACTGAGAAAATGTTCATCATAATATCAGCAACATTTTATCAGTGGACCTCTTTTTGATTTCTCTTCTAAAAATCGAGATAATTGAGCTCAAAGTAAGGAGATCCATATATTACAGGGGTTATTCTCGGATTTTCAGGTGTTGCTGTGCTGAATTCATTAGTTAGCTATTTTAAATACGATAATTAAAAATTACTGTTTCAGAATAATCAAAAGCTTCAGAATTTTCAAATACCTTGATTCAAAATGCCAGGGGTTTCAAAGTTTGTCATTTTCGACTACAAGTTTAGTTTTCAAATATAGCGACCCCCTAACGTTCCACTTTAAGCCATTTCGTCTCGTTTCTTTTTTTAAAAGATATCAAAAATATGTCAATTGATAAAATGTTTTTGATATAATGATAAAAATGTTGTTAGTTGATCACTTTTGTGTGTTTTTTAAAGGAATCGAGATAATTGAGCTCAATGTTGACGGTTTTGATGGGCTTTCTTGAATCTGTCTGTGTGTCCGTACATCCAGATTTTTGATTTTCTTACAATTAGCTCACTAGAGACAATTTTGGATTTTTCTTCATATTTTGAGTGAAACTGTAAAAAAAATTTCAAATTCAGAAAATCAGAAAAAATTTCATATTTTTTTTCTGTTTCAAATTTTCCGTTTGAAAAAAAATTTATCAATTTTATAATGAACCGTGTTTAAACCGTGTTTCTGATTGCTCATTTTTATCCATCCAACTCTCTCTGTCTTCATTATCATAAAAATGATAATTTATACACATATTATTATAATTATTTTTATGAGGGTCCTCCTATTTTCCCTATTTTCCCTATTTTCCAATTCCGCGCATATTTATTATGTCTTCCTCCTTGGTTTTCCCGAAAATCTTCTCAGGTAACCAGCAAAATTTACATTTTTCTCTCTTTTGAGGAAAAATCTTGTTGATTCCATATCTTATTTTTCTCATTTGACGACACGGAAAAATATTATTATTCATTCCTTATGAATATTCTAGCTACAGTAATCCCATTGAATAATATGGATAGGAAAATATGGGCGGAGCCTCTGCATTTTTGGGATTTCTAGGATTCTTGGGATTCCTAGATTCCTAGTGAGATTTCAAAAGTTTTATACACTCTGGAACCCGTAATTGTAGAGCCACCACACTGCCAACTTTGTCCGCATTCATCTCGGTTACTGTGAAAGATATCATGATTTTTCAAATGATAAAATGTTTATCAAATTACCAGCTATATTTTATCAGTTGACAACTTTCTGATATCTTTTACAGTAACCGAGATAAATTGAGTTGAAGTCATAGGTCGACTTTAGGGAAGCAGCATCACCTCACTTTGAGCTCATTTATCTAGGTTACTGTAATAGATATCAAAAAGTGGCCAACTGATAAAACATTTATCAAAATATTAGAAATATTTCATCAGTTGAGACATTTTTGATACCTCTTACAGTAACCGAGATAAATCAGGTCGAAGTTTGGCATAGGTGGAGGGGCCTTCTATTACAATTTTTTTGAATTTGGGGGTTTAAAATTTTAGGTTTTGGGAATTTTTTTCAGGATTTTCATAATTATTAAGATCTTCAAAAATTTTTCTCAACTTTCAGGATTACTGTAGTTCTTTTGAAATAAGAAACCAGACGTATTTCCCATTGAAATATGCTAATCTTTCGGCTCTTTATGACAAGGGGGGCCCATGAGAAAAGGGGGCCCATGGGAAAAGGGGGCCCAAGTCAAAAGGGGGGGCCCTTGAGAATAGGGGGGGGGGCCCTTGAGAATAGGGGGGGGGGGCAAGACAGAAGGGGGGCCCATGGGTAAAAATTATGTATAAGTTAAGATTTTTCGATTTTATCAAGTTTTGTGACTGTTTCCATTAAAATTTCGAACTTTGAACACTTTTCATAATTTTTTGAAATTTTCAGTTTTGGTCATTTTTTTCACATTTTTTGTTTATTTTTTTTTGTTACTAAGCCTGAAAAAAGTCTAGACTAGCTGAATGACTTCAAATTACACAGCTAAAATGGAAAAAATAGTGTTGTTCATGCAAAAAACCGGCCTAAACTGAAAATTTTTAAAGTTATGCATTTTTGTGGAAACAACGAAATTTTCATAGAAACATCCGAAAAAATTCGAAAAATTGGTAAATCTCAACTTAGTCCACATTTTTCAACTTGGGCCCCCCCTTTTGGCTTGGACCCCCCCTATTCTCATGGGCCCCCCCTTTTGACTCGGCCCCCCCCCCCTATTCTCATGGGCCTCCCTTTTGACTTGGGCCCCCCCTATTCCCATGGGCCCCCCCTTTTGACTCGGCCCCCCCCTATTCTCATGGGCCTCCCTTTTGACTTGGGCCCCCCTATTCCCATGGGCCCCCCTTTTGACTCGGCCCCCCCTATTCTCATGGGCCTCCCTTTTGACTTGGGCCCCCCCTATTCCCATGGGCCCCCCCTTTTCTCATGGGCCCCCCCTTTTCTCATGGGCCCCCCCTTGTCATAAAGAGCCAATCTTCCTACCCCATTTCTCTATTTCCTACCGACAGGTGTCTCATGAAACAATCTGGCTAGGGAAATTCAAGGATTACTGTACTTTTTTTCAACTTTTTGAGAATCTCAAACTTTTGCTGTTTCAAAATTTTTCGCAATTTTCTTTCAAATTTTTTTTTGATTTAGTCGACTATATCGTCCTTTTTTCTTTGAAAAAAATTGAAATTAGTTTTTCGATTTTCAGATCCCCATTCTCAGAAAAAAGGCTGAAAATCATGACGGACGGTCCACAAGTTAAAAAGTTTCGAATTTGGAATCCAGCGATTCAATCTGAAAATCATGAAGAATCAGAAGAACAAAAAATGAATTTGACGACCCAAGACGAGGAAAAACCATTGGATTGTACGTCGAAAAATGGACAATTTCAGTTGCCCGAAGTTTTTCAGGTACAGTAATCCTCTTTTTTTGGAAATTTAGAAATTCAGAAATTCTAAATTTTCAAATTTCAAGTCCGTTGAAAACGACGTCAATAAGATATTCAATGGTTACAGGAAAATCCAAAAAAAAAGGAATTTTTCAAAAAATTACTGTTTTAAATTTTTTACCAAAATTTCAATAAAAAATTTCAAATTAGTAATACAGCGCTAAAAAGTTATACAAAAATGATCTCAATTTTTTGGGAAATTCTGAAATTTTGCAAAAAAAAACCAATGATTTCGATTTGAGGTGTCTGAAATTCATAAGTTTCAAATGTTCGAATTTTCGAAAATAAAATACTGTTCCAAAATTTGATAATTTTCCATTGAAATTCCTAAACGACCGGTTCCAAAACTACTGAAAATTTCAAAAAATTAAAATTTCGGTGAATATTTGGTTAGTTTCAGCTGAACTTGGAAAAACATTCAATTTTCCGGAAATTTTGAAATTTTGAAAAGAAAAAATGAAATTCTATTTTGAGGTGTCTGAAATTCCGAAATACGAACGTTCAAATTTTCAAAAAAGTACAGTTTCAAAATTCTTACACCAAAAACGCTTTTTGGTTTAAGAAGTTGAAATGTTCACTGAAAATGGTAAAATTACTGTTCCAAATTTTGGTGATTTTTAAATCAGAAATATGTAATTTAATCCAAGTGTAGTTGTTTGTTCAAACTTAAAAAAGAATTAAAATTCCAAAAAATAAGAACAAAAAAGTAATATTTTTCGTTCAATTGTAACTTCAAAATCTAAAATTCCAGAATTATCTGCAACTGGCTCCTTTAATGCTCTGCCTCCAGCAACAGCGACAAATGGAAGAATTGGCACGACGCCAATTCTTTTCTCAAATTTGCCACGTGGCACCGATTCCGCCCGTCGCCCTTCAGAATCCCAGGATCCCACAAATGACGTCATCTGCGACGTCTTCTAAAAATTCTGCAGTCCCTCTTCAGATGACGAATCCTCTGGTGGCAACAGCTCTTGGAAGTACTGTAGTCAATGAAAACTGTTGTGCAGTTTGTGGAGCACAATTCAGGTATACTGTACTTTGGGATTACTGTAGCTCTATTTTTTGGGATTACTCTGGCTATTCTTGAGGTAGCTTATTTTGGGATTACATCGTTTTTATTGAAGAATGCTGTAGTTTTTTGGGATAACTGTAGCTCATTTTTTTGAGGATTAGTGTAATTACTTTTTGAGAGTACTGTAGTTCGATTACTGTAGTTCTCTTTTTCGGGATTACTATAGGTTCTTCTGGATTACTGTAGCTCTATTTTTCTTTCAGATTGACTGGAGATCTGGTCCAACACATGCGGAACAATCACCGAAAAACCAAGTTCAAGAGAAAAGCGGATTTTCATTCGAAAAATTGAAAATTTTTGTATTTTTTGCAGTTTCAAAAATACTTTTTGTGACTTTTGTAACAATAGAATTTCTCTCAAAAATAAAGTTTACAGTTTTTTTTGTGTCCACATATTGGTACTAAGAAAAAGTAGTTTCAAAAAATCAGTTGGAAATCGGATTTTTAAACTTGTTGAGATTACTGTAGTTTGTCTTTTCGAAGTATGTCCCTTTGAAAATCTACAATAGTGAAAAATTAAAAAAAAATCTACCTAGCGTAGGCAGCAGAGGTTCTAGAACAGTACCGATCAATAAAATATACACAGAAAAATGTGTTTTTCAGTAAATTTTTGGTAATTTCCAGAAGTCTAATAGTAAAGCTCGTCTGTCAAGTTTCCAATTACTTTGAATATTTTGGTTTGTTTGCAAATTGACATATACAATGAATCAAAACTGTTTCTAAAAATTTTGAAACAGCAATTTTTTTGAGCTACAAGAACAATTTCAAACTCTGTGTTGGGTATCACCAAGACTGTAAATTTCCAGATTCTTGGATTATTGTAGATTCTTTTAATAAGAAACTTTTTGAGAAACTGGTAGGATTCATCCATTCATCCATTCATCCATCTGGTAGGATTCATCCATCATCGATGAACTATCGCTTTCTCAATTCCTTGGTTATCTGTTGATTTTTGAAACAGTAATTTTTCAAATTGAACTTTGAGCCAATTTATCTGGGTTACTGTAAGAGATATCAATAATTTGTCAACTGATAAAATGTTAACCATACTATCAGAAATGTTTTATCAGTTAGCATATTTTTGATATCTCTTACAGTAACCGAGATAGTTGAGCTCAAAGTGAGCTGATCCTGCTACCCACTTGTGAGGTCAACCTAATTCTTTGAGCTCAATTGTCTCAGTTACTGTAAGAGATATCACAAAATTGTCAACTAGAAAAATGTTACTTATAATATGATAAAGGTTTTGATAGTTTACAACTTTTTGATATCTCTTACAGTAACCGAGATAAAATGCCTTCCGGGTTACTGTACACACTTAATGAAAATAGAAAGTTCCTAATTCTGCGAAATTGTAGTTTTTCAATGCAATATTGGCACATTTTAAGAACGTTTTTTGCAGTTTTTTCTTTGTAAAGACCCTTTAAAGGGACATACTATTTCAAAAAAATAGTTCCAAAATATGTGAGCGTCGAATTGAAGAAAAAATGAAACTATGGTTCTCTGAACATTTTTTGAAACAGTAATTTTTTTCAACTTCAAATTTGAGCCGCTTTGCCTCGGTTACTGTAAGAGATATCAAAAAATGGTTAACTGATAAAATATAACTGATAATCTTTCTTATTAATAAAACGCTAGAGGCGTCTGTCCGTCCCGGTGTCAGGCTGTCAACTTTTGAAAAAAATTGAAAAACACGTATATATTTACGTGACCCTTTTAGAAAAAGTGAGAAACGAAGCGACGAAAATTTTAAAAAAATAGATTGAATCGCGCCGAAGGCACACCAGCCTGCTGGTATGATGAATATTTAAATAGTTAACCATTTTTTGATATCTCTTACAAGAACCGAGATAAGTTGAGTTAAAGGAAATGATAGAGTTCTTGCTCTTTGCGCTCAATTAACTCGGTTCCTATAAGTGATATCAAAAAGTCGTCAACTGATAAAATATTTATCATGTTATCAGCAATATTTCATCAGTTGATAACTCTTTGATATCTCTTACAGTAATCGAAATAAATTGGTTCAAAAATACTATAAGGGCGGTTTTTGCTTCGCAACGTTAAACGTTTGATACTCAGTCAACAAAAAGTAGAAGCAAAATTTATTATTAAGCCTTGAAGTTTAAGGTGAAACGATACAGAAAAAATAATTACAGTATTAGGAAGAAGTTCGAATTTTGAAAATGATAAAAATGACAAAATTAACTCTAATTCTCTTGTCTCTCCACCCAAATCTTGTGGTCCTGCACATCATGATTTGCTCCATGAGCCAAACATCGGTCCGCTGACTCCTTCGCCTCAAAAACTACAAATCCATCGGCAAGTGGAGTGATTTCAATCTGTTCAACAATTCCAAACGATTCGAAATATGAACGAAGCGAGTCTACAGTATGAATTGAGCATTGAATTTGATGGAGAGCCAGTTTACAGCCGGGATTTGGTGGCGGGAACTCGGGAAGCGATGATTTTTGATTGGTTGATGATGATGATTGCTCATTATTATTGCTCATTTTCTCTTTTGGAATTGAACGTTTTAATTCGACCTGGGAAAATTAACATCTTTTATATCGAAAAGATCTCGTTCATTCAAGCTAGTGTCAAATTTGAGCTCAATTATCTCAGTTACTGTAAGATATCAAAAAATTGTCAACTATCAAACTGTTCATCATAATATCAGCAACATTTTATCAGTTGATCACTTTTTGGTTTCTCTCACAGTAATCGAGATAAAATCAGTCAAAATTGATAGTAAAAACCCACTGTTTCAAAAAATGTACAGAAAATCAAGGTGTGAACAGAGCCAAAGTTTGCCTAGTTGCCCCGACAGAAATAATAACGACTTTGAGCCAATTTATCTAGGTTACTGTAGAAGATAACAAAAAGTAGTCAACTGATAAAATATTTATCAAACTATCTGCAACATTTTATCAGTTGACAACTTTTTGATATCTCTTACAGAAACCGAGATAATTAGCTATCAAGAAGTACTCACCGTTCTTCCATTAATCTTATGCGGACCATTTCGAATGGCCATTTCGGCACTGGCAATCCATGCAAAAGTGACGAATCCAAATCCACGAGATCTTTGAGTCGCGTTATCTCTCATTACTACGGTATCAACAACCGGACCGAATTGAGTGAAGTATTCGCGGAGCTGAAAAAAAATTTTGCTGCTTCAGTTTTTTTTCAAATAAATTTTTTTTTCTCAATTTTCACTTTAGACGAATTTTGACGAAATCTATAAATTCGAAACATCCTAAGAATATGAAATTTGAGAAATCTAAGGTATGGAGACTCTAAAAACCCGAAAAATTCTAAAGTTCTAAAACTCGTTATTGAAATTAGGCAAAAAAATCAAATCAGATTTCTTGTGAAAATTTTGAGATTTTCCTTAAAGGAGGGGGGACATGAAAAAAATAATGTTCTCGAAATTTCGTATAAACATGTCCCTCGCGGAGTTGAACTTGTCGGGGTGAGTATTGAGGGTGCGGCGCCGCTACCGACTGAGCCACGCGGGCAAAGAGAAAGCGACGGCGCGATTGCATACATGAGGGCGAGGACGACAGCTGTACGCAGAGTGACATTAAGCGTTGTACACCGTCACGTCAGTATGCATACCCTAACTCCAAAGAAACTCCATAGACTTTCGTGTCTGGGCTCCTTTAAATTCGGAGTACCGTAAAACCTTTATTAGAAGAGCGCTCTGTGATAAAAGATCCCCTCCAAAATATGCCATGAAAGTGAAAATTTACCGTAGGTTTTTCAGTGGAAAATATTTCGGGAATTTAAAAATTTAATGAAAATTTTTTAAACTCTATTTTTTGCTCAAGAACTTGATTAGTTTTGATAAAATCCACAGATTTTCATGGCTTTTGAACGAAAGTTCGTTGAATTTTTTTAACGAAAATTTTAGGGAAAATTTACCGGAAAAATAGAAGGGCCTCTGTAATAGAAGGGCCCTCCGGAGGTACCTTGGAACAAAAGAAGGGCCGGCCCTTCTAATACAGGTCTTACGGTATTTGAGATCCACAAGAAGACTTCATATCAGTTTTGGAATCGAAATTTTCAACAAAAAATTTTGTTGGAACAGTTTTTTTTTCTGATATTTCAAACTTTTTGAAAATCTAAAAATCTAAGAAAATCAAAATGTTAAAATTCTTCAAAGATCTCAAAAAAACCCTTACTTGTTCCTTATTAGTGTCCATATTCAATCCACCAATGAACAATTTTCGATGTTGAATGAAATTTGTGAAATTTATAGATGTAGGTGGAGACAACATCTGAAAATGCATGGTTTATAGTTGAAAATGACCAGAAAATCTAGGAAATATATGAATTTCCCAGAATTTTCAAAAAACGAGTAATTGAAAAAAAAAATTCCTGCAGAAAAATGTGACTAATAGATCCAAAAGAAAGGAGATCATTTTCCAATAGAAAATGAGTCATTTCCAATAGAAAACCAACGGAAAATCATTATCCCGCGCGAAATTCAAATTTTGATCTCCTGGGAAAAAATTGGGCATAGAAAGACCCCCTAATTAGTCTCTTAATGGGAATCGACCTCATGGGAAGAAATGTGAGACATCTGGACAGACAGACACATAAGATTTTTTTGGAGGATTACTGTAGAAAATGAAGTTTTGGATTTTTAGGATTCTGAATTTTTTGAATAGTTTTCCTGTATTTGAAAATGTGGAAGAGAGGTACAGTAATCCCAAGAAGCTACCGTAATCCTATAAGTTGCTAGAAGTAGTACGGTAAACTGCCGAAATGGCCTTTCGAAATGGTTCGCATAAGATTAATGGAAGAGGATTACTGTACTTCTTAATAGCCAAATATCTCGGTTACTGTATGAGATATCAAAAAGCGGTCAACTGATGAAATATCTGTCATATTATCAGAAATATTTTATCAGTTGATACATTTTGGATATCTCTTACAGTAACCCAGATAATTGAGCTCAAAGTCCTAGGTTGCCCGTACAAGTGGGTAGCAGGATCAGCTCACTTTGAGCTCAATTATCTCGGTTACTGTATGAGATATCAAAAATTAGTCAACTGATAAAATGTTTGTCATATTATCAGCAATATTGTATCAGTTGACAACTTTTTGATATCTATTACAGTAACCGAGATAATTTAATTTAGCTGAAATAGAGACACTTCAGTCCATGTGTTCCATATAAATAGGGGGATGACTACATTTTCAAGAGCATCATCTGAAAAATCCAGAACAACGGAAAAAAAATCATTTTATTTTTCGATTAAAAAACTTGAGAATCCATGGATCTCCACAAGGCTAAATGATAACCAAATTAAGGTCCGCTTTGCTGATTACTGTCATAAAACTACAGAATGTCATCGAAATTTGAATCAAAATCAGACCATGACAATGACAATGATGATAATGATAATGATATGATGACAATGAGTTGACTCCGCCCTATAGAATGGTTCCTATAAATACTCGGTAGGTCCATTGGTATTCATTCCATTCCCCCACCTCCATTTATCCAGACGATCTTCTGTATGAACGTCGGATACATATTCCTTCTGATTCTCCTGATATTATTCTGCCTATTCTATTCTGTTCTCTTCTCTAGAACAGTCTAATCTTCCTAAATCGCGGAACAATCGTTCAATGACAAGGAAAACACAACGGAAATGCTACAATAGTGGAGAATGATCGCGTCGTCAACGTTCGAATTCGCCACCCGAAACGAGAGACAAGTGTGCCGTTGAATTCGTCGAAAGCAGAACCGATGGAAACTGTGGAGAGCAAGCCACGTGGATTTCGGATTGAGCCGTCACACATGTCAAGATACTGTTCAACTGATATGCCATGCCGACGTTCGGAAAGTGTGATTTATCCAGAAGTTATCTTGAGTTATACCGATTTTGCCCTCCAATACAAGAAAACGACTATGTGTTCAATTGCCATCCCCAAAACTCAAGGATATCTGAACAAAACCCCGCTTGAATAACTGGTACCGAATCGTGTTGTCTGAAGGAGAGAATATCATCAACCACTTCCACGACTTCAAAGAGACTGGAACCCAGAATACCGAAGATTTGCCAGTATTCGCTTTGGATGGAAATAATTGTAGACTACGCGATACTTTGTGAGAAGACCTAATTCATTTGTTTCTAATTTTTTTCAACTGTTAACTTTTATTTGAAAAATAAAATTGAAAATTGAAAATTTTTGTTTTTTGTAGTTTGCTACAAGATGATAACTCTTTGTTGTGCTCATTACGGTACTTTAACACTTGAACAGTTTAAGATAGTCTTGGACAGAGCTCGAATTGCAAATTCTTGAATTTTTTAGGATTTTTTATGGTTTTTAAATAATTCTTAAGATCGTTGGAATTTTCAGAAAATTTTAGTTTTTTTAGATTCTTCAGCTTTTTTTTTGGGTTTTCCCAATTTTCAAAAATTTTTTGATTTTTTGAATTTTTTTCTGAAAAATCTGTAATTTCTCGAATTCTTCATTACTTTTTTTGCTTATTTTTTTCCTAAAATCCTCGTTTTTTAGAATTCTTTCTTTTATTTTTTTTTCGCAAACGGTTCCTATTTCGACCGTAACGAGCCCGTTCGCATTTTACCTGTGACCGTGATTTCAGACATCCTTTCTTCAGGTTCTTTGACATGTCAGACATCTGTTCCTCATCCCAGACATTCCAGATTCACGTCTCCCCCAAAAAATGAATTGCTCCAATATCTGCATCTTGAATTTTCTTTTGGCGAGTCACAGATGGACAGGTGGGGGTAGCAACAAGAGTATTTGATTGATCGACCCCCATTACGTGTCAAAACCTCCAAAAAAGAAAAACATAGGATGTTGAGAAGGATGTTGAGAAGTGAATTCAGGTTGACCTCTCCCAGAAGGCACCCCGGTTTGACACGTAGTGACGGTCCATCAATCAAAAACACTGGTTGCTAACCCCCACCCGTCTATTTGTGACTAGCCAAAAGAAACTTCAAGATGCAGATATTGCGATCCCTTCTGGGAAAGGGCAGCACATCGTCTTGCATGCATTGACTGTTCTAAACGAGTGCAGTGCTGTGGAGTAGAACGTGAGGCTATTGAACCTATTGAATCAGAGTTAGGAATTTTGGAGAATCACCACAAGGCTTCAAAATCAATTTTCAGAAATTGCAGCCAAAAAAAAAACGAAAATGACACAATCATTAGCTGAGACGCAACTTCTGATCAATGATTTGGGCGGTTCGGCATCACTATTATTGGAGGTTATGCTATAATCGAACTGAAACAGTGTCAAACTTTTAATCCAAAAACTACAGTGCAGAAATTGGAGCAATTAATTTTTCAAGAGAGGCGTGAATCTGCGATGTCTGGGATGAGTATGTCTGACATAACAAAAAACCTGAAGAAATATTAGCGGGTGTCTGAAATCATAGTTTGTGCTTTATACTGCAGAGACTTCACTGAAAAGATGCCGCACTCTAATAAAAGGCCACCCTATATTTGTGCCCCTATAACTCGGTACCTATAAAAGATATCAAAAATGTTTCAACTGACTAAATGTTTTTGATATCGGAGCTGGGGTAGAGAAACGCCAGTGGCTGTGGCCGAAGGTCCCACAACGATAACTACCGTAACCGTTGAATGGGAATCGAGCTACATAGCTCTGGTAGAAAAACCAGGTTCTTCAGACTCTGTCTTACTTTCTCATGCACCTCGTCTTTTTCATTTTCCCATCTCATTCCCTTTGTTCCCCCCTACAGTAGTAACCTACCATTCTGTCCCCACCGCCCAACGTGCCTGTTCCCACCTGTTGCGTAGAATCGCAGGGCCGTTCGCCTCCCAAGGACGTTGGTCCCGTACACCTTTCCCCATGCCCCGCCCCTTGGTCTCCCTGAGCGCGAACATCGTGTATATGAGGACCACATGGGCAGGAAAACGAGTTACTCTATCTATCTCATCGTTTTCTTTTTTCCTCCTCTTCTAGATTAGGTTATCTTGAGATGGAACATCGTGAGGGTGCAACCGTATTCGACCTTGACTTGTGAAGAGTCCATTGTTCCCCCTGTTTGTGTTGCTAACAGTGTTTGTTTCTTTCTTATTCTCTGAGGCAAACAGACCACAGTTTTTAGTTATCTTCTCTTTCTTTCTTCATTCAACATTAAAAACAGAAAAATCAATTATTTTCAGTTTTGCGCGGTCATAACGTCTTCATCGTTCGACAGTATTTCGGATATTCCATCAACGTCCACTTGGCAAGCTCCGCCCACTTTGAGAAAATTGTCGAAAAAACAGCAAAAAAGTCAGGGAAAGAAATTTTCGAGTAGTCGACAAAATTGTATGATTTTTTTTCAGAATTCTTTGAATTTAGTTTGAAACTTTTCAAAAAAAATCGCTGAAAATGGGTTTTTGAAGCAGAATATCTGGTTTTTTTAAAAGAATTTTTCTTCAAAAAATAGTGGAATTCTCATGATTTTCGTCTGGAAATGAAAATGTTCAAAAATGCTTAAAAATGACCAAGAAACCTCTAATTTTTTGTCTGAAAAAATTCCGAACAAATCTGAAAGTTTTAGATTTTTTTTCGAATTTTTGTTGAAGTTTTTTTGGCTGAAATTTTTTTCTCGTGGAAAAAATCTGAAAAAAAAAACTGAAAGTTTGGCTGAAAATCATAAAAAAATCCAAAATTTTTGTCTGAAATAATTCCAAAAAAACTGGAAATTTTCAAAATTTTTAGCCAAAATTTTCTTTTCAATTTCGCTGAAAATCGGTTTTCAGCAAAAATAACGGCAATGAAGAAGGCAGCAAAATCGGACAACAAGAAGCAGCAAAAGGAGACGAATGTGGAGGTATACTGTAGTTTTGATTGTTTTTTCAGCTTAAAATGCCCATTTTCAGCTCAAAAAAATGAATGAGCCGCCGAAAAACAGGAAATTCAGATTACTAAAGTGTCCATATGCATTGAGAGAAGAAATAATCAAAAATATGGAGTTTATGGATGCGTGAGTTCAATTTTATCATTGATTAAAAATCAAACTGCAAGTCTTTTCGACCGGTGGAACCCGTTTGAAAAATTGGGAAATTCAAAAAAACCGATTTTCAAATTTTACTGTGCTTTTTAACAATTTTATAAAGGAAACAAATGAGGATTCATAAATTGTGTCCTGAAAATGGAATAAGCTGTTTTGGCGCCACGAAACTGCTTGTCATTTAATAAATAGGAACAATTTGAATAGATATCAGTTTTCATGTGGGTTAAATGTCCTCAGCTGAACAGGAAGTTTGCAGTTTTAGCTATGGCAATCTTTCAAACCAAACCCACCAGATTGGAATGTTTCTTTTTTTGGTGAAAATTTTAAAAAATTGCATATTTTTCAGATTCCACTTCTCAACACTATCCAAACGATCAAAACGACTAGTTCACGATGCGAAACTTCAAACTCATTTGATATCATTCCGTTTTGGTTTTCTGGAGACGGATAGGATCGAAGTGGTCACAAAAAATGGAAATTTCGCGATAGAATTGCCAGGTCCGAATGATCGAACAAAAATAGGACCTACTTCACTTGATGGTCTTAAACTTGCCAGTCTTATCAACGAACCGTCGGATGACTACAGAAAGAGACTCATCGCTCATCTATTGTTTATATTCCATTTCAAATGGACCAAACTTCTTATAGAGGGGCGTTTTCTCGAGCCGCTGACTGATTTTTTTCTGTGGGATATCAGAAAAACGTTCGATTTTCTTTCATTTGGCAGGTGGTCGTCGATTCTCATTTCATCTGAAGATCTGAAATTTCTACTCGAAAATATCAAGTCAAATGTATTTTATCTGGGAGTCAAAATTGATGATGCAAACTTCAAGTATCAAAAAGCTTTGGAATATGAAACATTCTCTGCCTTCAATGGTGTTAAATGGTTGGATACAGACGGTATTCTGCAAAGAAACCCAAAAATGAAACAGCTTCGTCTGGAAGGCCTCGAAGAGAAACAAATCAATGATCTACTGAAGCAATGGATAAATGGACAAGTTACTGATCTGTAATCTCTACGTGTACACACGTGGAAACACTATCGAGCGGACGTTATTTTAGATGGAATAGTCACTATGGACCCCACAATAACGTAAGTGATCGCTAACGATTTGCGCTGGAATATCTCGGTCTGACAAGATGTTGTTCACTCTATAATCAACATTTCAAAAGTTGCCCAATTCTTGATATATCTCACAGAAACCGAGATAATAGAGCCCAAAGTGCAAGTAATAATTTCTCCAATTTTTCAGACACGAACAAGCTAAAGGAGTATATGATCGTCAGGAAATTAAAGGCCAACTGATGAACATCCAAAGAAAAATTGATGGTCAATTGGCTACAGTACTTCTAAATGACGAGGAATGCTTTGTCATTATGTGGAACGAGAAGCGTCTCGCTGAACTTGGAAATTAGTGTTCAAAGTTGAATTTTCACCCAATTCTCAATGTCTCCTGTTTCGTTCAAAATTCTAAAAATAAATAATTAAAAAAAGGAGATTACTGTAGTTTGTTGTTACTGTACTTCGAATTCGATTTTTCGTAATTCGAAGAATTACTGCAGAGAAAAAATATGTTTCATGTGACCTAATTGTCAATTCTTCTTGATTCCTGAATGCATACATATAACAGGAAGTGGTCAACTGAAAACTTTCAAACAAACAGTTTAACCTGTAATAGAAGGGCTCCCTAACTTTGAGCCATTTCATCTCGGTTACTGTAAGAGTTATCGAAAAGTTGTCAACTGATAAAATGTAGGTGGTATTATGATAAACTTTATGAAGTAAAAAACTAAGTTTTGCCACCTCAAATCATCCAAAACGCCTCTCCGAAAAATAGAACGTCATGGCGCAACATTACAGGTTTTACAGTACCCAAACAAGAGTAATTGACTTTAGTGAAGTTCTAACTGACGTTGCAGATGGTACAGAGATTCGTGACTTGAACCAATTTTGCTTTCTTTGATGATCAGAGAGTGTCGTCTCTATATTTGTATCCCAGACTCAGTTCTCTGTCCCATAGAGATCAACTCTCGAATAAACACGGATTAATTTGAGCCTCCTGGGAAGGATTCAAAAAGAGGGCCGTCGTAAAAATCAACAGTACTTTAATAAAAAACAACATTACAGCCATAAAACAATACCTAGACTTGACTCCGCCCCCTCGAGTGTCCCTATAAATACTGCCAAGTACCCACCATTAGTATTCATTCCTTACCTCATGACGACCTTCTGCATGGACGTCACAAGAAAATTGCCTTCTTTATTTTTCTGAAAGTACTTCTTTTCAATTGTGTACCATTAGACAAGTTTTGGAGTCCAACTTCAATCCAATTGTTTTCTAAATCTCTAAAGGTGAGTCAGCTACCGTACTTCCTCTAATAGAAGCCCACAATTTTTGGAACTGCGATCAGAATTCCTGAATTTGGAAATTTGAGATCCGGAAAACACTGACTTTCAGAATTCTTAACTTTCGAATTGTCGAATTTCTGTTTTTTTTTTCTGGAAAAATTCAAACATTTCAATTTTTGGAAAATTCTGGAAAATCTGAAAATACCGATTTCATGAACTTGTTGTAAAATTTTCAAATTTTCAAAAATTTGTTAACACAGCTCAATTAGACGATTTGTGTATCTGGAAATCCCAAATTTTTAGGCCACGCCCACTTTTTTTTCAGTTGGCTTTTGAGGAGAAAAGCTGAAAATTTTGATCCCGAAAAATTGTTTTTTTTTTGCTATTTTTGAAATATCTTTACGATTTCGAAATGTCCAGATGTCCACACTGTTTGGAAAAAAAGTGGATTTTCAGCTGAAAAATCTAGCCCCGCCCACTTCGTGAAAGTGGGCGGGGCCTTAGAAAGCAAAAGCTACGCCCACTTTATCTAGAAAAATGGGCGTGGCTTAAAACTTGGAATTAGTTTTTTTTTGCAAATTCTTGAGGAATTCCAAATTTCAATTTTAAAAAAATTAGGCAAATTTTTCCAAATTCCAAATTTTCGATTTTCAAATTCCAGAAAATGGGCGTGGCTTAAATTTCTGGGTCACTTTTTTTTGAACCGTTTTAGGGGTTAATTAGCAAAAAATACTAACTTTACGCTGAAAAACAAGGAAAAAAACCTAAATTTCATGAAAATTCGCTCTAGATGAGCATTTTTGAGGTGGTACAAGGGATGAGAACTCGGAAAATGAGAACTGCTACATATGAGAACTGGAATATAAGAACTCAGTTTTTCGGCTCAATTTTCATGCTCAGGATCCAACCTTGTTTGAAAATTATTTAAGAAATGGTCTCGTTTTTCACAATACTTCAAGATTTTACAAAAAAAATCCGGTTTTGCCATGTACTCTACGAGTTCTTATACGTACGAGTTCTCATATGTAGCAGTTCTTATTTTCCGAGTTCTCATCCCTTGTACCACCATTTTTGAGCCAAGAAATCAGAAATACCGATGAAAATTGAACAAAAAAAAAATTAAGTTAGTTAGACCATAGGGTATTTTTCAGTCATTTAAGCCAATTTTCTAAATTTATTAAAGCATTTTCCTGCCAAAAAATCGAATTTTGCAAAAAAATGGCCTAGAAATCCTGGAACTCTGAAAAATTCTGAAAGGAATTCTGAAAAAAAAACTCAGAATTTCTGAATTTCTGAATTTCGGATTTTGGATTTTCAGAATTTCCGAATTTTAGAATTTCCAAAATATTCTGAAATTCAAAATCTCAAAATCTCGAAAATTCAAAAATTACAGGAAATTTCTAAAAAAAACAATATTTGGAAAATGGAGATTCCAGTAGCATTGAGATACTGTAACCCATATTACTGTAACACTTCAGAATAAGTAAACGATTACAGTAGATTGGATTACTGCACCATCAAACAGTATATTCGGATTTTCAGATTTTAAGAATTTTGGAATTTTTCCGGAATTTCAGAATTCCTGAAATTTGAAATTTGACATCATAAAAAAAGTTTCCGACTTCCAAATTGTCGAATTTCTGAACTTTTGAATCAAACATTTTTATATTCTTCGTTTCCTACAGATTCTTCAAACCCCACCAACACCACCATGCAACAACAACTTCTCAACGACTGGATGGAGGTCCATTTCCCTGGGTGGTGGACCGAGTTCCTGGCGCTGGTGATCGCCCATCTGAAGCTTCATGGACCCAAGGATATTTTGCTGTCTTTTTTGATAGTGAGGTATTTTTCTTGTATCCCTCGTTTGCCCCCACTAATGTGTTTTACTTTTTCTGGTACTTTTTCTTGTACCCCTTTATTTTTAACCCCAAGAAATAATAATGCAAAATCGCTCTATTGAGAAAAATTTTGATGGATACCAACTTGGCTCCCCTTCGTTTTCCCCCTCCCAAATTCTGCCTTTTTCTGGTGCTTTTTCTTGTATTTACCCACCCATGCTTTCAAATTTTTACGTTTATCCTAATAAATACTAATAATTCAAACTCGCTCTATTGGACTTGAGGAAAATTGGAGGGAGATTGGAGGGAAATTCAAAAAAGAAACGTAGATGACACTGAGAGCCAGGACCCAAAGAGTTTGAGCTCAATTATCTCGGTTTCTGTAGAAGATATCAAAAATCTGTCAACTGATAAAATGTTTATCATAAAGTTAGCAAATTTTTATCAATTGACAACTTTTCGATATCTCCTACAGTAACCGAGATAAGTGAGCTCAAAGCGAGCGGATGCTGCTACCCGCTTGCAAAGTCAACCTATGACTTTAAGCTCAATTATCTGGGTTACTGTAAGAGATATCAAAAAAGAGTCAACTGATAAAATGCTCATCATAATATCACCTACATTTTATCAGTTGACAACTTTTTGATATCTTCTACAGTAACCGAGATAAATTGGCTCAAAGTTAAGGGGCCCTTCTATTACAGGTTTTGCGGTTTGTTTGAAAGTTATCTTTGATAAAGTAGGTCAATTTTCTACAGTAATCCTTCAAAGGTACAGTAATCCAAACCTACAGTCTAATCCTATACTTATTCTAGAGTGTAACAGTAATCTGGAAATTTTAGAAGCTCAGGTTACTGTAAAACAAGGTTTACTGTAGATTGGAGAAGTAGCTGATGGATATTACTGTAGGACCCAAGGGCTACAGTAACCCTGTCCCTGTAGCTTGGGTTACTTTAGATTGAAGATGGCTGGGTTACTGTAACACATTGGGGAATACTGTAGACATGGTTACTGTAAGTTTTTTTTTTCAAATTTCCAGATTTTTTGAAGCTCTGAAAATGGCTGAAATTCAGAATTTCCAGATTTCTTAAATTCAAAATCATTTATATTCCAAAAAATACGAAAAAAAAATAGACAATAGAAAAATAGGGGGTACGGTAATTAACACATAATTAGGGGTCTAATTAACAAAAGGGGGGCAATTTTGGGGTCAAAAAATCGATTTCTAGGGTCAATTCAACGCCAAAAAGTTCGATTTTCCAGTCATTTTCAGCCGAAAATCGCGCGGGAAATCAGAAAATTCAAAAAATTGGGACATTTAGAGTATCTAATCGAGTTCAGTGGAATTATAGTGTTCTCCAAGTGTGTAGGCCAGCCGAAGGTAGACGATTCGAAGCGGACGATCCTTGGCCGACTCGAATTCCGCGCCAATCTGGTGTGGTCCCTCGGCGCGGTAGACCTGGAAGAAGAAATTGGAAATTTAGGGGAATTCTCAGTCTGAAAATCCAGATTTTTTCGATTTTTAGAGTAAAATAGCGGACATCCGGACATTCAGACACACAGAATGCTTCCAAAACATCCGAAAGCCATTCCCACTTTGCAATAATAGAAACCTAAGCCACGCCCATTTTTGTGTGTAAACCTGAAAAGTGGGCGGAGCGTTAGGAAGCAAGTGGGCGGGCCTTTAGAGACCGAAGCCACGCCCACTTTGCAAGAAATGGGCGGAGCTTTAGGAACATAAGCCACGCCCACTTTGATGAGAAACCCAAAAATGCGGGCGGAGCTTTAGAAGCCTCAGCAACGCCCACTTTAAAAGAAATGGGCGGAGCTTCAGGTGCCTAAGCCTCGCCCACTTTAAAAGAAATAGGCGGAGCTTCAGGTACCTAAGCCACGCCTACTTTGCAAGAAAAGGGCGGAGCTTTAGGAACCATGTGGGCGGAGCGTTAGGAACCTAAGCCACACCCTTTTTAGTGAGTAATCCAGAAAAGTGGGCGGATCTCTAGTAAACTAAGCCACGCCCATTTGATGAGTAACTCAGAAAAGTGGGCGTGGCTTATAATTCTGGCTTATTTTCAGCCAATTTCATCGATTTTTGGGTCATTTTAAAGCTATTTTCAGCCGTTTTCAGCCCCCGAAAACTCACCAGAATAACCTTCTTATAGTGCTGTGAAATGGCTCTCAGCTCGAGCTCTCCACCCCAAACGCCTCCTTGATCCGCCAGCTTCTCCACGCCCTCCAAATACGTCTCCCACTTCTCGTCGCTCGTCTTCTGGGCCGATTTGTCGACGTCCGTGTCGGCGATGAACGGTGCAACGTCGTCTTTGTGCTCACGCATGTATTGGCCACACGCTTTTCGCAGTTTTCGGACCGAGATCTGCAAAATGAATGGGGGGTTTTTTTTGGTGAAAATTGGCTGAAAATTCGCTAGAAAATGCGATTTTTTGATGGAAAATCGGCTGGAAAAATGATCGAAATTTCAGCGACTTTTCCAAATTTTTGGTCGTTAATTCAGATTTTTGGACGCTCAAAATTGGCTGAAAACGTCCAAAAAATTGTGGAATTAGGCTCAAAATTAGGGTTTTTTTCACTGGAAAATCGCTGAAAACGACAATTTTCAGACATTTCGGACGCTTCAAAATAAGTAAAAATCGCTGAAATTAGCTGAAAAATACTCTTAAAAAGTGTGAAAGTTGGCATTTTCAACATTATTTTTTTCAGAATTTCAGCCAAATTTCCAGATTGCTCATCCTTAATTACCTCAATTCCTTCCTCCTGTAATTGATGGACCAACGAATTGTACATGCAATCGCCATCTGCCGAAATCTCTACCATTCGCAGGTGATCTTTGGTCAGGAGCTGAAAAATTAGAATTAGTGGCCTAGAAAACGAAAAAACTCGGCCATGGGGAATTTTAGGTCATTTTAGGCCAATTTTTAGCTAGAAATGGCCCACATTTGCAATTTGACTCAATTTCTGACGGAAAAAAACCTTAAATTCCATTGGAAACCCTTAAATTCCAACTGGTGGCCTAGAAAACTCAAAAGTTCGGCCATGGGGGTTTTCAGGCGGATTTTCAGAGACGTATTCGCTAGTTGTATTCAAAAAAGCACTGAAAAGTGTCAAAAATCAAGAAATAGAGGCATAAACATCAAATGACCGATTTTCTGTACATTTTCTAGTCCACCGAAAACGGCATGGTGGCCTAGAAACGCCTGAAACTCGGCCACGGGTTATTCTCGCTCATTTTAAACTCATTTTCAGCCAAAAATGACTTATTTTCCTCATTTTTCTGGTTGAAAACACTGAAAATAGCTTGGTGGCCTAGAAAATGCAGAAGTTAGGCCATAGATCGTTTCTTGATGATTTCTAGGTCATTTCTGACGCTCGAACCCGAATTTTCATCAATTTTGACTCTAAAATCGAGAACTTTTGAGCCAATAAATGCAGGGCTCTCGATGAAAATCAAAAAAAAAATGGTCTAGAAAATTCGAAAAAGTTAGGCCATCAGCTATTTTTAAATCATTTTTCTGGAGTTTTCCAATAGAAATTATTCAAATTTTGTCAAAATCAAAATGGTCAGGTGGCCTAGAAAATCCTAAAACTCGGCCATGGGTATTTTTAGCCTTTTTCAATCTCAAAATGGGTCATTTTTGATGATTTTCAGTGCTGAAACCCTCTCATGGCCTAAAAAACGCAGGAACTCGGCCATATGTCATTTCAGCCCATTTCTAGCGCTTTCGGGGTCGTTCTAAGCCCATTTTTAGCCCAAAATGACTCATTTTCTCTCAATTTCTCAAATATTTACCATTTTGATGGTGGCCTTCTCCTGATGCCTCTCCGAATCCTTATTCTTGGCCTTCTCCTTATCCGCCGCCTGTGCCGCCTTCATCTTCTCCGCTTGCTCCTTCTTTTTCGCCTGCTTCTTGGCATTCTTCGACGAAATGTGCAGCGTTTTGTAGAACTTGTTGGCCACGCCCCCTTCTTCATCGTCTTCCTCTTCTTGGGGCGCTCCTTCTTCTTCAGGCACGATGGGCGGAGCTTCGGCTGCTGCTGGAGGGGGCGGAGCTTGCTCAGAGGCGAGCTCTTGCTTGTGGCGCTCCTCTTGCTCTTTTTCCATTTTTTCGCACTGCAAAATTTCAGATTTCCAGTTAAAAAAGACTACAAAAACTACAGTATACCTCGGCATTCGTCTCCTTTTGCTTCTGCTTGTTGCTCGACTTCGCCGCCTTCTTCATTGCCGTCATTTTTGCTGAGAAATTGGGATTTTTAGACAAAATTTCAGCCGAAAATTCGAAAAATTTTCGAAAAAATCTGGAATTTTCAGCCAGAAAAATCGCAAAAATTCGATCTTAACAGAATTTTTTTTTCGAAAAATCTGGAATTTTAGCCATTTCTAGATATTTTCAGCAAGAAAAGGTAAAATTTCAAACTATTTTTGGGAGAAAATGTCTGGAAATAGCTGACATTTTCAGATTTTTTCGACTTTGTTGACTGAAATTTTTTTTCAATTTTCAGCTGTTTTTTTTTCGGAAAAATTCGGTTTTAAAATTCGGAAAAATTCGGTTATAAATTCGGGAAAATTCGGAAAAATTCGGTTTCGGAAAAATTCGGTTATTTTTACAGTCAATTTCAGGAAAAACAATTCAAGAAATCCGATTTTCATCCAAAGAATGTCTAAAAACCTGGAACTTTCAAAGACATAATTTCAGAAAAAATTTTTTTCAATTTTCAGCCAAAAAAGTCAATAAATTAATAAAAATTCCCGTTGGATATGGTTGATGAAGTATCCGAATTTTTCGAATAAATAATTCCGAAAAAAATATTTTTGGCTGGAATTTTTTGTCTGAAAATCCATCGATTTTTCTACCTCTCAACTCCTTCTTCTCCTTCCGATGACGTGCCAAAATTGGATTCTGATCATCTAACTCGTCTTCAGATGTTATTTTTTTTTGGAATTTTGAAAATTCAAAAAAAAAACTAAGAATTAGTATTTTTTTTTCCTGAAAAAAAGTTTGACAATGCCGAAAATTGGCTGAAAATCAGTGAAAAAAGATACGAAAAAAGTGAAATCTCTACTTTTTCTAATTGAATTGTTCAAAAATCGAAGATTTTCAGACACAAAAAGATTCATCGCAGAAGGAAAAAAAAATCATCAATCACAATAAATATAGATTTTTAAAGCAAAAAAAATGGCTTGAAATTCGAGGAAAATGAATTGAAAATGACGAAAATCGGCGAAAAATGACCCGAAAAACTTCGAAAATTCAAATTTTGGAAAAAAATCTAAGTGGGCGTGTCATTCCTAAAGCCCCGCCCACTTTTTTTTCACTCAAAATCATGTTTTTCAGTCGTTTTAGGGCCGAAAAATTTCGTAATTTTTTGCAAAAAACGCTTTTTTGGCTGAAAATGGTCAGAAAATTGAGCAAAATTTCAGCCTTTTTTTGAAGTTTGAGACCGAAAAGGAAGGGTTTAAGCCAAAATTGACCATTTTCCATCTAAAAAAGTGCTGAAAATTCCGAAATTTCAGCCTAAAAATTACCAAAAACTCTCAAATTTTAGCCAATTTTCCTACTCGAAAATAACCCAAAATAATTTAAAGGATCACAATAAAATCGACGATCAAGCAAGACAAAAAAAGAAGGCATTAAATTATGAATTGAATATCAAAGAAACCAGGGGGACAATTTACATAAATAATGACTAGAAAAGGGGGGGGGGAAACCAGTCATAATGGGACAAAATCACCAGAAAAGGAGAGAAAACCAGTCAAAAATATGGCAAAAAAGTGCAATTTTCAGGGGGAAAAAGGTCAATCTTTCAGCTAGAATCACCAGAAAATGGGGGAAAAAGAAGGGACCAAAATGTGCAAAAAACTGAAATTATCAGCGATTTTCCTGAGCAGAAAGAAGGCTCAGGAGATGATGGCGTCGGACGAATTGGTATACGAGTTCTCGCCAAAAGAAACTTCAAGATGCAGATATTGGAGCAATTCATTTTATGGGGAAGACGTGAATCTGGGATGTCTGAGATGAGGATTTTTTATATTACTGCAACACTCCAAAACAAGTACAGGATTACTGTAGGTTTGGAATACTGTACCTTCAAAAAATCTGTAATAGAAGGGTCTCAAAAATGAAGAAAAAAATACATGCACTTTGATATCAATTATTTCGATTACTGTAAAAGATATCAATCATGTTTCTACTGACGAATGATGTTTATCATAATACCACCTACATTTTATCACTTGACAACTTTTTGATACCTCTTACAGTAACCGAGATAAAATGGCTCAAAGTTAGGGAGCCCTTCTATTACAGGTTTAACTGTTTGTTTGAAAGTTATCAGTTGACCAGGAATCAAGAAAAATTGACAATTAGGTCACATGAAACAGATTTTTCTCTACAATAATCCTTCGAATGTACAGTAACCATAAACTACAGCAATCTCCTTTTTTTAATTATTTATTTTTATAATTTTGAACATAACAGGAGACGTTGAGAATTGGATGAAAATTCAACTTTGAACACTAATTTCCAAGCTCAGCAAGACGCTCCTCGTTCCACATTACGACAAAACATTCCTCTTCATCAAGAAGTACTGTAGCCAATTGACCATCAACTTTCCTTCGGATGTTCATCAGTTGGCCTTCAACCTCCTGACGATCATATACTCCTTTAGCTTGTTCGTATCTGAAAAGTTGGCGAAATTATTACTTGCACTTTGGGCTCTATTATCTCGGTTTCTGTAAGATATCAAGAATTGGGCAACTTTAGAAATGTTGATTATAATGTGAACAACATCTTGTCAGACCGAGATACTTACGTTATTGTGGGGTCCGTAGTGACTATTCCATCTAAAATAACGTCCGCTGGATGTCTTGAGCCGTACCGCTTGCGTACACGTAGAGATTCCAGATCAGTAACTTGTCCATTTATCCATTGCTTCAGGAGATTATTGATTTGCCCCCCAAGGAGGCTTTCCAGACGAAGCTGTTTCATTTTTGGGTTTCTTTGCAGAATACCGTCTGTATCCAACCATTGAACACTACTGAAGGCAGAGAATGTTTCATATTCCAAAGCTTTTTGATACTTTAAGTTTGCATCATCAATTCTGATTCCCAGATAAAATACATTTGACTTGATATTTTCGAGTAGAAATTTCAGATCTTCAGATGAAATGAGAATCGACGACCACCTGCCAAATGAAAGAAAATCGAACGTTTTTCTGATATCCCACAGAAACAATTCAGTCAGCGGCTCGAGAAAACGCCCCTCTATAAGAAGTTTGGTCCATTTGAAATGGAATATAAACAATAGATGAGCGATGAGTCTCTTTCTGTAGTCATCCGACGGTTCGTTGATAAGACTGGCAAGTTTAAGACCATCAAGTGAAGTAGGTCCTATTTTTGTTCGATCATTCGGACCTGGCAATTCTATCGCGAAATTTCCATTTTTTGTGACCACTTCGATCCTATCCGTCTCCAGAAAACCAAAACGGAATGATATCAAATGAGTTTGAAGTTTCGCATCGTGAACTAGTCGTTTTGATCGTTTGGATAGTGTTGAGAAGTGGAATCTGAAAAATGTGCAATTTTTTAAAATTTTCACCAAAAAAAGAAACATTCCAATCTGGTGGGTTTGGTTTGAAAGATTGCCTTAGCTAAAACTGCAAACTTCCTGTTCAGCTGAGGACATTTAACCCACATGAAAACTGATATCTATTCAAATTGTTCCTATTTATTAAATGACAAGCAGTTTCGTGGCGCCAAAACAGCTTATTCCATTTTCAGAACACAATTTATGAATCCTCATTTGTTTCCTTTATGAAATTGTTAAAAAACACAGTAAAATTTGAAAATCGGTTTTTTGAATTTCCCAATTTTTCAAACGGGTTCCACCGGTCGAAAAGACTTGCAGTTTGATTTTTAATCAATGATAAATATGAACTTACGCATCCATAAACTCCATATTTCTGATGATTTCCTCTCTCAATGCATATGGACACTTTAGTAGTCCAAATTTCCGGTTTTTCGGCGGCTCAACTTTTTTAAGCTGAAAATGGGCATTTTAAGCTAAAAAAAGCAATAAAAACTACAGTATACCTCCACATTCGTCTTCTTTTGCTGCTGCTTGTTGTCCGATTTTGCTGCCTTCTTCATTGTCGTTATTTTTGCTGAAAAACGATTTTCAGCGAAATGGAAAAAAATGTTTGGCTAAAAATTTTGAAAATTCCCAGTTTTTTGATATTATTTCATAGGGTTTCCATTTGGGGGGCGATTCACCCGCCCGCGCCCACCCGGGGGGCTCACCCCCCGCGGCCCCCCCTCGACCCCCCGCTATTATTTACGTGAGGAAAAATTCATATTTTTTGCTCTTTTCTGATTTGAGAAACTCAATTTTTTAATGGAAAATACGTGAATATCATAAAAATTATTGAAAAATTTACACGCAAAAAATCGCGGAGGGTCAACGTGGGGCCGTGGGTGGGAGGCTCTTTTTTCCACCCGCCCAAATGAATGAAAGAAAAATTGAAGGTAACAAAAAAATGTGATCTGTTTGCCTCAGAGAATAAGAAAGAAACAAACATAGTTAGCAACACAAAGAGGGGGAACAATGGACTCTTCGCAAGCGGTCAAGCAACCGATGAGACATATAGAATGACTCGTTTTCCTGCCCATGTGGTCCTCATATACACGATGTTCGCGCTCAGGGAGACCAAGGGGCGGAGCATGGGGAAAGGTGTACATGACCAACGTTCTTGGGAGGCGAACGGTCCTGCGATTCTACGCAACAGGTGGGAATAGGCACGTTGGGCGGTGGGGACAGATTGGGAGATTACTGTAGGGGGGAACAAAGGGAATGAGATGGGAAAATGGAAAAGACGAGGTGCATGAGAAAGTGAGACAGAGTCTGAAGAACCTGGTTTGTCTACCAGAGCTATGTAGCTTGGTTCAAATTCAACGGTTACGGTAGTTATCGTTGTGGGACTTTTGACCACGCTCACTGGCGTTTCTCTACCCCAGCTCCGATTTATTTTGAAACGTGTAGTTTGTACGTGTTTAATAGAAGGCCAACGTAAACTTATACTTTGATGTCTTATATCTCGTTTTCTGGTAAAGGTATCAAAAAGAGGCCTACTGATAAATTGTTTATCATGGTATTAAAAACATTTTGTCAGTTGAAACATTTTTGATATCTTTTATAGGTACCGAGTTATAGGGGCACAAATATAGGGTGGCCTTCCATTAGAGTGCGGCATCTTTTCAGTGAAGTCTCTGCAGTATAAAGCACAAACTATGATTTCAGATATCCTTTAATATTTCTTCAGGTTCTTTGTTATGTCAGACATACTCATCCCAGACATCGCAGATTCACGCCTCTCTTGAAAAATTAATTGCTCTAATTTCTGCACTGTAGTTTTTGGATTAAAAGTTTGACACTGTTTCAGTTCGATTATAGCATAACCTCCAATAATAGTGATGCCGAACCGCCCAAATCATTGATCAGAAGTTGCGTCTCAGCTAATGATTGTGTCATTTTCGTTTTTTTTTGGCTGCAATTTCTGAAAATTGATTTTGAAGCCTTGTGGTGATTCTCCAAAATTCCTAACTCTGATTCAATAGGTTCAATAGCCTCACGTTCTACTCCACAGCACTGCACTCGTTTAGAACAGTCAATGCATGCAAGACGATGTGCTGCCCTTTCCCAGAAGGGATCGCAATATCTGCATCTAGAAGGCTCTTTTGGCGGGTCACAGATGGACGGGTGGGGGTTAGCAACCAGTGTTTTTGATTGATGGACCGTCACTACGTGTCAAACCGGGGTGCCTTCTGGGAGAGGTCAACCTGAATTCACTTCTCAACATCCTATGTTCCATGACTGTTTTCTTTTTTGGAGGTTTTGACACGTAGTGAGGGGTCATCAATCAAATACACTGGTTGCTAACCCCCACCCGTCCATCTGTGACCCGCCAAAAGAGCCTTCTAGATGCAGATATGGCGATTCATTTTTTGGGGGGAGACGTGAATCTGGGATGTCTGGGATGAAATCCAGATGTCTGACATGTCAAAGAAACTGAAAAAAGAATGTCTGAAATCACGGTCACAGGTAAAATGCAAACGGGCCCGATACGGACTCTCAGTTTGCGCGCGATCGAAATAGGAACCGCTTGCGAAAAAAAAAAATGAAAGAAAGCATTCTAAAAACGAGGATTTGAGGAAAAAAATAAGCAAAAAAGTAATGAAAAATCGAGAAATTACAGATTTTTCAGAAAAAAATTCGAAAAAAAATTCAAAAAATCAAAAAATTTTTGAAAATTGGCAAAACCCAAAAAAAAGCTGAAGAATCTTTAAAAATCAAAAACTTTCTGAAAATTCCAACGATCTTTAAAAAATTTTTTTTAAGTAAAATTCTTAAATAACTTCAAAGGAACAAATAAAAAACCTAAAATTCTTCAAAAATCCGAGGAATTCTGCCCGTATTTGCACTTTGAGCTCTAACCAAATAGAACTAATGAGCACTAAATATATTGAATTTTCAATTTTATTTTTCAAATAAAAGTTAACAACTGAAAAAAAAACTTGGAAGCAAATGAATTAGGTCTTCTCACAAAACATCGCGTAGTCTACAATGATTTCCATCCAAAGCGAATACAGGCAAATCTTCGGTATTCTGAATTCCAGTCTCTTTGAAGTCATGGAAGCGGTTGATGATTCTCTCCTTCAGGCAACACAATTCGGTACCAGTCATTCAAGCGGGGTTTGTTCAGATATCCTTGAGTTTTGGGGATGACAATTGAACACGTAGTCGTCTTCTTGTATTGGAGGGCAAAATCAGTGTAACTCAAGATAACTTCTGGATGAATCACACTTTTCGAACGTCGGCAGGGCATATCAGTTGAACAGTACAATTTGTATCGATTGTACTGAATCCTTCATAATGCGTGTTTAGCACTCGTTGATCTGGCATTGCGAGTTGGCATGATAAGTCACAGATTACATTCGGTTGCTCCCTTTTGGCGCCAATTCTCGAAGAACGAATTCTGAAATCAAGAAATTCAAAGAAATGTCTGGCAGAAATATACAGGGTGGCCGATAATGATAGGACGTTTTTTTGAGAGCTTCTTGGCGTCGGCCCAAGAGATAATTTTGAAAACTTTTGTAACTAATAGAGAGTAGGGACCCTCTATAAGCAGTGATTTATATTATTTGGTATCATGCTCTTTTTTGTTCGGAATTATGAAGACTTCTCCACACCAACCCATGATCGCGACTTTTCTCGAAAGGGGGTGCTCGTGTTGATGTGGCTAGAAGACTTGGTATTTCTTCATCAAGTGTCCGAAATGTTTTTGAAAATGTTCAAAATGATCAAAAGAACCTATTAAAACCAAAATGAGGACCAGCATTAACTTTGAACATTCACCAGACTCGGGGGTTCAACAAACGTCCAATTGAGCAAAAAAGTGGGTTTTGGCCTTGGTATTGCAAGGTCCAGGGTTCAAAAAATCGTCAAATAGGATTTCAGCACTTGCAGTTACAGTATCTACCGTAAACTGTTTCCCTCTTATACATTCGGGGCCTGCAGACGCGAAAAATACAAAAAATCTTTTTCACACCTCCACCTGCGGCGTCAGTCAGACGAGTCTAAGGTGACGTAAAGAGATTCACTGATGACACTCTTCCGAACCGTCGGGATTAGGGACAATTGTTACCGA
Organism: Caenorhabditis nigoni; assembly: GCA_027920645.1. Taxonomy (NCBI): domain Eukaryota; kingdom Metazoa; phylum Nematoda; class Chromadorea; order Rhabditida; family Rhabditidae; genus Caenorhabditis; species Caenorhabditis nigoni. Next base: position 16,679,055 of record CP115867.1, on the reverse strand, counting down.
AAGATGAAAACAAATCTCCTGAACGTATTTCATCTTCAAATTTCCTTTTCCGTGAAAAGTTCAAGGTTTGGGATAGAATACGGCAACCAGTACCAAATTTTCGATTTTTGGGGAAAATCGGCTCGCAAGTCTATCGAATGATAGTTTTGATGTATAATTTGTTGTCCTGGGCCACTCAGCAGTTGATTGGACAGATTTGAAAATATCCATAAGACTCAGCACCGTCTTGTGAATCGAAATCCACAATTCTGGTCTTAGACGCTCATTTTCTTAGAAAACTCAGCGACGATTGGAGGCCCTCTTACTTCACGGATTTCAGTCTGATGGACTTCGATGTGTGGAGACTTTCAAAGAGCAAGATCTCAGAAATCTCCTATAGAAGTCCATTTCAAAAGTTCTGGTGCGATATTGATGCCAACTACCCTCGCCGCACAGCCGATTTTTTTATCATGCGTTTGGAGGCTTCCCTCAGAACTGGTATTTCTAATCATGATTACTTGTTTTAAAACTAAAATTTTCACATATTTTGAATATTTTGATGAAGTCATTACAGTTAAAAAACGTTTTTCTGAAAAATGGGAGACGTTTAGAAACGTCCTATCATTATCGGCCACCCTGTAATCAAGGCTATTTACCTGTGTTCAAGAATGGTCCCAATTCACAGTCGTCGACTTTGTCCCATTTGAGTGGATGAATGTTGAGCTTTGACAAGACAGATCCATGTAAACATCCATGTAAGAAGAAACTGTCTTGAGAAGACTTTTGGAAGATTAGAATGTTCTATAGAGAAGAACAGAATAGAATATACAGAATAATATCAGAAAAATCAGAAAGAATATACCGTAAAACCTGTAATAGAAGGGCCACCTGACTTTCAACTTTTGAGCCAATTTATCTCGGTTCCTTACAAAGATATCAACACTCTGCTAACGGATGAAATGTTTATCATAAGATGATCTAAATTTTATCAGAAGACAACTTTTTGATATCTTTCATAGGAATCGAGATAATTGAGCTCAAACTTGAAAGTATTGGGCCCTTCTACACTGCGCGCCATAATTGTAGAGCCACTTCATTTTTTCTAATTTTTTTGATATCCATGAAAGTTTCAGAATCCTTTCCGATGGCGATAAATATCATTTTTGAATCTGAAAATGTACAGAACATTCAACTTTAGATAGTGAAGCACGGTTTGAAAAAATGAAAAAATGTCAAAAAAAATCAATTTTTTACTGCGCCATAATTATAGAGCCACTTCAAAAATCTTGCCATCATCGCGATTTCTTTGCTGTAAAAAGCAGATATTCAAATTTTCCATTAAAAATTGATATTTCTGAAGCAATTTCTAAACTAATTTCAGTAGAAAAATTTTCCGGGAGAAATGATTTTCGAAGTTTTTTCACAAAAAATGGAAGGTTTGCAAAAAACAAATTTTTCCTTTTCCAAATTTTTTCCAGGATTGCAGAAGTTATGTCAAATTATTCATAAGAACTTGTAAAATACGATTGGATGCATTTTTCAGTTTTCCAAAACGTGTAAAGTACTGATCAAGGGGTGCAAACCATAATTATATGAGTTTAATGAAGGCAACTTCAGGTAGGTCGAAAATATAGTAAATATGAATTCGAAGCTTCCCACATTTATTAACCATAAATAGGGCTTTCATTTCTTAGTTGGCAAATTTTTATCATGACTCCATTCAAAAAAGTTATTTTGCTCCGACGTGTCGCGAACGTTATTGCAGAGCTCTCATCTGCAGTTGTGCGCTTCTTCGGTTTCCAGGGGTGTACCTCATTTGTATGAATTTGTACAAAAAAGTTGTCAGCGATAAAAATGAAGCTCTATTTTTATTTCATATCTCTAGAAATTTCTAAACCTGTACAACAATGTATGTTTCCGTAAAACCTGTAATAAAAGGGCCCCCATACTGTCAATTTTGAGCTTAATTATCTCGGCTCCTATGAAAGATATCAATAAGGCGTCAACTAATGAAATGTTTACAATATTATGATAAACAATTTGTCAGTTGACAACTTTTTAATATCTTTGACAGGAATCTAGATAAATTGGCTCAAAGTTGAATACCAAGGAGCCCTTTTATTACAGGTTTTACGGTATTTTTCCAAACTTTCGAACCTAGTTTTTTCTCAATTGAAGAAAGATATTACTTTCTGAGCTAAACTGTAATTCTCATATAGCATCATTCAATATCTTTGATAGTAAGTTCTTTCAAAAGAATTGAATAAATGAAAATAGTTTATTCAAAAATAACAACACAACAAGAAAAAACAACAAATTGACGTTAGTAATTGATTGGACCTCCTTGGTTATGAGCCACATTCCAAATGCGAGTGTCCATGCTAAGAACCAAGTTATCCACGATCTTCTGGTCGATGGTCTCCCAGGCAGCCACGATTGCTTTCTTCAGTTGGTTGGTCGAATGAAACTGTCTATTATTCTCGTAGACTTTACTAGCCAGAATTCCCCAAATGTTTTCCTGTGGGTTGAGATCGGGTGAATTGGCTGACCATGGCAGCAGGGCTGAGCGAAAAATGACTTCCGAAAGAAAGCGGAAAAAAGTTTTTTTTCGGTTTCTGTTTCCGGAAAATATCGGAAAAAATTTATTTTCCGGTTTTAGGCTCCGAAAAAAATCGGAAAACATTTATTTTTCGGAATTTTTGACCGAAAAAACCGAAAAAAATCGGAAAAAATTTTTCCGGTTTTCGATTGAAATTTCCGGTTAGAATGATGATTATTTTAGACTAGAGACATAATTTTGATGTTTTTTTCAGCTTTAGAGATTTTCTGAAAGGCTTTTGGAACATTTTTTGAAATTCTCCAGTAAATCCAATACAATTTCTCTATTTCTTCATTATATTTTACCAGTCGGTTTGAGCCCCCTGCCGGGGGCTCAATCTCCTGGCTTCTGTCTATCATATCATACACTTGGACCTCTAACTTCAGAATTTCCCACTTTCCGATTTTAGATTCTCGCAATGTAGGGTTGCCTGAATACCGTACTTTCTCTAATAGAAGCCCATTACTTAAAGAGGCTCACCCTAGCTTTGCAGTTCCTCTTTTTGGTAACTGCATACGTATTTATTTTTCAATTTTCCGATAATTTCCGGTAAGTCTTGTCGGTCTCAGGACACTCTGTGAAGGTGGTTCAAAAATAGAAGCCCATTTCGAATTCCTATTGTTTCGAGCTTCGAACGAAGGTTTATTGAAATCATACTTGCCAAATTAGGGCCCGGGTTTTTCAAATTTTGGAAAAAAATTTCTGAAACTTTTTCACATTTTTGCGAAAAACTATTTTTATGGACACTTTTATCTTGAACAGTTGTTTACTTAACAGAAAAATCGTCCATTTTTTTCAGTTGACCCCAAAAAGATTTTCGAAACGACATAAAAAGAAAAGAAGAAAAATTTATTCTGAAAGCCCAGGCCGGGTCCTGAAACTTCTGAAAAACGCCCGGCCTGGACCGGCCCGGCCCGTTGCAAGTACGATAAAAATTTGAATGTCGGAACTTAATGATTTTCTTAATTTTCCGTTGTTCCCAAACTTTAGACTTTAAAGATGATTAAACTTTTAAAACTCTAAAACTCGGAATATTTCAATTTCAGAATTTCTGAATTCTGGGGTTTTCAATTGCCTATTTTTTTCCTGAATTTTCTAATTGATGATTGTCGAGGTTTCAGAATTTCGAAAATTCAGAATACGCACACACTTGTTCATTTTCTCCCGGAAAATTTTTCTACTGAAATTAGTTTAGAAATTGCTTCACTATCAGAAATATCAATTTTTAATGGAAAATTTGAATATCTGCTTTTTACAGCAAAGAAATCGCGATGATGGCAAGATTTTTGAAGTGGCTCTATAATTATGGCGCAGTAAAAAATTGATTTTTTTGACATTTTTTCATTTTTTCAAACCGTGCTTCACTATCTAAAGTTGAATGTTCTGTACATTTTCAGATTCAAAAATGATCTTTATCGCCATCGGAAAGGATTCTGAAACTTTCATGGATATCAAAAAAATTAGAAAAAATGAAGTGGCTCTATAATTATGGCGCGCAGTGTATTACAGGTTTTACGGTAAATCCGACGTTCATACAGAAGATAGTCTGGATAAATAAGGGGAATGGTATGGAATACCTTATGGACCTACCGGGTATTTATAGGGGACATTCTAGGGGCGGAGTCAACTCATTGTCATCATATCATTATCATTATCATCATTCTGATTGTCATGGTGTCGGTTCACATTTCGATGACATTCTGTAGTTTTATGACAGTAATCAGCATAACGGACCTTAATTTTGTCATCATTTAGCCTGGTGGAGATCCATGGATTCTCAAATTTTTTAATCGAAAAATAAAATGTATTTTTTTCGTTTTTCTGGAATTTTCAGATGATGCTCTTGAAAATGTAGTCATCCCCCTATTCATATGGAAAACATGGACTGAAGTCTCTCTATTTCAGCTAAGTTAAATTATCTCGGTTACTGTAATAGATATCAAAAAGTTGTCAACTGATAAAATATTACTGGTAGTATGATAAACATTTTATTAGTTGACAACTTTTTGACTTCTCTTACAGTAACCGAGATATTCAGCTAATTCAAGAAGTGCAGTAATCCTCATCGTTCTTCCATTAATCTTATGCGGACCATTTCGAAAATCACCATGACCGGGAATTTCCAGATTCTTGGATTACTGTAGATTCTTTAATAAGAAACTTTTCAATAAACACGTTGGGCTATCATAGGTGAACTTTCGCTCTGTAATTATTAAACGTCCAACTTTGAGCTCAATTATCTCGATTACTGTAAGAGATATGAAAAAAGTAGTCAACTAAGAAAATGTTTATCATATTATCAGAAACATTTTATCAGTTGACTAACTTTTGATATCTCTTACAATAACCGAGATAATTGAGCTCAAAGTGAGCTGATCCTGCTACCCACTTGTAAGAAGGGCAACCTACGACTTTGAGCTCAATTATCTCGGCTTATGTAAGAGTTATCTAAATTCTGTCAATTGATAAAATATTTCTCATAATATGATTAAGATTTCATTGGTTGACCGCTTTTTGATATCTCATACAGTAACCGAGATAATTGAAAAGTTTAAGAAGTACAGAAATCCTCACCGTTCTTCCATTAATCTTATGTGGACTATTTCGAAAGGCCATTTCGGCAGTTTACTGTACTACCTCTAGCAACTTATAGAATTACGGTAGCTTTTTGGGATTACTGTACCTCTCTTCCAAATTTTCAAATACTGGAAAACTATTCAAAAAATTCAGAATCCTAAAAATCCAAAACTTCATTTTCTACAGTAATCCTCCAAAAAAATCTTATGTGTCTGTCTGTCCAGATGTCTCACATTTCTTCCCATGAGGTCGATTCCCATTAAGAGACTAATTAGGGGGTCTTTCTATGCCCAATTTTTTCCCAGGAGATCAAAATTTGAATTTCGCGCGGGATAATGATTTTCCGTTTGTTTTCTATTGGAAATGAGTCATTTTCTATTGGAAAATGATCTCCTTTTTTTGGATCTATTCGTCACATTTTTCTGCAGGAATTTCTTTTTTTCAATTACTCGTATTTTGAAAATTCTGGGAAATTCATATATTTCCTAGATTTTCTGGTCATTTTCAACTATAAACCATGCATTTTCAGATGTTGTCTCCACCTACATCTATAAATTTCACAAATTTCATTCAACTTCGAAAATTGTTCATTGGTGGATTGAATATGGACACTAATAAGGAACAAGTGAGACATTCTAAAATTCTAGAATTCTAGAATTTTCTGAAATATCAAAAATTTCAGCTCCGCGAATATTTCACTCAATTCGGTCCGGTTGTTGATACCGTAGTAATGAAGGATAACGCAACTCAAAGGTCTCGTGGATTTGGATTCGTCACTTTTGCATGGATTGCCAGTGCCGTAATGGTCATTCGAAATGGTCCGCATTAGATCTATGGAAGAACGGTGAGTACTTCTTGCTAGCTAATTATCTCGGTTACTGTAAGAGATATCAAAAAGTTGTAAACTAATAAAATGTTGCTGATATTATGATAAAAAATTTTGTCTGTTGACGACTTTTTGATATCTTTTAAGTAACCCAGATAAATTTACTCAAAGTCTTAGGTTGACTTTGCAAGCGGGTAGCAGCATTAGCTTACTTTGAGCTCAATTATCTCGGTTACTGTAAGGGATACCAAAAAGTTGTTAACAAACAAAATGTTTATCATGTTATCAAAAATATTTTATCAGTTGACAATTTTTAGATATCTCTTACAGAAAATGAGATAAATTGACTAAAAGATCACTCTTTCAAATTTTCGCGTTTTTTTCCAGGTCGAATTAAAACGTTCAATTCCAAAAGAGCAAATGAGCAATAATGATGAGCAATCATCATCATCATCATCATCAGCCAATCAAAAATCATCGCTTCCCGAATTCCCACCACCAAATCCCGGCTGTAAACTGGCTCTCCATCAAATTCAATGCTCAGTTCATACTGTAGACTCGCAGATGTTTGGCTCATGGAGCAAATCATGATGTGCAGGACCACAAGATATGGGTGGAGAGAGCCGAAAACTAGCCATTTCTAAAATGCAAACTTCTTCCTAATACTGTAATTATATTTTCTGTATTGTTTTACCTTAAACTTCAAGGCTTGAAGTCTTTAATAATAAATGTTGCTTCTTTTTTTTTGAGTATCAAACGTTTAACGTTGCGAAGCAGAAACCGCCCTTAAAGTTATTTTTGAGCCAATTTATTTCGATTACTGTAAGAGATATCAAAGAGTTATCAACTGATGAAATATTGCTGATAACATGATAAACATTTTATCAGTTGACAACTTTTTGGTATCACTTATAGGATCCGAGATAATTGAGCACAAAGAGCAAGAACTCTATCATTTCCTTCAACTTAACTTATCTCGGTTCTTGTAAAAGATAGCAAAAAATGGTTAACTATTTAAATATTTATCATATTATCAGTTATATTTTTTCAGTTAACCATTTTTTGATATCTTTTACAGTAACCGAGATAAAGTGGCTCAAATTTAAAGTTGAAAAAAATTACTGTTTCAAAAAATGTTCAGAGAACCATAGTTTCATTTTTTCTTCAATTCGACGCTCACATACAGTGCTCCACATAATGATACGCCACCCCTCAAAATTTCGAAAAACGCGAAAACCGGTCATGACCTAAATTTCAACTTTTCTAGAAAAATACGTAGCGTTTCCGTCAGTTTTAGAATATCATTTGAAAATTCCGGAAAAAAATCCGGAAAAAAAGATATGTCAATTTTATCGAAAAATCGAAAAAAATTTATCCACAAAATGATACGCCAGGTAGTAAGATTTTCGAAAAAACCAAAGAACCGTTTTTCAGAAAAAGTTGTATCCGGTCCAAAAGTTGATGAGGCGGCCATTATTGCCTATCACATCAAAAGTTTGAGAATCCGTAGACATTCAGACGGTTTTCCGGCGGTTTCTGCTCCATCAGCAGCCAGCCATTAATGATGACCTAGTTAAGCTCCGGTATGTTGTCATAACTTTTGTTTCCGTCGTAAATCTTCCTCATAATGGATTCCCAAATGATTCTGGAGATGTACAGGCCAGAAGAACACTCTGGACACCCGAGAATTGGGTTTCCGGAGTCACTTCTCCACTTGGATGGTGCGATTTAGGTCACGTTTTCCGGTTACCACAGGCTATTTCCGTATTTTCTTGATCCGGATAAACTGGGCTTTTGAAAATACCCAACTGACGGTCTTTGCCAATACCGACAAACCCTAAATTCTCTTCAATTTGGAGCATGTGAAAGCGAACAGCCAAAGTGAGGTCAAATTGAAGGTAAACTGGCTCAAGGATTACCATGCTCCAAATTGAAGAGAATTTAGGGTTTGTCGGTATTGGCAAAGACCGTCAGTTGGGTATTTTCAAAAGCCCAGTTTATCCGGATCAAGAAAATACGGAAATAGCCTGTGGTAACCGGAAAACGTGACCTAAATCGCACCATCCAAGTGGAGAAGTGACTCCGGAAACCCAATTCTCGGGTGTCCAGAGTGTTCTTCTGGCCTGTACATCTCCAGAATCATTTGGGAATCCATTATGAGGAAGATTTACGACGGAAACAAAAGTTATGACAACATACCGGAGCTTAATTAGGTCATCATTAATGGCTGGCTGCTGATGGAGCAGAAACCGCCGGAAAACCGTCTGAATGTCTACGGATTCTCAAACTTTTGATGTGATAGGCAATAATGGCCGCCACATCAACTTTTGGACCGGATACAACTTTTTCTGAAAAACGGTTCTTTGGTTTTTTCGAAAATCTTACTACCTGGCGTATCATTTTGTGGATAAATTTTTTTCGATTTTTCGATAAAATTGACATATCTTTTTTTCCGGATTTTTTTCCGGAATTTTCAAATGATATTCTAAAACTGACGGAAACGCTACGTATTTTTCTAGAAAAGTCGAAATTTAGGTCATGACCGGTTTTCGCGTTTTTCGAAATTTTGAGGGGTGGCGTATCATTATGTGGAGCACTGTAGTTTGGAACTTTTTTTGAAATAGTATGTCTCTTTGAAGGGTCTACACAAAGAATAAAACTGCAAAAAACGTTCTTAAAATGTGAAAAAATGCATTGAAAAACTACAATTTCACAGAATTAGGAAGTTTCTATTTTTATTAAATATGTACAGTAACCCTGGAAGAAATTTATCTCCGTTACTGTAAGAGATATCAAAAGATTGTCAACTAACAAAATCTTTATCATATTATCAGAAATATTTTATTAGTTGACAACTTTTTGATATCTCCTACAGTAACCGAGATAATTGAGCTCAAAGTCCTAGGCTGACCTCACAAGTGGGTAGCAGGATCAGCTCACTTTGAGCTCAACTATCTCGGTTACTGTAAGAGACATCAAAAATATGCCAATTGATAAAATATTGCTGACAATATGGTTAACATTTTATCAGTTGACAAATTTCGGATATCTTTTTCAGTAACCGAGATAATTGAGCTCAAAATTAAAACTTAAAAATTTACTGTTTCAAATATCAACCAAGGAATTGAGAGAGCGATAGTTTATCGATGATGATCCTACAAGCTTCTCAAAAAGTTTCTTGTAGCTCAAAAAAATTGCTGTTTCAAAATTTTTAGAAACAATTTTGATTCATTGTATATGTCAGTTATCAATAAGACTTCCTGGTACCAAACAGATGAAAAAGGTGTTCTTTCATAAATCGGAAATGAAAATATTTTCAACGAATAGTGTAAATGCAAAGTTTTCAAAATGATCGGACTTGACAGTCAAGCTCTACGCTTTGGAAAATTGTCAAAATGACCAAAAATCTACTGAAAATTACGTTTTTTAAATTTCTTATTGGTCGATACTGCATGAACGAAATTGCTGCCTACGGTAGGTAGATTTTTTGAACTTTTTACTACGGTAGATTTTCAAAAGGACATGTTTCGAAAAGACAAACTACAGTAATCTCAACAAATTGAAAAATTCCAATTTCCAACTGATTTTTTGAAACTTTCGAACTTATTCTCAGCACCAATGTGCTGAAACAAACTTTAATTTATATAAAAAGTTTGAAATAGAGATTTATTTTTTTCTGTTAAATTTCAGATTTTTGCATGAAAATCATGCTAAAATCTTGGAAAATTGACCGTTAAAAAATAATGGTACTCAAACTTTCTACTAATCAAAAAATTTCAAAATCGATTTTCAAAAATTTAGTTTGAAACTGTAACTTTTTTTTCGAAAATCAAAAAAAATTATACTCAAAATCTTTATTTTTAAGAAAAATTCTATTGATACAAAAGTCACAAAAAGTATTTTTAAAACTGCAAAAAATACAAAAAATTTCAATTTTTCGAATGAAAATCAGCTTTTCTCTTGAATTTGGTTTTTCGATGATTGTTCCGCATGTGTTGGACCAGATCTCCAGTCAATCTGAAAGAAAAACAGAGTTACAGTAATCCCGAAAAAGAAAACTACAGTAATCGAACTACAGTACTCTCAAAAAGCAATTACAGTAATCCTCAAAAAATGATCTACAGTTATCCCAAAAAATTACAGCATTCTTCAATAAAAACGATGTAATCCCAAAATAAGCTACCTCAAGAATAGCCAGAGTAATCCCAAAAAATAGGTCCAGTAACCCATTGAAATAGCTACAGTAACTCCCCAAGAATAGCGGCTCTTTATGACAAGGGGGGCCCATGAGAAAAGGGGGGGGGGGGCATAGGTAAAAAGGTGGACTAAGTTGAGATTTACCAATTTTTTCAAGTTTTTCGGCAGTTTCTATGAAAATTTTGAACTTTGCGGTTGTTTCCACAAGTTTTCATCACTTTGAAAAATTTCAGTTTAGGTCAGTTTTTTGCATGAAAAACATTATTTTTGCCACTGTAACTGTGTAATTTCAATTCATTCAGCTAGTATTAGATTAATCCGAGGCTTAGTGATGAAAAATATTTTTAAAAATGTACAAAAAATGACAAAATCTGAAAATTTCAAAAAACTTCGAAAAATGTTCCAAGCACGAAATTTTGATGGAAACTACCGTAAAACTTTAAAAAATCGGTATTTTTCAACTTACAAGGGAACCTTTTAAGTTGTCCGGCTGATTCGCATAAACGAACCGTAGAGAATGAAAGAGCATGTTTCGAAATCTATAAATCCGTTTTCAAAGTCTGCTTAAGAAACCTCTAAAGTGCTGAAATTTCAGTTTCAGTACCAAAAATCGGTTTTTCAGTGCAAATTTTGGGATTTTCAAATACGATCATCTCCACTCCTGGAAGGTTTCAGAACATGAAAATTTTTGTGTAATACTTAAAATTGTGTAGAATTTCATATTTCCTTATTTTTTCTCAAAAAAATTTTTTTGAAAAAATTCGAAATTTTCCTACCCCTTGGATGGGATGATTTTCCCAAATTTTCCGTTTTTTGGATAAATTTTTCTAAAGAAGTGGTGATAATACTGGAATAATGTTATGATAAATTGAAAAACTAACACACTTTTCAATTGTATAATTTTTCAAATCTTTCTTATATATAAAACGCTAGAGGCGTCTGTTGGTCCTCATGTCACGCTGTCCGGTTTTGGGTTTTTAAATAAGAGTTTGGCCGCAGCCAAAACTGAACCTGCGACCTCTCGAAGAACGACTGCGCATGCACACAGTTGCGCCATGCGGCCACACAAGAAGAGGGGGAGGGAGGGCGTAGAGGTTCTACCTCGATTTGAGAGTGGTGTGGTCGCCGCAGCATGGCCATTCAATGCATAGTGGTTGGCGCGGGCCCGCTTTTTTGTCGGCTGCTGCATTTCATCATATACCGTGTCTTCGCCGCTTCAGTTGTCATTTTTAACTAACGGTGCCCAATGAGGCAGATAATCAAGTGATTTCATTCAAACACAGAAAAGGGTTGTGGGCATAGAGGGCGGGAGATAGAAAGGGGAGAAGAAGCCGACATTGTGAGTTGCGGGTTCGAGTCCGATAGGCAGCAATTTTTTTTGAGTTCTGTTTTTTACCCGACAGTTCAGAACCCGATGCTTCAGAACTTTTCTGTATTTCTCCATAGTGGTTTTTCCACATACTGCTCACTTCAATTTTTTCTGTTTCTCTATTCGTTCTCATCTACCGTATTCTAAATAATGATAGGTTCACACTCGGAAACTCTCAAATAATCGAAAAAAGAAAATTTGAAAGACAATGCCGTTACTAAAAGTATTCAAAACTGAAACTCAAATTCGCCGGAAAATTTTTTCCGTACTTCCAGACGCCGCTTTTGAAGTTTTCAATTTTCATCGATTTTTCGAGAGTTTCCGAGTGTACCTCTCATTATTTGGAGTACGGTAGATGAGAACGAATGAAAAAAAAACAGAAAAACAACAAATCGAAATGAGCAATTTTAATTTGCTGTGGAAAATCCACTATACAAAAATGCAGAAAAGTTCTGAAACGTCGGGCTCTGAAACGTCCAGAAGCCTCCTAATAACCAAACTTACCAAATTTTGATGATTCTGATTTACTGAAATTAAGTCCTTAAGAACTTTAGAATTGTTGAATGTCCATTCTCTGAATTTCTGAGTTACCGATTTTATAAATTTTCGTGTTTCGTCCCTTTTTCAGTGCCTATTTTTTCAAAGCGTAAATTTGGAGATTAGAATATTCAGAGATTTGAGAGTTCGGAAATACAAAACCAGGAAATCTAGAAATTCGAAAAGCAAGACGTTAGAAAGTTTGGATATTGGTTAATTAAAAAATTTGGAAGTTTGAAAACTCTTTGATTTTCAATATTTGGAAAAGTGTTTCAAGTGCAAATCTCCATTTTGTCGTTGACATGATTTTTCCAATTTCACCTTTTCGAGCTCTCTATAGATATATCTACCTAATTTTCAATTTTCTGAGTCTTCCAACTTCTGAATTGAAATTTTCCACTTTTATAGAATTTGAAATTTTGGAGGATGAGTTTCAATCACGAAACTTATGAATTTTCATATGTTATGCCGCGTTCAAAGTTGATTTCTAGGAGAATTTTCCTGGAAAACGCTGTCCAAAAGCTACCATCGTTTTCCGATTTCCAGAGAGGCTTTCGCTTTGAGAACCCGCCGTAAATTGACACGAATTTCTATTTTAAACAGTAAAAGAACAGTCAAAATGAGTCTTACAGTAGTTTATTTTGTCTGGAAAACTGGAAAACAATGTTTTTTCCAGGAAGTTTCTTCTGGAAATTAACATTGAGCGCGGCATTAAAATTATATTTGAATATGGAAGTTTGAGAGTTTTTTAATTATCAGATTTTTTGAGTTTTTATAAAACTCCGAATCTATATTTTCCGAAAAATCGAGTTTTTGGAATTCAAAAATTCTAGATTATCTATTTTTCTGAACCATTTCCTAATTTCCGAGTTTCTGAGATTATTTCAGAATTTTTCCAAATTCCCAATTTGCCAAATGAAAAAAAAAGAAAAACAAAAATCCGAAAAGTAAGAAATTAGGAAGTTCAAATTTGAAAAATTCGATAACTTGAAAGCTTTCTCTCTCTCTCTCTCTCCCTCTCTCTTTTGAGAAAAAGAAAATGAAAAGTGAGGAGCGGAGCGACGAACAGTACAGAAAAAAAAGTCTGATCGCGCCGCAGGCGCACTATCCAGCTGTTTGAAGCGCCGGAGGCGCGGCAAACAGGCTGGTTTAATCATAGTCCTTGAAGGCCCAAATACAACACTATAAAACTGCTACATGGCAGTGATTCGAACTTGAAGTTTTTTTCAAAATTTTTGAAAAAAATTTTTTGTCAAAATTTCGTCTCCGCTTTTAAAAAGTGATCAATATCCTGATAAATGAAAAAAAATGCCTCCAGAATGTCGTAACCCTACAAAAACAAAAAATCAAAAGAGTGGGAGTCGAACCAGCATACTCACGCTCCAATCCTATCCACTACCCGCCTGCGCCACAAATCCATATTTGAAAGAGAATAGAAACGCGGTGATAAATGTATCTTTTTTTCGCGTGTGAAAAGAAGAGCGGATATAAGAAATCTATGGTAAATTCAGGGCAAACTTTGGACTGAAATTTCAGCACTTTAGAGGTTTCTTCAGCAGATTTTGAAAACAGTTTTATAGGTTTTGAGACATGCTCTTTCATTCTCTACGGTTAGTTTATGCAAATTAGCCGGAAAACTTAAAATGTTCCCTTGTTAGTCTACATTTTTCCACTTGGGCCCCTCCCCCTTTCGTCTTGGGCTACTGGAGTTTCCGAGCTAGATACAGTAATCCAAGAATAGCTACAGTAATCAGAAAATCAGAAATTCAAAATATCCTTTTCGAATTCAAAATTTCCGTTTTTCGACCGAAAATTGTCAATTTTTGGCACTTCAAAAAAAAGCCCTACAGTAATCCCAAAGTACAGTATACCTGAATTGTGCTCCGCAAACTGCACAACAGTTCTAATTGACTACAGTACTTCCAAGAGCTGTTGCCACCAGAGGATTCGTCATCTGAAGAGGAATTCCAGAATTTTTAGAAGACGTCAAAGGAGCAGAAGACGTCGGAATTCTGGGATTCTGAGGGGTTACTGGCGGAATCGGTGCCACGTTGCAAACTTGCGAAAAGAATTGGCGTCGTGCCAATTCTTCCGTTTGACGCTGTTGTTGGAGGCAGAGCATTAAAGGAGCCAGTTGCAGATAATTCAGGAATTTTAGATTTTTGAAAATTTATCAGCTGCCATGATGGACTGATTAGTTTTGAAGTTAATTATCAAATTTTGAAAAATTGGTAAGCTATCGCTATCATGGTATATTTCCTTAATTTTCCGATTTTAATTTGTTGGATTTTCCGATTGTAATTTGTTGAATTTTCGAATTTTTTTTTTGGATTTTCGGAGATTCGGTACTGAAAATTCCAGAAAAAAAAATATTATTGATTTGCTCGGGTTTCTGAGCCTTTCAAATAGTTAAATCTGAACCCATGCGAAAATTTGAGATTTTTCACTTTTTCCTATAAGAAGATGGAAATTTCAAAATTTTTAACTTTCGTTCAAATACAGACAAACCAACAAACTATTCTGTTGATTCACAGAAATATAAGAAGCATAGGTTTTTCGGGATTTTTGTGTGTGAATTATACTTCACAAACATTTTTTGACCGTTGTCACCATGAAACAAGTCAAATTAGTATTTTTTTTTCATCAGAAATTCAGGTCAGCAAAAAATTCAAATTTATTGGAAAAAAATTTAAAAAAAAAACAACAATAAAAACAACGTGAGCTATATTTTCCGTGAACCACAGAATTGATCCCGTCGTCGATTCTGTAAATTTTGAAAAAGGAAGCCTGAAAATAAATATATTAATATTTCCCCGTGAACTACAGAATCAACTGCGGGATCAATTTTTTTGGTATTTTTTTTTTTGCTACCAGCCACTTTTTCGAATATGGCGAGCCTATTTCTTTTGCGAACCGCGCAAAAACTGGGTTCAAGAATATTAAAGACGCAAATCTCGAAAACTACTGTAGCTATGGAAAAGTTAAAATCAGTAAAATGTCAGACATTTTATTCTGAGCAATTTTGTAGTTTACAACTTTTTGGTAGCTACTGTAGTTTTTGAGATCTGCGCCTTATCATTGCTTGCGAAACAACACATTTGATTCTGAATAGTCAACAAAAACTTTTTTTTAAACAGTAAAAATTTGAAATTTAAAAAATTGAAACTTTTCGGATGCAAACACTCTGGCCTGTTTAAAGGCGTATATCTCAAAAACTACAGTAGCTACGAAAGAATAGAAAAAAGCGAAATGTAGAAAATTTAAAGCTGACAAGGGAAGCTTTCCAAGTGTTACCCGGGGATTCTGATGAAACCTATGCTAAATAGTAGTACACAAGCTATCTAGAACAACTACAAAATTTTAGCTGCCGGTATAAAGGTCTGGTGAAATGGCGAGGCATTTTATGATTTTTCGTGAATTTGGAGTCGGTACCCTTCGAACGACCATAACTTTGCTAATTTTTGTGGTAGACATTCAAACTTTTTTTTATTCAAAAGGTGATGAGTTGTCACACATTATTGTTAATTGCACCTATGCTCTATCTTCAAAACGAAAGTCAGGAAAATGAAAAGTATCCACATTTCGAGTACCAATGAATTCAAAAAATGCCAATTTTTGAAAAAAAGTACTCGGGGGACCGTGTCTATCAGATTTCTCAGGGCAAGTAACGTAGGTATCCGTGTTCAAATATAGGTCTAGCCTTTGAGTTACGAGACTTACAGTGGCGAACATTAGTGAGTGTCACTCCATACTTTTGTTCATAACTTTGCACAAACTTGTGCAATCTTTTAAAACTTTATTATTAAATGTAGCTGAGTTTCCAGCAAAACGTTGTATAAGTTTTTTGAAATTCAATCAATTTTAGTATCTTCTGAATCTTCACAGACGTGACGATGACTCCAGATGAAAAAAAAATAATTTTCCGTCAGAACTTTTTTAAAGATTGGCTTTGTGATGAAAAATGTTTGGGGTAGATCAAATATATACAGAAAAAAATTTGAAGCGGTTTGGAACACTTGCTCTTGAGATGTGCTCACTGGAGCATAAAAGGTATGATTCTGGAGTTTGACTATAAGTCGGCTCGAAATAATTCAAAACTGTTCAAATTTTGAGGGAATGTGTGTCTTAAATTGCTCTACAATATCCATACAAAACTTTGTATTTTGGGAACAAAAATTTTTCATAATTTTTTTCATTTTCATGTATTGAATCCAAGCTAGGGGTTATGAAAAAAATTGTTGTTCCCAAAATACAATGTTTTGTACCTATATTGTAAAACAGCTCAAAACACACATTCTCTCAAAATTTGAGCAAATTTGAATTATTTTGAGCCGAGTTATAGCCAAACTCCAGAACCATACCTTTTATGCTCCAGTGAGCACATCTCACAAGGGAAGGTTTTTCAGACAACGGTTGAGAATTTGCTCAAAATTGGTACAAAGGTACTTTCAAACATGCTGAATCCGAATCCAAAAAAATTTTCAGCCCGTTCTCAAAAGGAGCCAAAATATGGCCTCTGAAAGTGGTTTCAGTACTGAATTTTGACCAAAAACATGCATTTTTCGAGGTAAAAATTAGGTTCTCAGGATTTTCTGAAGTGCGAAACTCATTTTTGAACATTTTTTTATCTTCTGAAATAGTTTTTGAACATTTTCACAAAAAACATTTTTTTGAAAATTTTTGAAAAAAATCGCCATGGGGTCCCCACACTTTGAAAATGATTTTTTGCAAATTTTTTGAAAAGTGCGAAAAAATGTTCCAATTATTCAGAAACGATAAAAATAGCGTTCTGACAAATTTTGACAGCCCATTGTTGTCTGTGGGCTCAAAAAATATCCAAAATTTGATTGTTGTTAGAACTTTGACAGTCCCTAATTTCTGAAATATCGCTATAAATTAACTGAAACCTATAGAAATAGGTTCTAATCTTGTATGTGATCGATTTAACGGTACCCCACCTCGAAAAGAGCAAAATTGAGCAATTATCAGAGCCTGCAATTTTTGTTTTTAACGATAAGAGGATGTAAGGACCGGTCGCAAAAGCCCATTATCTATTTTTTCCTCAAACTCTCATAAAATCTTTTATTTTCTTTGAAAACTCTCGAAATTAATCAAAAAGTGTCATATAGTGCCTAGGGGGGCAAACTTGAAGTCAAAAATTAGTTTCAAAAAATGCAAAAAACAAGTTTTACCACAGTGGGGGTCGAACCAGCATAGTCACTCCTAATGAGTCACCTTCTTACCACAACACCACACAGCCACATTTTCCTCTCACGCGAAATTGGTAGAGGAGGGAGGGGGAAACTGAAATCGGCTGCGCGCCGAAATCGGCCCAAATTTTCAGACAAAGTTTTCCGGCCTGGGAGTGAGAACGGGCTAAAAATTTTTTCGTCATCGTATAGAGCATGTCTTAAACTATAAGTGTGCAAATTTTGAGCAAATTCTCAACCGTTGTCTAAACAACCTTCCCTTGTCAAGAGCAAGTGTTCCAAACCGCTTCAAATTATTTTCTGTATATATTTGATCTACCCCAAACATTTTTCATCACAAAGCCAATCTTTTAAAAAATTCTGACGGAAAATTTTTTTTTTTCATCTGGAGTCATCGTCACGTCTGTGAAGATTCAGAAGACACAAGATTTGATTGAGTTTCAAAAAACATATACAACGTTTTGTTGGAAACTCAGCTACATTTAACAAAAAAGTTTTCAATGATTGGTCAAGTTTGAGCAAAGTTATGAACAAAAGTATGGAGTGACACTCACTAATGTTCGCCACTGTATTTCAATTTTTTACCAAAAAAGTTCAAAATTCGTGTACCCCTATACATGAAATTTTTTGAATTTTTTTTAGTCTTGGAATATTTTCCTTTTGTGTTTCTAAACTTCATTTTGTTGCCTTTTTTCTTTTTCATTTCCTTTTTCTAATTTTTGAAAACTTTTTTTTTCAAAAAATTTCATGTATAGGGGTACACGAATTTTGAATTTTTTTGGTAAGAAATTGAAATAAGTCTCGTAGCTCAAAGGCTAGACCTATATTTGAACACGGATACCTACGTTACTTGCCCTGAGAAATCTGATAGACACGGTCCCCCGAGTACTTTTTTTCAAAAATTGGCATTTTTTGAATTCGTTGGTACTCGAAATGTGGATACTTTTCATTTTCCTGACTTTCGTTTTGAAGATAGAGCATAGGTGCAATTAACAATAATGTGTGACAACTCATCACCTTTTGAATAAAAAAAAGTTTGAATGTCTACCACAAAAATTAGCAAAGTTATGGTCGTTCGAAGGGTACCGACTCCAAACTCACGAAAAATCATAAAATGCCTCGCCATTTCACCAGACCTTTATACCGGCAGCTAAAATTTTGTAGTTGTTCTAGATAGCCTGTGTACTACTATTTAGCATAGGTTTCATCAGAATCCCCGGGTAACACTTGGAAAGCTTCCCTTGTGAGCAAAATTTGTAGTTGACAACTTTTTAATAGACATTGTAGTTTTTGAGATGTGCGCCTTCAAAACTAGCAGAACTCTCAATCAAGTTGGCAATGAGACGTAGACAACTTGTGCAAGTTTAAAGGCACATATCTCAAAACTACAGTAGCTATGAAAAAACTGAAAAATAGCCAAATGTGCAGAATTTTATGCTGAGTAATAATGTAGTTTGCAGTTTTTTGATAGCTACCGTAGTTTTTGAGATATGCGCCTTTAAAGTGTACAGCCTCCAACAGCGAGACGCGGACAAGCTAGACGCTTTCGTTTCTTTGCGTCTCTTTACTGGTCAAAGTCTAAATCCACCTAGAATGATGTTTATTGTTCAGCATTTAAAAAAATGCAAGATCAGAGGATATTTTATGTGCGGATACGCACATAAAGTATCCATCACATGCTCTTGGATTTTTTCTCTTTTTTTATTTCTCTACACACTTTTTTATTAGGCTCGTTATAAATTTTTTTCCTCCTATTCTCCTCATTTTTCCAATTTATTTCCTATTTTTTGTGGAAAATAAGACACAAAATACAACATTTTTTCCTTAAAATTTGAGTTTTTTACTGAAAAGTGAGAGAGAGGTGGCAGAGAAACGAGTGGCGTATAACTCAAAAACTACTGTCGCTATCAAAAAGTTGTAAACTGCAAAATTGATCAGTTTGAAATTTCACATAATTCGCTTGTTTAAGTTTTTTAATAGCTACAATAGTTTCTGAGATAAGCGCCTTCAAAACTGCCTGTTGTCTGCGTCTCATGGTCGAATTGCCACAGAGGGCTACCAAATTTAAAGGTACATATCTCAAAAACTACAGTAGCTATCAAAAGGTTGTCAACTACAAAATTGCTCAACATAAAATTTTACAACTTTTTTGAGTTTGCAAGCTCCTCTGCGTCTTCATGGCGTTTCTAGACTTAATTGTTGCGTTTTTTTTTCAAATTTTCAAATTAAACCCCTCAAAATTTGCCAATTTTCAGTCAGAACGTCGTCCATCAATTGAAAATCTGACCATCGACGCGTCGAAGGTGCTCATGCCAATTCCGAGCCACCCATCGATGTCTATCAAGTGAGTTTTTGAATTTTCCGGTATTTTTGAGATGTCAAAGTCTAAAAACTTTCATAGGTATTAGAATTTTGATCCCAAAGCCCTCACAAATGCCCCAAAATACTAAAAAGTCTGAAAATTTTAGAAATTCAAAAAACGGCTCAGCCCGCAACGACACAATGCCACCGAACAACGGTTCGATGAGAAGGACCCATCATTATTAGAAATTGGAAATTCGACAACTATGAGCGGATTAGAATATGTTGATTATTTGATTAATGTGAGCTTTGAAAATTTTGATCTGAAAATTCTGCTAGAAAATGGCTGAAAACAGCTTAAAGAAAATCACCAAAAAAAGGTCAAAAAACCACCTAAAATAGCTCAAAAAAAGACGTCTTTGATAATAGCCACAAAACTTCAATAAAATTTTTTCAAATTTTTTGGAACAGCAATTCTTGGAAATTAATTTTCAGCCAACTTTAAGCTATTTTTCAGACTATTTCGCGGCGATAAAAATAGGCCAAAATCACTTGAAAATTTATGAAAAACGACAAAAGTGGCTCAAATTGAAGCAAAATGGTATCAAAATAGCTTAAATTGATTGAATGAGCCAAGAAAACATCAATTGGTGAAATTGCTGTCTCAAAACTTTTTGAAAAATTTCAAAAAGAAATTTGAAGAGATATTTGAAGAGATCGATATCACAAATCTTTGAAAATGATGATGGCTCAAAAGTGTCTGAAAATAACTTATGATCAATGTTTGAAAGTTCCATAAAATTGTGGTTTCAAAAAATATATAAATCCTAGGTATCAGTTTTCAAAACGTTAAAATTTTAAACTAATCATTTAGAAATAGGATTTTCGAAATTTAGCTTGACATAACAACATTTTGGTCTGAAAATGTTTCCAGAAAGAAAGAGTTCGAAATTGACAAAACAGGGTCAAAAACAGACCGCATTGACCCAAGAATTATTGAAAATTTGAAATATCAGTTATCCCAAAAAATGCTGTTTCAAAAAATTTGGAATAATTTCGAAAGAGTATTTATTGAGATTATTGAGAACATAATAAGAACATCACAAGCAAAAAATTTTTAAAGTCAGAAAGTCAGTGCAAAGCTGGTTATAAATCACAGAACAATAACTAGTAAATGCTCCAAAAATGTCTGAAAATTGAAAATATCGATTATCATAAAACTGCTGTTTCAAAAAAATTTGAGAAAAAATTGATTGAAATTTTGGGACGATTGGCAAGTTCAAATGAAATATTAAAATTGTGAAAGTTTCGAAAAGGCAAAAGTGTCCCAAACTTGATGAAAATTGTCTGAAAATGTTCAAAATTGGTTCGAAAATTACTTATATTAGCGGAAAATTGATGAAAATCAGATTTTCCGAAAATTTCATAAAGTTGCTGTTTCAGAAAATAATGAGTATTTTTGTGTTAATTTTAGGAACTATTCCATTTTCAACGGTTTCTTCACAAAAATAAATTTTCAATTTTCCAGAAAACCGAAGAAATGACGCGAAATCTAAACGATTCAACGGATTCAGAGGGTATTTGTGCGGACATGGGCGGAGCTTCCACTTCAAGCTACCGTAATCCATCAACGTCGCCTGGTCGTGGATCAATGACGTCATCGATCAATAGTTCGGGTGATCGCATGTTCCTATCGACAATTTCGACACCCAGAAGACCTCCAACACGAATTCCGGCACTTATGACCAAAAGTTTGCATTATCCAAGGTGAGGGTTTTGTTCAAGGCGCATATCTCAAAGAATACGGTAGCTATTTAAAAATTGAAAACAGCAGAATGTGTGGAATTTTATGCTGAGCAATTTTGCAGTTAACAACATTTTGATAACTACAGTAGTTTTTGAGATATGCATATTTAAATAAAACAGTGCTTTGAGGCAGTTCGGCCATGAGACCCAGACATCACGCAAGTTTAAAAGCACATATCTCAAAGACTACGGTAGCTATTGAAAAATTGAAAACAGCAAAAAGTGTGAATTTTATGTTGAGCAGTTTTACAGTTTACAACTTGAAGAAAATGGCTCTTTCCGGGAAGAACGGTCCCAAATCGGGACCGCCGGTCCCAAGAATTGCGACAACGGTCCCTTTGTTTCGACAACGGTCCCATTGTTCCGATAACGGTCCCAATGTCCCGAGAACGGTCCCAACGTTCCGACAACGGTCCCAAGAGTGCGACAACGGTCCCAACCAGGCATAATCTGGAGACCCTTTTCCCGAAATACAGAAAAAACGGAATTTTCTTTAAAATATCCAGTTGACAAATTTAACATTTTACTTATACTTGGGAATTTCAGTATTTTTTGACAATAATTTTTCCCTAAATATTACGTTTTTTGTATTATAGGCTTAGGCCAAAACGCCTTTTTCCGGCACTGATGTGAACAAGGCGTTTCAGCCTAAGCCTATAATTATAAATCAAAAATACTTTGAACAAATTCCAGTGAAAAAAGTACTCGAATTCTTCGTTATCAGCAAAATGTTCGTTTTTGCTGCTGAAATGTATTTATTAGTTGAAACAAAAATTATAGTTTCCGATGTTTCCAATCGGGTTTCCAGATTAAGCCTGGTTGGGACCGTTGTCGTATCCTTGGGACCGTGGTCGGAACGTTGGGACCGTTCTCGGGACATTGGGACCGTTGTCGGAACAATAGGACCGTTGTCGGGACAATGGGACCGTTATCGCAATTCGTTGGGACCGGCGGTCCGATGATGGGACCGTCGGTCCCGCTTTGGGACCGTTTTTCCCGGAAAGAGCCAAGAAAATAATTGCTGTTTCATTCCAACAATTTTCAGAAACAGATTTTTTAAAACAGTAATTTTTCTTCTATTTTTTCAGATCTCAATCCACACCAAATCAACCACCTATTGGATCCTGTGAGCAATTGTGTTATCCGGAGGAATTCCAGGAATTCAGAAGTGAATTCAGAAGACGTGACACGGAAAGTCTTCTGAAACGAAGTCAGGAAAGAAGACAGATGAGAGCAAGTAGCTATGATCCGAGGTGAGGGAGATTCTAGATAATTCTAGAAGGTTCTAAAAGCTCTAGAAGGATTCTGAACACTTCTGGAGTATCCCGAACAAATCCAGCAGATTCAAGAAATCTATAAAAGCTTCTGGAGATTTCCAAAATCTTCCGGAAGATTATGGAAGATCTTAGAAGGTCCTAGAAGATCATAGAAGAATATATCAGTTTCCAGAAGCTGCAGAAGAATATCAAAAAAATTCTAGAGAAATCTGGAAATATCTAGATGGCTCTACAACGTTCTGGAATATCCAAACGGCTTATGGAATATTCTAGAAGTTTCTAGAAGGATTCTGGAAAGTCCCGAAAAATTCGAAACACTTCCAAAAGCTCCTAAAAGGATCTGACTTGAGTTTCGAAAGGTTAAAAACCAGAAACAATTACTTTTTGGAAGAAAATTTTCAGAGAATGGGTTTTTAGAATAAGCAATCGTCCAAAAAATTTGAGATAAGTAAATTTTGGTTATTGGAACTGTAATTTTTATGAGTCAAAAAATTCTAGATGCTCTAAAAGGTTCTAGAAAGTTCCAAAAGTTCTGAACCATTCTAGACGTTTCGAAAAACTACTAGAGAGTTCTAGAAGCTTCTAGAAGCTTTATGGAGGTTTTAGGAGCTTCAGAAGATTCTAGAAAATTATAGAAAATTCTAGAAGTTTCAATAAGCTTTTAGTAGATTCAAGAGGATTCTGGAAAGTTCTAGAAGATTCTAAAAGACTGTCGATCTATCTAAAGTCTTCTAGAATCATTCAGAACCTTGGAGAATCTTTCTTGGAGAATCAGAATTATCCAGAAGCTTCTGGAAAGTTCTAGAATTCGAAATCTTCCAAAATCACTCCTTATCTTTTCAGATGCCTTCTGGCTCTCCATCCGACGTCATCTGCACGTCTATCGACTTCTGCATCGGCTTCAATTTCGAATCAATTCCACCAGATGACGTCATCGATTCATCCAACGTCTTCATACTCACGTCTGCTTCCCAGAAGACCTCAATGGGTCAGAAGTCAGCCAGCTGGTCAAATACAGCTAGCTGAATTTGCAGTATCATTGAAGGCGACGTCCACAGGATTCTAATTGGAAGATTCTGATTCTTCGGATTCTGAATTTTCGGATTTTTCGGATTCTGAAGTTCCTGAAACTCCAACTAGACGGAAGAATTTGATTACAATGAGAAAATTGAAAGAGAGGAATCGGAAAAAGTATAGGTAAGATTTTTCAGAATTTTAGAATTTTAGAATTTTCTGGAAATAATAATACCACCATGATTAAGTCTACAAAATTTATCTCAATAGAAAATATTTTTTGGAACAGTAACGTTTTTTTTTTAATTTTAAAATTTTTAATTTCCAGAAGTTCCATCCGACGTCTTCAATCCCATGCCACGCCCACCACCAAATATCCAGAATCCCAAATCGATTTCTCCGAATTTCTCTGCGTCTCTTCACCGATATTCTATTTCCTCATCGCGTTCCTTTTCCGAATTTTACTGTTTTTCACTGAAAATCTTTTGTGACTTTTTTTGAAACAGTAATTCTTTTTCTTGTCGTTGCGGGCCTTGTTTTCCCTATTTTCCTTGAAAAATATCAGTATTTTTACGGTTTTCCCAGTTTCTAACTATATATATTTTTTGGCTTTTTCGATCGATTAGTGCAAACATTTTTTAATTTCTGAAAATTTCAAGTTTCAGCTCTTCGTGTCATTTTTCAGATATTTTTTGAATATTTCAAATAAATACGAATCAAAAAAATGTAATTGGTTTTCTAAAAATTCAACAATTGAAACAGTGATTTTTATTGAATTTCTAAAATTCTTTGATTCCAGATTTTCAGAATTCTGGATTTCCAGAATTTTTCAAATATTTCAAAACTGAAAAATTATTCTTTTCTTTTCTGCAACATTATTCAAATGATCAATTAAAAGAAACGCATTTTTTGAAACAGTAAAAATTTCAAATTTTGAAGGAGACGCAGGCACTTTGGCTTATCAACTTTAAAGGCGCATATCTCAAAAACTACTGTAGCTATGAGAAACTTGAAAATAGAAAAATGTGTAAAATTTTA
This sequence comes from Caenorhabditis nigoni, assembly GCA_027920645.1. Classification (NCBI taxonomy): domain Eukaryota; kingdom Metazoa; phylum Nematoda; class Chromadorea; order Rhabditida; family Rhabditidae; genus Caenorhabditis; species Caenorhabditis nigoni. Next base: position 16,654,325 of record CP115867.1, on the reverse strand, counting down.
TGCTGAGCAATTTTGCAGTTGACTTTTTTAAATAGCTATCGTATTTTTGAGTTATGTTCATCAGTGTGTGTCTCTCGAAAGAAAATCTCGAGGAATGACCATTTTCGAGAGATTTATCGAGAATTCCCTCGAGAAATCCCTCGAGAGATTTTTCCCTCACGAGGAACTCCTCGAAAATTCCTCGAGAAAAATCTCTCGAGAATTGGTCTCTCGAGGAATCTCTCGAGAGAATCTCTCAAAAGATCCCTCGTAACTCTTGAGAGATTTACGAGGAACACCGCCCTTTCGTCTCCCCCTCCTCCTTCTGTGTCTGCGTCTCTCTCTCTGTGTCTGCGTCTCTCTCTCTGTGTGTGTGTGTGTGTGTGTGTGTGTGTGTGTGTGTGTGTGTGTGTGTGTGTGTGTGTGTGTGTGTGTGTGTGTGTGCGCGCGCGCGCGCGCGCTCTTGGCTTCATAACTCTCTTCAGGGTAGAGATAGAGTTTTCTGATCAGCAGAATACATACGGATCCAGGATTCTGAAGCCGTCATGGGCCCATAAACTTCAGTTCACCATAACTCGATCCATATCAGAGTTACAAACATCATCTTACCACCGTTCGAATCCTCTCTTCAAGCTTAACATATTGAAGTAGATTTTTATCAAAAGTAGGTGGGGCTGTGCGGCTTGACGACCTCAGTGAATTCTGTACGATTGAACTTTTAGTTTTCAGCTCATCTATTTTCTCTTATAGAACTGATATGAACCAAGTTATGGTGGATTGAAGTTTATGGGCCCACGAGGCTTCAGAATCCTGGATCCGTATGTATTCTACTGATCATAAAGCTCTATCTCTACTCTGAAGACAGTTATGAAGCCAAGAGCGCGCGCACACACAAACGCACATACACACACAGAGACGCAGACAAAGGGGAGGGGGGGGGGGGAGAACACACACTGCACAATGAAAATTCCTCGAGGATTCCTCGAAATCTCTCGAGAGGTTTACGAGGAATTTCTCTCGAAAATCTCTCGAGGAATTCCTCGAGGAATCTCTCGAGAGCGTTCGAGAGACAGACACTGATGTTCATTTAAAGTTGGCTGACTATGAATTGTTACAAAATTGCTCAGCATAAAATTTTACACATTTCGCTGTTTCAAATATTTCAATAGCTACAGTAGTTTATGAGATATGCGCTTTTAAAGTTGGCTGGCTATGAATTTTCAGCCTTTGTGTTTTAAAAAGGGGCGGGACCCGCTTGTAGATCGTAAAAAAATCAGAGGCACCTGTTGTTTTGTAATTTATGGTCGTAATTTTTATTTGAAAAAAGGGGGCGAAGCCTATTTTGTTGATTTTCCGGCTCTTCATAGCTCAAAAACCCCATAAGAACACCATAAAGGGCCAACTTTTCTGTTATCATTATCACTATCACTCTATTTCTCTAGTTCTCTAATTCTCTCTCACCAGAAATTATCACTATGATAATGACTCATCAAACGAACATCACTTTTTTTCTTATTTTTCCCAACTTACACAAGTTGTGAATTCCGGAAATTCAAATTTCCGCCGTCTTCATGATTTTCGAAACAGTAATTTTCTTTTTTTGCATTTTTGACACTACGTTATGACACAGACTACAAAATGAACACTATTTGCTCAATCACACACGTTTCTTTCTGTTTCTCTGCGTCTCTTAAAGGAGGCCAGCCATGAAAATTTTCAAAATTCTATTTTTTTGATGTGTGACACAGTACAGTCAGAAAATAACAATGGACACCAAACCATAACTCCCTGTTACTGTACAAGCGAGAACGCGACGGCTCTTCCAAGCGGCGCCCACTCCTCGTTTCATAATCGTTTTAGCTTTTTTTTTTTCTGTTTTCATGCGGCGACATCCTAGAATGGCCGAATAACGAGAAAAAGTCAGGAATAATTGCCAGACAGTGAAGAAATCTAGTGTATTCTGAAAAAAATAAATGCTCGTCAAGTAGCGCGCATTGGGTCGCAATCGCACGATTTTCCGTCAGAATACATACTCTCGCCCCGAGAAAACCCCGTAGACTTTCGTGTCTGGACTCCTTTAATTTTCCACAATCTCTCCGTCATTTTTCGATATTTACTTTTGCATTGTATAGAAGTAGGCTTGTTAAAATTGGCATTTCTTGGCGCCAATCGCCAAGAAATTTTTGGGTTTGGCGAGACACGCCAATATTTATTTTTGGCATTGGTCGCCAATGCCAATTTATAAACAGGCGATTCACGCCTGTTTTCATGAGTTGAATTTTGAAAATTTGAAGGGGACAATTGAAGGAATTCTTGTAGATTCTAGATTTTCTTGTAGCTCGTAGGCAAATCACGATAGCCGATATCCAAAAAGAAAAAAACATAATTTTTCAATCTTGAATGAAGAAGTTCAATACAAATACGAAATTTAGTCGTTCCAAAATTTCATAAACTTCATAAATGCCTATGATTTTTCTTCAAAAGTTCAACTGCTTAGGAAATTCCGAAATTTGTTCAAAAAATCAAGTGTTTAGAAAAATCAGCAGTTCAAAAAAATCTTGAATCCCGGAAATGCGAAAAAACTTCTGAATTCAAAATTTGTAACAAAAACATTTCAGATATTCAGAAATCCGGATGCTTGAAAATTTCCTTCTTCTGAAAGAAAATGTTTGAAATTTCTCAGAAGTTCAAAAATTTTCCGAAAATCGTAATCTCAAAATCTGAGACAATTCAAAGTTTGAAACTCAAAAACTTGTTCTTTAACTAGGACGCTATTTCTCGTCTCCAAGCTAAAAGCATTTTGTCCAGTTTCCAAAGTGATTTTCCATAATGTTTCGTAAATTTTTTGCTCCACACAAGAGTGACATCCATGTTCATGAAAATTTTCTTGAAAAGTACTGAAAAATGTTCCAAATGTTTAGAAACAATGAAAATAGCACTTTCACAAAATTTGGCAGCCCGATTTGGTCTCTCCTTTAGGAAACTAAAAATCGCTTGAAATCAACTGAAAGTTATGTTTTGACCCAATTGTTTGAAGCTCTCTGTCGCTTTGCTAAAACAGTCAATATATTCCGAACAGAAATTTCATGGGCTTTCTAATGATATAGGTCGTGAAGTATAAATTGAAGACATGCTCAGATAGATCCCTTTTAAAGTAAAAATTGTAACTCATATGATCAATTTTGGCATTTGACGCCAATATTGAAATCTAAATGGGCGATCCTCGCCAATTTTAAAAGAAAACAGGCGATGAATGCAAATAACGTGAAAAATCATTGGGCCAGTGAGTTTTCTTGGGGGGCCCACAACAACCCTATATAGAAGAGACGAGTTTTCTTTTTGCCGAGGTTTTTCGAATTTTTTTACTTAAACTAAATAATTTTTGAAAATTACTGTTTCAAAAATGTTTTGTAATTTTTGTCCTTTAACTTCAGAAATGTTCAAAATGCCTTCTTAGAACCAATGAGAAAATAGGCAATTTTGAATTTTAAGTAAAAATTCAAACTTATTAGATGAAATATTGAAAAATCTAAAATTGAGGTTCCAATTGGAACAAAAAATTGAACAAAACATGAATTTAGAGATTGCTATTTCAAATATACAAAATTTTCGGCCAGAATTTCGTAAAAAAACTTTGAAATTCTAAAATTTGCATCTATATTTTTTTTACTCTTTCAGAATATAATTTTTTTCCTTCAATTCAATTTTTTTTGATCTGTGAGGGGTTTTGGACAAAAATTTCTGTTTCAAAAAAAGGCTTCCGTTAGAAATTTGCACAGTAAAATTAATAATCCCTAAATGCAATTATGGTTGTTTTTTTGGAAACATTATTATGCAATGAGACTTTCAAGTATATGAATTCCGTCTTCTTTTTCAGCAAATTTGTGAAAATCGAGACAATTTGAAAAATTTTGCTGTTTCATTTTTTTTCAATTATCGAAATCTATAAATTCTCAATGAATATTCTTTTCGAAATATTTTATTATTAGGTTGTTTGGAAAGTTCCCGTCATTTTTAGCGTCAGATACATTCAAAGTAAAACAGGTAAAAACGATGTCCTATAAATTGAAGGTAATGATCATTGTTATTAATGACTATCTGCCAACGCCCCACTAAACTGTGGGTGCCTTCCTTCCACAACTCCGGTGAAAGCGAATCAAATACCAAGCCAACCTCTTTTTGATATCCTGTTTTGATGTAAATGTTTTCAATCAAGAATGGCGTTAGAAATGGCTGCATAGGTGTTAGTTTGAAAGTACAAGGTTCGGGTTACACGGTGAATAAAGCAGAAATTTCCAGCCACATACAGCGAGATCGGCCTGGGTCTTCTTTCCCGCATGAGGTTGCGGATTTTAATTTTGAAAATACATCTTTGTTTTTCTCTCCAATGGAGATACACATGGAGTCTGAGTCATGTCGCTTGACAAGAATAGGTAGTCCTCTTAAAAGTGACACCATTGTCTGGCAACTCCCATTACTCCACTCCGTGGTAGACCACCAAACCGACATCATCCCATTTTTAACATGAATTTCACGTTTTGGGATGTCTGGTGGTTGCGTGCCTCTGTATCCCCATTTGGCATGTCGCTTACTGTAATCATACATTACCCATCTATCACCACTAGTAATTATTTAATTCCAACATTCATGTGTTCAAAGTAGGATGAAAAGATTCAAACAGGTGGCCACGCGTGAAACAAAGTTGCGTTGAGCCAAGAGGTGTGGTCCATATCTTTCCACTTTTTTGACTCTACCGCGGGTTTCCAATTCATGGATTTTTGACGAAAAGCTTGCTACTGATGTACTTGATATATCCCACACAGTTTGAGACGGGTCCCTTTAGATCCCGTTTTTTAATGGATCCAAATCTAAGCATGTTTGTCTTTTTGAATGGGATTTTCGTCAAACGAGGATTCCCTTTTTTTCAAATAGATGAAGCCGGGGTCTAATGATAATTTGAAAAGGTGCATCTTCATTGAGTACATACACTAATTGGAGCTCGATTCCGGCAATTTTCCGGCCAGATGGAAACGAAAATGAAATGGCAGTCCAAAAATGGAAATTCTTTGAGGCGAAAACGTTGAGCATATCTCTACACGAAAAAAGGAGAATAATCTATGTTTGGGTATAGACATTATTAGACCCCACTAATATACTGATAAAACGACAGCTCCCTCACTTTTACCCCGTCGTTAAAAACCTAGTTAGAAAACAGTAGATCAAAAATGACGGGAACTTTCCGAACAAACTAATAAAAGAACTGAAATTTCCAGTAAATTCTTCAAACTTTTTTTACTGTTTCAGAAGTTTTCTGTATGTTTTTCATGGAATTTATCTGATAATCGGATGCGGTTTATTTTTGAAATGAAAACTTTTTTTGTTTTAAATTGCTGTTTCAAAAAATTATCTGAAATCTGAAATATTACTCGAAAACTGTTGATTTCAATCTCATAAGTATCACAGAAACTTGAATTTGAGCAAAAAATTTCAAAATTTCAGAAAAACCCAAATGCCAGACGACATCCCGAGATTACCAAGACAGCGAGGAAAGAAAAATCAACCAAAAGGTGGGAATTTGAGAAAATTGCTGTTTCATTTTTTGTGTTAAAATTTTTGAGAATTGAGTTTTTGTAGTCCATTCATACTCTCTATGATACAAAACAGACAGGAAACTGATGTTTTTCTCAAATATCGTGTTTTTCTTTTCCAAAAATTACTGTTTCAAAATCACAAATAAAGCGAAAAAGTCAGGATTCACACAGTTCGAATTGTTCTAGAATCTTTACATATATTTTTTCAAACTTTTCAATCGCATCTTTGTCAGATTTAAAATCGAATTTCCGCAAAACGTACTAAAACCAAATTTCTGGGACTATCTCAAGCTGAAATACAGTCATTTGAAGTTTTAAAGAGACGCAGACAGCGAGAAAGCTCTCTTTGTCTGCGTCTCTAGCCTCCAAACTTCAAATGACCATAATTGTCATAGAGACTTGGATTTTGGTGCGTTTTGAAGAATAAATTTTAGACTTTCAGAAAATTTATAATTCCTCAGAAAATATTTTTGAAAAAATCAGTTTTCAGACACTGCATGGAAGCAACAGAATCTTCCTGCTCTCCGTCCTCATTACGATGTGACATCAGCAATTCCAGTGACTTTAATCACTGGACTTGCCACGTTGGCAATGGGAATTGCACTATATTTTGGTCATAATGGGTGTAAGTTTTTCGAAAAGTACTTTTTTTGGAAATTCAAAAAAATTTGCTGTTTCAAAAATTATTTTTTCTTGAAAATTTAAAATTTTAGGTATTAACTCAACGCGAAGATCATAAACTTATTGAGTATAATTTTTTGCAGCTCTTGAACAAGAAGTAGTGTATACAAATTGTTATGAGAACAGAACTGGGAAATGAGACATTTCAATGCTCACACTCGGTAACGCTGGAGCAGGATTTTACGGTGGGTTACTGTAGTTTTTGAAAAGAACACAAGGAAATGACGGTTGATCAGATAGCAAAAAAAATCTCTATATTTTGTCATTGAAAATTTGCTGAAACAGGAAAAAAGGGTCCTGGGTCCTGGGTCCTGGGTCCCATCCATTCTTATTTCAGGGAGATGTAAAATTCTACTACGGATTAAACAAGTTCTATCAGAACAATCGTCTGTATTTTAATTCTCGAAATGATCAACAATTAAGAGGGAAGATCAATGAAATCGATGGATGTGATCCATTACAGTATGTTGAGGATAAAAATGGTACTAAAATACCAATTGCACCATGTGGATATGTTGCTAATTCTATGTTTAATGGTAAGAATTGCTGAAAATTGCTATAAAATGTCAGAACAACTCCAAAATACAGTAATCCGGATAAAAATCGCCAATTAATATCTACAATGGTACAAAAAAATCCGCTAAAAATTGCAAAAATTTTGAAACAGCAAATTTTTGTTGAAAAAATCTCTTGTTTTGGAAAAATCACAATTTTTAGCGTTTAAAATAAGAAATAACCAAGTTTTGATTACTGGTAACCAACAAAGTTTTAAGGCGCATACCTCGAAAACACGGTGTTTTTTTCGGGACGTAAAGTAAATGCTCTCTAACGCGAATGCAATTGCTAAGCGCGCTGAGTATCGACGCGTATGCGTTGAGTTGAATTGTTGAGTCGCTACGAACGGTAGCCTGCATTCCATCGAAAATTGCGCCAATTCAAAAATATTTTTTGAAACGTCCCGGAAAAAACACCGTGCGAAAACTACGGAAGCTAGAAAAAATTTGTTAATTACAAATTTGAAGCTTTATTTGTGTTTAGTATACTCTGAAATTTTCAGATTAATTGGAAAACTTTGGACCGCTTTTGTAGGGCTCTAACTATTGAAACAGTCAAAATTTGCAATATTTTTTCTCAGGTACCTTAAGTTTTCCAAAAATACTGTTTCAAAATTCCTGAAACCTGAGCAATCTAGATTTGCAAGTCAGTAACTGAATTATATTTTCTTCGACATTCGAAACAATTATTGAAACAGCATTTTTCGATTTTCCGATTTTCTAGACCAATTTTTTGCGAACTTGCTAAAATTTCAGTATGTTTTTGTCATATTCAGTCAATCTGATGTAATAATCGGAAGCGCAATCGCATTGAAACTTTTGAAGGCATTTAAAAAAAAATTGGAACAGCAAATTTTTCTATTTTTCAAACTTCATTTCTTCAGAAGTTTTCACTTTTCATTATGAAATTTACTACATTCAATATAGTCTAAATGTGAAAAAAAGACTCGAATTGAGATGTTTTATTTTTTCTTGAAATTTTGTTAAAATTTGAAACAGCAATTTTTTCACAATTTTATTTTGGCTCGAATTTTCAAAAATTGAGAATTTGAAATTTTTCAGACTTAGCTCATTTTGAAAAGAGATTCGATCGAATTGAGATTTTTGGAAAAATTCGAAAAATTTTGAGAAATTTTGAGACAGCAATTTTTGTAATTTCATCAATTTTTTTACTTTTTTGGTCAATTTGTTTCAAATTTTCAGTTTATTTATTATCATTTTCAGCGGTTTGTCAAAATTTATGATAAGTCGTTCAGATTCTATATATCAATATGAGGAAACTGAATTTAATTAATTACATATTCAAAAATTACTGTTTCAATTAATTCGAAAGTTCTTTGGACTAGGAAACTGTTCCGGTGCTGATTCAGGTGGTGTTTCCAACAATTTGAAATTTCAAATAATTCGAAAATTGCACAACTCAGAAACTTCGAGAAATTGAAAAAGAATTAAATTGAATCAATAAGAATCTGAAATTTCCAGACACATTTCAATTATTCTACATGAATGGTACGACGAATGGGACCACAAGAGTCGTGGAGTACTCGTGGAGTCCTTGGAGCCACATAAATGAAACGGAAATTTCGAAATCCGGTTAGAGCTCAGAATCAAGCAATTTGCGATGTTTTTCAGGTAGGTTTTCTGTTTTTTGAGATATTTCGAAAAATTACTGTTTCAAAAACTTTTGAGAAATTTAGCAAGTTAGCAAGTTTTATTAGCAAGTTTTAGTTATTAGAATTTTTTTTATTTAAAAAAATTACTGTTTCAAAAAACTTAGAATCATTTTCAAGAAAAATTAAATTTAATACAACCATGTTGTGGACCTGAAACCCAAAAAATAGCAACTGAAATTGCCCGAAAGACTGACAATTTCATTTTTTTCAAAAATTGGAAAATTTCACAAAATTACTGTTTCAAAAAATTTACAAGCATTGCTAATCAAACTATTTTATTGGTTCTTTTCTATTCGGAAAAAATTTTTTTCAAATTTTTGTTGCTCCGAAACTCAAAAATGCTGAAAATTCCCAACAGTACATCGAGAGGAAAAGCCAATTTTGAAAGTTTCTCAAAAATTAATGGTTTTTTGGTAGGCTTGGGGGCCGTACCCTTCCACTTTAATTCCGACATAACAGGTCTTTCTCAACTACTAGTTTATTAGAGTAAAATAAGATAAGATACATGAAAAGGGGGATAAAAGATAAAAGGTTAAAAATAGAGAGAGACACACGACTGATCTATCTGTCGTCCTCGAAGCACACTGACATTTCCTCTTCATATTCCTCTGAGAAGGAGAGAGTGAGAGAGATAGAGTAGAGGGCGTGGCATGTAACATCTGACTCCCGTCTACTCTATGACATCCCCCCCTTCTAGAGGAAAAGCATCCATCGTCCTCGATGGTTATGGCTCATTCCATTCTTCTCGAACTCTCTCATTGTTGAAAGGATCCCAGTTGTCTTGCTCGAATTGTCTTCAGGAGTTGTTGTCGGGTGGTGAAATCATTGTCCTTGTTGTCGCTTCTGGTACTCTTCGTCTTATGCATTCTCGGTCGCAACGGCTATTCCAAGGCGATTGTTGCGGCTCTGAAGATGACGTTCGGTCAACTGCTCTAACAAATTCTGGTGACGTCGATTTCGGCTCTTTTGGCTTCTGATGATGTTGTGACCACATCCTGACTTTCTTATGATCCCTCCGCAGTACTGTGGACCATTTGAATAGATTCATTTGATGATTACTGATTGACTGTTGACTTCTCTTTCGGTTAAATTGCATGTTGAGATGGTTGGCGCCGTTGGTGAATGCACTTCTTCTCCTTTCTTGAGTCCTTAATCAATAGTTGTGGTGGTCCTTTTGTTCTGCTTCTGGGTGGATCTCAGTGTTTCCATGTCGAGATGAGGTCGCATTTTTCGATGATGAATTGGTGGGTCCTTGTAAAAGTTGATGAGGAGACTTGAGCGCATTTTTGTTTTCGAGTTTATTTGAGATTTCGTTGATGGATCAGTAGATGGGAGGTAGAGGGAAAGTAACAAAAGAAAGAAACATATTAGGTTGGCGGGAAAGTCTTTGTCACTTTTTCAATAGTTTATTTCTCAAAGAAAAAATAACCGAATAATTAATTATATTGTCCATCATTATCAACAACATGTCTCCAACGTTCCCTCAATTTATGGATTCCATTGCGGTAGAATCCAGCCGGGCGTGAGGCAAAGTATTGTTTGAGTGCCGCTTCGACCGCTCCACGGGAATTGAAGCTTCTTCCTTCGAAGGCACGTGTCATATCGCCAAATAACCAATAGTCGGAAGGAGCAAGATCAGGAGAATACGGGGGGTGAGGGAGAACATTCCATCCATATCCCATCAGCTCCTGCTTCACTTGTTTCGAAACATGTGGGCGAGCGTTATCATGTTGATAGTACACTTTCTTGTCTTTCAGGGCCGAACGGTCGACTGCTTTCTTGAGGTTTCGTAGTTGAGTAGTGTAGAGGTCTCCAGTTATTGTTTTGCCCTCGGGCAGAAGTTCCCAGTAGATGGGGCCGTCCACTCCCCACCACACAGAGAGCATAACTTTTTTCGGATGAAGGTCGGGTTTGGGGACATCCTGTGGGCTCTCTCCTTCTCCAACCCACTGGGATTTCCTGTGGTGATTATCGTAGAAGACCCACTTCTCATCTCCGGTTATTAGCCGGTCCAGCCATCGATCGCCCGCGTGGAGAGTGAGAAGAGTAATCGAATCGTCGACTCGGCGGTCAAGGTTGGCTTGAGTCAGGTGATGAGGTATGAATCGACCAAAAAGTTTTCTCATTCCAAGAGACTTCAAACCTTCAAGGACTGTGCTATGGTGAACTCCGAATGTGACAGCTAGTTCACGGCTAGATTGAAATGGATCCGATTGCAATGCGTGCTTCAGCTTGTCCAAATCCAACTCACGGGGTCTCCCAGAGCGATCCTTTTCATCGAGCGAGAAGTCATCTTTTTCGAAACGATGGAACCAATTGCGAATAGTATTGTAGTGAGGGGCATGTGTGTTGTACACATTCTTCAAGAAAGTTTCCGAATCCTTCATCGTGGTGTGAGATAGGAAGAGGTAAATCAAAACATGTCTGATGTGAATAGCAGTGGGAACAACCATATCGTTTCAATTACAGATGAGGAGCAGGGAAGGAAATGGGTACTTGTTTATATGGAAGGTTCTTATCACCTTGTTATTCACTAGAGTCGATATCATACACAGCCTCCATATACGAGAACAGTGATTAAACAAACAGAGTGACAAAGACTTTCCCGCCAACCTAATATATGAGAAGAAAAGAACAGAAAAGAAAAAGGAATAATAAAATGAACATAGAATGAACAGACAAAAAAAAAATAAAAGCAAAGGAACAGAAAATTAACTAACAAAAAGAAGAAGAAAGGAAAAATAGAAAATTAACTGAGTAAAGATAATTGAAGAACATAAAATGACGAAGGATAACTGAAATGTAGAATGAAGTGTAGAAATGTTGATCTGGTCTCTTCATTTGGCGGTGTTTCTTTCCGTTGATTGGGCGTGGTAGTTGATAATCCTGATGAGCGGTTCGAAGCAGAGGGTATGGTGATGTCTTTGTTTTCCGCAATATTTGCAGGCGGTTAGTGGGCACCTGTGAACGGCCGTTTTCCTTTGTGTGCATTCCGGGCATCTGTTGGATTGTTTCATGCGGATCAGACGTTCTTGTGGTGTTTTTACATTTCCACATTTATCCGCTTCGTGGTGGTATCCACAAAATATGCATTGATCGTGCTTTTGATCTTCGAAATTTCGCACATGGACGTATCGGATCGGTGGGGATCTTCCTGGTGCCTCCTCATGTCTCGACTCACTTCTTTTTGCCGTTTTCCTCGGGCGGTCGTCTTCGGCGGCTTCACGTCTCGAATCCTTGTTGGGCTTGTTCTGGAGGTAGTCGAGCTTCTTGTAGATTCTTTTCATTTGGGTCTGCATTTCGTCCATCTTTGTTGATGTCTCGAACGTTCTTCCGAGGACGGTTTCAGCGATGGCCTTCGCGTCGGCAAACCAGCTATTCTCCTGTCTCCGGCCTCTTTGACAAATGTTAGCCAACTCGGTGAATGCTTGGTAGCAAGTTTGCTTCTTAGCTTCAACCCAGGCAGCGCGTCGGTTAGGGTGGACTCCGATGTGGTCGAGCTTTGCCATAACCTCCCTGAGGTCGACGACTCCTGCCTGTGCGAGCTCCTGAAGTAATCTTACTTCCTTGTAGATGTCAGTTTCGACGACGTCGAAGCGGTAGTAGCTCGCTGTCAGATTGTCCTTGAGCTCGTTCATGTCCTGAAGCAGCTGTGATTCTCTTTCTGCTCCTACTTGAACTTCGAGACGCCTTCTTTGGAATCCGTTCCATTGACTGGTTAGTGTGGTTCTGTTCCTCAGTAGCTCCCTGATCGTTATATTGATCGTGTTGGACTCCTGAACGAATCCCGCGATTCTGTCAATGGCTGGCTGGATGGCAGTGGACGTGTATGACATCGTCGATCGTGGTCGAGCGATTTCCTTTTGAGGTCGAGCAATATCCTTTGGACTCTGGTCACTCCTATCGAAGTAGAGGTTCTCGTCTGGTGTAGAACTGGCTGGTTTCTCCTCGACGTTGTAGATTCCGGCTTGTTTGTTGAGGGTATTGTGCGCTTCTGAATTATCTTTTTTTTTTAGACGGTACATAAAAACGAATGATTCAAAAAGGAACGGAAACAGCAAATTAGGAACATCACGATGGGAAAACAAGAGTGGATGGGAAGTGGATGATTCAAATTTTTTTTCGAAGCAGAGAAATTTTTGGAAAAAGAAAAGGGAGAGGGGGAGAGGGGTGGTAAAAATTTTATATTTAAATGTGAAAATTTTGTATAATGTGGAGGGTTTAATAGTATTGAGGGTTTCACCTCCTCTTCTTGCACTGCGGGGTGCCTTCTCTCTTTCGTCCCTTTCTCTTCCGGCCGTAACATATCCTCGTGCCCACTCGTGTTGGCAGGTGGCTTGTTGAGTGGTGTGAGAATGTTGCGTGGGTTGCCTCGTGTGTAATCTCTTGCTTCTGATATCATCTTTTTCGCATCCTCTGGTCTTCTGGGCGTCGCATTGTTGGCTTCGTGGGTGTGTGGCGTGGGATGTTGGCCTTCGGTCTTCAGTAGCTTTGTGTGATTTTTCTTTCATGTCAGCATTTCGCGTGGGTATGCAATTGAATTCACTGATGATTGGAGTTGATGTGGTGTGATTCTTGTTCACAGCGTACTCCGTTTCGCGTGATTGGCTCTTCGTTTCTGACATTTTGATGTTGTGTGGGCATGCAATTGAATTCACTGATGTTTAAAGTTGAAATCGCGTGATTCTTGTTTACAGCATACTCCACTTCGCGTGGTTGGTTCTTGGTTTCTGGCGTTTCGGATGGTCATCGAGATTCGGTTCAGTGTGATCTTTTGATCCATCCTATTGTTGTCGGTTCTGTTACTAACGGATACAAGGCGTTAGAGACTGTTTAGCCTGTATCTTCACACCGTTCACGACTAAATGAACTGATACGGTTGACTACTCCATATCTCGACTCTGATTAGTTAAAATTTTGGGTGGTGAAATTAGAAAAAGAAAAACTAAAGTCCTAGCTCGTCATCCCAGTGACTTTGATTGCTAGCGAGTCGAATCATTCTTGGTTTTCTGCGACGGCTTAATAAATTCTAAACTATAGCTCCTCCTGTGATCAGCGATAGATCGTATTCAGGTGTCATGAACAACTCGACGAACTGTAGTCATTTTCGTGAGCGACACGACGAGCATTTGACCAAAAAATAACAGGGACGGTTCTCAACCCGTTTGTAGCCTTGCCTGGTATCCTAGGTCTGGGGACCCGGGACTGAGTAAAAGAGACAGAGCGAAATTCGGCTTACCGTATCTCTCTACCAGGTGTCGATGTTAAATTGATAAAAATGAAGGATAACATGAAAAGAGGGAAGGATAAAGTGCCTATACAAGAATGATTTAATGGTATGAAGATTTTCCTAACAGGTACTAAAACTAACATCCAGAACACTTGGATTAACCAGCTCCGAGTGTGTGGGCTGATGCTTTTTCTGCTGGAAAGGGGAGGTTAGCTACGCCTCTGCTTTCATGATCTCGAGAGAACCTCTGAAATTCAGTGGAAATCTACCAGAGAAAGCTTCCAAGGTGACATTTGCCAGGGGGTGAGTGTGTTCGAAGTGTTATATCGGAAAGTGGGATTAAAGCACTCAGAAATCTTGATGGAATCGATCGATCACTTGAGTTCGGTGCGGGACCTCCATTTGGTAGGCTTGGGGGCCGTACCCTTCCACTTTAATTCCGACATAACAGGTCTTTCTCAACTACTAGTTTATTAGAGTAAAATAAGATAAGATACATGAAAAGGGGAATAAAAGATAAAAGGTTAAAAATAGAGAGAGACACACGACTGATCTATCTGTCGTCCTCGAAGCACACTGACATTTCCTCTTCATATTCCTCTGAGAAGGAGAGAGTGAGAGAGATAGAGTAGAGGGCGTGGCATGTAACATCTGACTCCCGTCTACTCTATGACAGTTTCAAAAAATTTGGAAACAGCATACTTGTCACGGGCCGGGTCGGGCCGGGTCAAAATGAAAAATTCTCCGGCCCGGCCCGGCCCTGACCCGGCCCGGCCCTGTCGGCCCGGGTCAGGTTCCAAAATTCCCAAAGTTTGAAGTTTTTTGAAAATTTTCGAAGTTTTCATCAAAATTGCAATAAATTTTCGAGTTTCGATACTTTTACAGGGGCGAATTATCCCAGGAAGTTGTTTTTGAGGTGGAATTCAATAAATTTTTCTTTAAATTTTTCAAAAAATCAGCTACCCGGGCCGACCGGGCCGGGCCGGGCCGAAAGAATTTTTCCCGACCCGGCCCTGACCCGGCCACGGTAACCCAGCCCGCCGGACCGGGCCGGGTCACTGGGTCGGCCCGGAATTTGACAAGTATGGGAAACAGTGATCGAGCTATCCATACAATGTTGTGTTGACATACGTAGAAATTTCAAACTTTTTTGAAAATATTGCTATTTCAGGGCACAATTCAACCGCCAGATTGGCGTCAGCCAATCTGTCAGTTAGGTGTGCATAGTACGGATCCAGATGTTGGTTTGGGATTTGAAAATATCGATTTTATGGTTTGGATGAAGGTGGCAGCACTTCCGAATTTTAGGAAGTTGTACAGGATTTTGAATCGACAGGTTTGTAATTTGTCAGAAATTTTGAAAACTAGAAAACCCGAAAAATGAGGTCATGACCGAGAAAATCCGAAAATTATGTCATGACCTAGACAGTCCAAAAAACTATATTGCATTTCCTAGAAAATACAAAAAATCGATTACATTTTTTCAGGTAGATATGTTCAGCAATGGCACCTATCAATTGGTGATTAATTACAGTAAGTTTGATGTTTCTGAAAATTGTAAACTTTTTTTTTTGAAAATTACTGTTTCAAGTTTTGAGAAAAATTTTGTTTTCAAAAAATTGGAAGTTTGACATTTCCAGATTTTCATAACTTTCAGATTACCCGGTCTACATGTACGACGGTGACAAATCCTTCATAATAACATCTGAAAATTGGGTCGGACCACGGAATCTATTCCTTCCAGTCATCTATTTGGTCGTCGGCACTTTTCTACTTTTAGTCACTATTCTATTCATTCTAATTTGGCTGAAACAGCGACTTTCCCGAGTTCATCCCACTTGATTTTCAGCACGTTTTTTGCAGTCTTTTTTTGGCGGGAAATTTGAAATGTTGAGATATTTTGTACTTATATTTTTGGTTGTGTGCATTATTTTGAAACGGGATTGATCTTTTTATGATTTTTTTGGAAAAATCGAATAAACATTTTTTTATTGATCCAAGCAAAAATTGGTCATTACACAGAAAAATCAAAAAACTAGTCCAAGTTTCAGCTCAAAAGCTTCACTTTTAATGGGTGAACAATCACGCGACATACATCCTTACATACGGAATTTGGTTAATGTTATTAGTAATCATTGTAATTTTTAAAATGAAAAATCGAAATTTGAAAAAAAATGATATTTTGAAATTGCTGTTTCAGAAATGCTTGAATCGACAGTTTTTGTTCCTTCTGATAATCGCATTGTTATTGGTACCACACTTTGAATTTCTCCAGAATTTTTCGTCAGTTTAAAACATATTTTTAGTGAAAAAAGTCAATGATAAATTCGAGTTTCCACTGAAAGATTCATAACCAAAAAAGAATATTATAAGAACAACATACATCTGCATTTTTTCACTGTTTCAGAAATTACATACTTCTTTTTCGTTTCAATATTTTTTGATAGGCGCGTAATTATCCTATGGTGCAATTATGGTTGCGTTTTGGAAAAAACTATGCAAAAAGACTTTTAAAATACCAATCTCATTTTTTTTTTAAATTGCTGTTTCAAAATTTTTTATTCAGAATTTTGAATTTTTGAAATTTATTTTGAAAGGCAGTTACCAAACTTGTTTTTTTTTTCAATTTCGGAAAAAAATCGAAGCTTACAAGGGAAGGTTTTTCAGACAACGGTTGAGAATTTGCTCAAAATTTGTACAAAGGTACTTTCGAACATGCTGAATCCGAATCCAAAAAAATTTTTAGCCCGTTCTCAAAAGGAGCCGAAATATGGCCTCTGAGAGTGGTTTCAGTACTAAATTTTGACCAAAAACATGCATTTTTCGAGGTTAAAAATTAGGTTTTCAGGATTCTCTTAAGTGCGAAACTCATTTTCGAACATTTTTCCATCTTCTGAAATAGTTTTTGAACATTTTCACAAAAAAATTTTTTTTGAAAATTTTTGAAAAAAATCGCCATGGGGTCCCCCACACTTTGAAAATAATTTTTTTTCAAATTTTTTGAAAAGTGCGAAAAAATTTTCCAATTATTCAGAAACGATAAAAATAGCGTTCTGACAAATTTTGACAGTCCATTGTTGTTATTGGGCTCAAAAATATCCAAAATTTGATTGTTGTTAGAACTTTGACAGTCCCTAATTTCTGAAATATCGCTATAAATTAACTGAAACCTATAGAAATAGGTTCAAATCTTGTATGTGATCGATTTAACGGTACCCCACCTCGAAAAGAGCAAAATTGAGCAATTTTCAGAGCCTGCAATTTTTGTTTTCTAACGATAGGAGAATGTAAGGACCGGTCGAAAAGAACATCATCTATTTTTTCCTCAAACTCTCATAAAATCTTTCATTTTCTTTGAAAACACTCGAAATTAATCAAAAAATGTCATATAGTGCCTAGGGGGGCAAACTTGAAGTCAAAAATTAGTTTCAAAAAATGCAAAAAAAAGTTTTACCACAGTGGGGGTCGAACCAGCATAGTCACTCCTAATGAGTCACCTTCTTACCACAACACCACACAGCCACATTTTCCTCTCACGCGAAATTGGTAGAGGAGGGAGGGGGAAACTGAAATCGGCTGCGCGCCGAAATCGGCCCAAACTTTCAGACAAAGTTTTCCGGCCTGGGAGTGAGAACGGGCTAAAAATTTTTTCGTCATCGTATAGAGCATGTCTTAAACTATAAGTGTGCAAATTTTGAGAAAATTCTCAACCGTTGTCTAAACAACCTTCCCTTGTTAGCTATTAAAAAAACTGAACTCAAAAAATATCTCATCAAAAACTGAAAAATTTCTGAAAATTCTTCTAACTTTTTTTCTGTTTCAGAAATTTTCTTAATTTTTTTCCTATTGTAAATTTGGTTGATATTGTTCGTATTATTCTTGTGCGTAAAAATTGGTGTTGTGGCCGAACTTTCTTCCAAGTTAGGCCACCGTATTTCATGGCAAAATTTTCGAAAACACGCCGGAAAACGAGTGCTACCGTAACTCACCAATAAATAATTTCGCAATTTTTTTCGGCCTATTTTTTCGTTTTTATCGTTTTTTCTCGTTTTTTCCCCCAATTTTCGGACCTGATTCATAAAAATTTCAAAAACAATGGGTAAAAAACGGTCAAAATGCGAAAAAATCGATAAAAAAGAAAAAAATAGGCCGAAAAAAATTAAGCAAGCAAGCTAGAAAAAGTTGCAAGAAACAAAAATGTAGCTTTTGAAATTTCACACAGTTTTGTGGTTTATTGTTTCTCTCTAGCTTTCCTAGCTTTCGAGCTACATCGCTCGAAAGTTAGCATACCAATTCAAAGTTCCTCTCAAACCATGCCAAAATCGGAGCATCTCCTCTTTCAGCTGACGTTAACTTTTCATGACTCAACATGACAAACCACTGAAGTGCGAACATCGGGCGATCTATAAAATTTTAGATTTCCCGCCTTCACGAGAACTACAGTAACCTGAATAAGCCTCAGCGAACTGATCGAAATAATCAATTGCTCCGTGATAAGACTCTCGACATAAATCGCTTCCATATAAGCTTTCCCTGGTTTTCTTGACTCCAGAGACCACATTAATATAGGTAAACGGATAGAAGGTGTGATTTGTATAGTAATCACGGTCTCCCAGAGTGAAAATTTTTGGAAAAGTTCTCTCGTTGTCTGCACTCTCTCCAAAAAATATTTTTCACGCCCCTCCCTTTTCCTCTTCTTTTTGGCTAATAGAAACTTATCACTAGAGTCATGGAAATTACAGAAAAGAACGAATTTGAGCTATTTTTATAGAAAACAAACTATTTGCTGTGTTACTGACGACTTCAGCTATCTCCGGCACAAAATTTCATAAAAATTGGAGCATTTTGAGCAAAGTTATGAAAAACCGGTTTCATTCAACCGTACATAAGTCCATCAGGTTTTTACGGAATCAAAAAAATAAAATCTCTATCAATACCGCAGAAAAAAAAGCTAC
Source organism: Caenorhabditis nigoni (assembly GCA_027920645.1). Classification (NCBI taxonomy): domain Eukaryota; kingdom Metazoa; phylum Nematoda; class Chromadorea; order Rhabditida; family Rhabditidae; genus Caenorhabditis; species Caenorhabditis nigoni. Next base: position 16,635,662 of record CP115867.1, on the reverse strand, counting down.
AAGACCTTCGTCTTCGATTTTTGATTTAGGTCCTCATTTTCTTGAAAATCTTAAAAAAGTGTCAAAAATTGGGGTTTTTTGGGCATTTTGTACTGAAATTTGTACCCTGCATAACTTTGCGAGTATCTAACCGACCATAATGATCAATAGATCAAAAGTTCTGTAATGGATTGTTCTACAAAACCTTCGTCCTCGATTTTCAACTTTCGTCTTTGTTCGGGTGTTAGGGGGTCAAACAGTGGTACATTGAGCGATTTCGCACTTTGGAGGCTCTTTCCAGTTGGTTAAAGGTGGTCTTTCTTGTAAAAAGCCATCAAATATCAAATTTCCTATGTTTTCTAATATGACGGTAATTAATTTTTCTTATAAAACAAGAGGAGTTGCTCAAAAAATTGAAAAGTCCGAAAATTTTTTTTCCAAGCTTCATATTTTGCTTGATAGTTTGACATACATGTTGAAACTTATTACAGACATTCTCGGATATGATTTCTATTAGGTTGGCGGGAAAGTCTTTGTCACTCTGTTTGTTTAATCACTGTTCTCGTATATGGAGGCTGTGTATGATATCGACTCTAGTGAATAACAAGGTGATAAGAACCTTCCATATAAACAAGTACCCATTTCCTTCCCTGCTCCTCATCTGTAATTGAAACGATATGGTTGTTCCCACTGCTATTCACATCAGACATGTTTTGATTTACCTCTTCCTATCTCACACCACGATGAAGGATTCGGAAACTTTCTTGAAGAATGTGTACAACACACATGCCCCTCACTACAATACTATTCGCAATTGGTTCCATCGTTTCGAAAAAGATGACTTCTCGCTCGATGAAAAGGATCGCTCTGGGAGACCCCGTGAGTTGGATTTGGACAAGCTGAAGCACGCATTGCAATCGGATCCATTTCAATCTAGCCGTGAACTAGCTGTCACATTCGGAGTTCACCATAGCACAGTCCTTGAAGGTTTGAAGTCTCTTGGAATGAGAAAACTTTTTGGTCGATTCATACCTCATCACCTGACTCAAGCCAACCTTGACCGCCGAGTCGACGATTCGATTACTCTTCTCACTCTCCACGCGGGCGATCGATGGCTGGACCGGCTAATAACCGGAGATGAGAAGTGGGTCTTCTACGATAATCACCACAGGAAATCCCAGTGGGTTGGAGAAGGAGAGAGCCCACAGGATGTCCCCAAACCCGACCTTCATCCGAAAAAAGTTATGCTCTCTGTGTGGTGGGGAGTGGACGGCCCCATCTACTGGGAACTTCTGCCCGAGGGCAAAACAATAACTGGAGACCTCTACACTACTCAACTACGAAACCTCAAGAAAGCAGTCGACCGTTCGGCCCTGAAAGACAAGAAAGTGTACTATCAACATGATAACGCTCGCCCACATGTTTCAAAACAAGTGAAGCAGGAGCTGATGGGATATGGATGGAATGTTCTCCCTCACCCCCGTATTCTCCTGATCTTGCTCCTTCCGACTATTGGTTATTTGGCGATATGACACGTGCCTTCGAAGGAAGAAGCTTCAATTCCCGTGGAGCGGTCGAAGCGGCACTCAAACAATACTTTGCCTCACGCCCGGCTGGATTCTACCGCAATGGAATCCATAAATTGAGGGAACGTTGGAGACATGTTGTTGATAATGATGGACAATATAATTAATTATTCGGTTATTTTTTCTTTGAGAAATAAACTATTGAAAAAGTGACAAAGACTTTCCCGCCAACCTAATAGCTAGCTCAGATCTCGGGCAAAAAACTCGATGGTTTTCTGATAAGGGTTCGGCCATCAATGTCAGAGTTTCTCGTCGCCGAACATCATCCTCTAGTGTTAATTTTGGTGCGTGCCAGCAAATGACGATTTGCACTTCTGGATGCGTACCATATTGTTATTTGCCGACCGAGTCCTTGTCTTTTGAACATGAATTGGGGTCAACCCGAGCTCACTTTTTACGATTGCACTGACTGACTTACTGCTCATTTGGAGCTCCAGGCTCATTTTTCCACGATTTGGTGCGAATTTCGACACACTCATTCTCTGACGGCCTTGCTACTCTCCAGGGTAATAAAAGTTTGAGATCTGACGTTTTTAGACAGTTCTTGACCGTACACAACTGTTAGAAACATTTGATAGTTGTCCACTAGGTTGTTCGTTCAATTCCGAGAGCTTTTCCGATGCTGCTTAGGCCCACCCCTCTCTTGACCACCTCGACGAGGGTGCATAGGTATATAAAACTAGTCACCATTCGTGTAAAAGTCAACCAAAAAAGTTGAAATTTTGTGAATAAGGTAATTAAGACATGCTGAAAATAATACGTACAAATTCATTGCTCTAAAAATTCTACAGTGCCCACCAGCTCGCACTAAACTTTGGTTGCAATAATTTTGGCGCACCCTGTATACGCAATTCTCGCGCTCAGCGAGAGCAAGGGGCGGAGCATGGGGAAAGGTGTACGGGACCAACGTTCTTGGGATGCGAACGGCCCTGCGATTCTACGCAACAGGTGAGGACCGATCGGGAGATTACTGTAAGGGGGAACAGACGGAATGAGGAATGGGAAAATGGAAAAGACGAGGGGCGTGAGAAAGCCTGAAGAACCTAGTTTTTTCTACCAGAGCTACATATGTAGCTCGGTTCAAATTCAACGGTTACTGTAGTTATCGTTATGGGACCTTCGGCCACAGCCATTGGCGTTTCTCTACCCCAGCTCCAATTTTATTCAACCTAACGAAACGTGAAAGTGTGAGTTTGACAACTGTAGAGATTAACTGTGTTTGAAACAGAACTTGTGACCTGGAAAACATTTTCCTCTTTGCAACACACGTTTCAGATATCCTTTAATATTTCTTCAGGTTCTTTGTTATGTCAGACATCTGGTCCTCATCTCAGATATCCCAGATTCACGTCTCCCCCAAAAAATTGATTGCCGTAAGATCTGCATCTAGAAGGATTTTTTGGGGGTCATAGATGGACGGGTGGGGATTAGCAACCAGTGTATTTGATTGATGACCCCTCACTACGTGGCAAACCAGTGGGCCTTCTGGGAAAGGTCAATACATCGTCTGCAGGCACTGACAAGGGAAGTGTTTTCAGAGGGGGGTTGAGAATTTGCTGAAAATTTGAGTACTTATATTTTGAGAACTCCTCTATACGATGACGAAAAAATCTCGTCCCCGGATTCACCTGGAAGCTGAAAATCTTCGTCTGAAAATTTGGGCCGATTTCGGCGCGCACTTCCCCCTCTCTCCTATACGCACTCCGCGCAAGAGGAAACTGTCGGTTGTGTGGTGTAGTGGTAAGAGGGTGACTCATTAGCAGAGACTCCGCCGGTTCGAACCCCGCTGTGGCTAACATTTTTTTGTTTTTTTATCTTTTTTTCAATATTTCGAAGGTTTCATTTTTCGAAGGTTACATTTAGAGGTACTCTGAATTTATTAAAAATTTATTAAAGAAACCAAAATCAATCAACAAATGTGATGGTCAATGACAAAACGTGGCAAACCAATGGGCCTTCTGGAAGAGGTCAATACATCGTCTGCAGGCACTGACTGTTCTAACAAGGGAAGTGTTTTCAGAGGGGGGTTGAGAATTTGCTGAAAATTTGAGTACTTATATTTTGTTTTCGAAACAGAATGCTTTGTCACAATAGAGGCACTTCACAAACGAGGTGCTGGAGCAACCAGTCATTGTACAATCTCCAGCGACACCTCGTGGAAACGGGAGTTGTGCTGGGGTTTCGAAACTTGCTGGACGTGGCACATCGTATCCAGCCGCAACCCACGCATATCGGGCTCACTTCTCGAGCTTCGGAGAGCACAGTTGCCGCCATACGAGGGAGAGGAGCTGTAATATTATTTTTTGAACTGTTTGACACAAATAGACAGCTGACCTTCAGAGTTTCATCCCTGGTTTGAAACTTGTAGTTGCTGTTTGTTAATTGGGCATAGTTTGTAAGTGTCTTGACAACTTTCTTGAATGATCCAAAAATGCCAACGTCACATGGTTGGATATGCCCAGTGCATCCAGCAGGAATCGTCAATAACTTCAATTTGTGTGATGTCATCGTACCAGTCGATTTCCGCCGCCTATCGGCGGCTACACTCTCCTGGCTGCACCTAAAAGGTTCGAATCTCAAAAACCATGAGAAAAAGAAGATGACGTTGTTCTTTTTGTTCTATAATTTAAGAAAACTTTTGATTCGGATTGAATTTAAAAATCGATGTTTCGGAGATTCGGAAATCGGAACTTCAAAAGTTCTGAAATTTGAAAATCTTAAATTCGGAAAGTCGAAAGTTTGAAAATAGAGGGTGCGGGAGGGGTGGAAACCTAATTCCAAACTTCTAAATTCGCGAATTTGAAAATCGCAAATTTTTTTTCCTGGTTTCTTTTGCTTCATCACTATTTCAGAGCTCATATACGAAAAAAAACAATACTTTCATAAGACACGGATATTGTAAGTGCCAGAAAGATTAGCTCCGAAGGAGCGTTAACAGACTGTTTGTTTTGAAATTTCGAATTCTTGAGTTTGAAAATTAGAAAATTGAGAAGTTGAGAAATTTTCAAATTCCTTAAACTATTTCTGGATATCCGAATTTTGGAAATTCTTTTTTGGAAACGTTTGAACCTTTTTGATTTCCAAACTTCTACCAAATTTCATAATTCACAAAAAATTTGACTCCACCATTCCCAAATTTCCGAATTTTGAAATTTTATAGTTCAAAAAATTCATGTTTTCGAATTTTCAAAGTTCAGAAATTTCGAAATACTGAACGTATGCATTTCGAAAACTTTCAAATTCTTAGAATTTAAACCTTGACGATCCAGAGGCCATATTCATGAACATTTTCGTTGGAAAACCATTTTCCTTTCAAAAATCAACTGAATTATTTTCCAAAAGGAAATGGGAGCGTGAAAATGTACTGAAATTCATTCAAAACATTTTCCGACTTGCAGGGTCAGAAAATGGTTTTTGAACTTAAATTTCTTGAAAACTGTCGAATGAAAAGTTCTCATTTTTGGTGTCAGTACTTAAAATTTCTAGTTTTATTCAGTCATGTCATTTTTGTAAAAAAATATAGTTGTCCAGTTGAATAACAGCAATTTTTGGTTTAAAATTAGATAACTATGCACTTTAATTACTACTCTATTAGCATACAACTTTTTTAGAATCAAAAAATTTCTTAAACTGACTGAAAACATAGATAGAAACTTGTATACCCATTTCATGAAAATATAAGGATTTTCCAAAAAGAAAACGATTTTCCCACGATGTGTCAAACCAACTGGTCCGAAATCGCGCCCCAGCGAACGTGAAAAATGACTGCGCAACGTGTCAAATTTTCGCTGACTGAGGCACGGTGAATAATTTACGAAAAGCGCACAATTGGTGATTGTTTTCTTGTGCATCGCCAAAAAAGCAAAATTCAAAAAGTTCAAAAGAAATTGATTTGTTCGTGAACCAACCCAGTGGTGGATTTGAGAGTCTAGGCATCACTTTTTCCCTCAATTCTTCCTTTTCTAGGTCATTCCACGCCAATCCAAGCCAAAAATTCCACGCCAAAAATAACACGCCGAATAAACAAGCAAAGAATTTTGGAAAAAATGAAAATTTTCACACAAATCTACAGTAATCTGACTAATCTGACTGCTTCAAAACCCTACTCCTCCCCCATTTTTAATTTTTTTCAAGGAAAAATTTATATCAAAATGTTTCCCAGAAAATACTGCACAAATGTTACCTAATTTAAAAAATATCCGTTCAATGGTATTTGAACAGGCCATCAAAAACCTCGAAAAATTGAATTTTCCAGTTGATTTTCTAAGAAATGCTACTCCTCTCTCATTTCTCAACCAAATCGGACGTTTTTAGGCTCATTTTGTGTGTTTTCCTCGCCTTCATAGTTGTTACCTATTTTGAAATCAAATTTTTCGACCTAGAATTTTTAAATGTCGAAAAGGCTAATTTTCAACTGTATCGAGAAAACGCCAAGAAATCAGAAAAAAAAAATCAAATTTCGCAAATTATTCACCGTGTGAGGATCAAACTTTTAAACGTTGGGCGAAAAAATAGCGAGTTGCAATGTGTTGATTAAAAATATATAGGTCACATCCACGTCAAATTTTAAATTATTGAATTTCGCCTGGCCTAAAGGTTATCTGGGGCGCGATTTTCGACCAGTTGGTTTGACACACCGTGTTTTCCTTCAATTTTCACGTCTTTCCAGTTGATTTTTGGAAAGAAAATGGTTTTCCAATAAAAATGTTCATGAATATGGCCTCAGATATTCTAGAAAGCTTCAAAATATATTTTTAGAAACGCAACTTTAGTAGATCAGAATCTCAACAATCTAATTTTTTAGAATCTTTCAAAATCAGAAATCAAAACTCTGAAGTTGTTCCATTCTTTCCATAAAATTCAAGAAAATCAGAAAAGTATTTTTCTTCCTTTTTTCGGAATTTCAGAAACTTCAGAAACAGAAGCTTGAATTCTAAAATTCAGAGATTTGAAAACATTTGAAATTAAGAGAGTCTCCGATTCCGGGATACGGTGTTATAAAATTGTGAAAGTGCAGCTTCAGAATTTCGGAAATCTGAAGCTCGAAAATTACAAACCTGTAAATATGAGATAAATTGAATTAAATTGAATAAGCGTATGTTAAACCTATCACTACTTTTGTTCGGATCTTCGACCTTATATCATAGTTACAGCTCTTTGCCTCTTTATTCAGAGTCTCCTCACCTTTATATGTTTTTCGTTATATGACCTGTCTTTTATTAAAATTTTAAGGCATTCTTACAAATGCAACTAAAATCTGTTACTGTGTTGAAAAATTGGGAAAACCTTGGAAATTGCATTTCACCATTTCACTCCAACTGATGAGAAAACCATTTGCATAAGAATATTTCTTAATTCTGTACAAAAAACAAAAAAAATACCACCCGTCGGACTCGAACCCTCATCGCGCGGACAAAAGCTAAGCGCGTTAACCACTACACTACGGGTGAACATGGTGGTGGGAGTAGAATTGTCATACAGGTGTGTGGGTGTTCCTCCCCCATTTCTCTTCGCCCTCTTCCCAGGAGGGAAGTTCCACCACCCTTTTTTCACTGTGGTGAAACCAAGGAACGTCTCCAGAAGTCTTCAAATTCAACATTTCGAAAAACGGAAAGTCGGGGCAGTATCACACTGCTATTTCGGATTATCTGTGAACATTTGAGAAATTTTGGTCCACTGGTGACTTCGCTAGGGTCGGCGATACGTAACAAACGGACACACACACACACACACAGAATTTGGTGATTGTTAATAGTAAAGATAGAGGAGGTCTCAAAATATAAGTACTCAAATTTTCAGCAAATTCTCAACCACCCTCTGAAAACACTTCCCTTGTGAGTGCAGTGTTGTGGAATAGATCGTGGTATAATCGAACTGAAACAGTGTTAAACTTTTAATCCAAAAACTACAGTGCAGAAAATAGAGCAATTAATTTTTTGGGGGAGACGTGCATCTGGGATGTCTGGGATGAGGACCATATGTATGTCATTACAAAGAACCTGAAAAAATATTAGAAGATATCTGAAATCATGGTTTACGCTTTAAAAAAAAGTCAGCTGCAGAGACATCATTGAAAAGATACCGCACTCTGATAGAAGATCACCCTATCTTTGAGCCCCTAAATCTCGGTACCTATAAAAGATATCAAAAATGTCTCAACTGAAAAAATGTTTTTTGATACCACGATAAACAATTTATCAGTAGGCCTCTTTTTGATATCTCTAACAGAAAACGAGATATAAGAAATCAAAGTTCATATAAGTTCAGGGTGGCCTTCTATCAGACAAATACGACACGTTTCTTTAGGTACAAAAAATCAGAGCTGGCGTAGAGGTCCCGCAACGATAACTACCGTAACCGTTGAATGGGAATCGAGCTACATAGCTCTGGTAGAAAAAACCAGGTTCTTCAGACTCTGTCTTACTTTCTCATGCCCCTCCTTTTTCATTTTCCCATTCCTCATTCCCTTTGTTCCCCGTTACAGTAGTAATCTCCCAATCTGTCCCCACCGCCCAACGTGCCTATTCCCACCTGTTGCGTAGAATCGCAGGGCCGTTCGCTTCCCAAGGACGTTGGTCCCGTACACCTTTCCCCATGCCCCGCCCCTTGCTCTCCCTGAGCGCGAACATCGTGTATATAAGGACCACATGGGCAGGAAAACGAGTCATTCTATCTCTCTCATCGTTTTCTTTTCGGTGCAACCGTATTCGACCTTGACTTGTGAAGAGTCCATTGTTCCCCCTCTTTGTGTTGCTAACTGCGTTTGTTTCTTTCTTATTCTCTGAGGCAAATGTGATACAATTTTTAGTTCTCCTCTCTTTCTTCTTTCATTCAACATTAAAAACAGAACAATCGATTTTTTTTCGACTAATAATCCAAAATTCTTGTTTGAAGTAATCCCAAAAAAAAACTGAAAATTTTCAAAATTTTTAGCCAAAAATGTTTTTTTTTCAATTTCGCTATAAATCGATTTTCAGCAAAATTAACGACAATGAAGAAGGCAGCAAAATCGGACAACAAGAAGCAGCAAAAGGAGACGAATGTGGAGGTATACTGTAGTTTCGATTGTTTTTTAAGCTTAAAATGCCCATTTTCAGCTAAAAAAAGTTGAGCCTCCGAAAAACAGGAAATTCGGATTACTAAAGTGTCCATATGCATTGAGAGAGGAAATCATCAGAAATATGGAGTTTATGGATGCGTAAGTTCATATTTATCATTGATCTTTACTATTAACAAACACCAAATTCTGTGTGTGTGTGCGTGTGTGTGTCCGTTTGTTCCCGGTTAGCGCAACCTAGCGAAGCCCCAGTAGGCCAAAATTTCTGAAATTTTCACAGAAAATCTGAAATAGCAGTGAGATGATGCCCCGACTTTCCGTTTTTCGAAATGTTGATTTTGAAGCTTTCTGGAGACTTTCCTTGGTTTCAACACAGTAAAAAAAGGGTGGTGGCACTTCCCCCTGGGAAGAGAGGGCGAGAGCGAGAGGGGGAGGAAAGAGCGGTATTGTATGCGCCGTCTCCACCATCGCTGCTGTGTGGTCCGGTGGTGTAGTGGTTAGAGAGCTACGCTTTTGCCCGCGCGACGAGGGTTCGAGTCCGACAGGTGGCAACTTTTTTTTTGTTTTTTGTATAGGTATCAGTATTGAGTAAGAAATGTGAAAATGATGTTCTCATTAGTTTTAGTGAAATGAAAAAATACAATTTCAAAGTTTCCCAATTTTAAAAGCTAAATCACATTTTAGTTGCATTTGTTCGAGTTCGTTGAAACTTTCGAAAAAGCCAGGCCGTATAACAAAAAATATTGAAGAAGATCAAACATTAAAAAAAAATTTCCAGGTATTTTGTCTAGGGAACCCACATGAGAAGTTGAACTCATGAGGGGGCGATTAGGGCTGCCGCCATACTTACAAAATTTCGAGCTGGCCCGCGAGCCGGCCCGTCGAGAATTTTGGCGGGCCCGGCCCAGTCGGCCCGCTGTTTGTACAGCAGCTGTTTTTTTTTTAATTTTTGTCGAAAATTGTAGAATTTTTCAAAAAATATAAGCAAAAACTCTAAATTTTTTGGCAACTTTCTACTTTGATAATTAAAAAAATGTATTTTTTAATTAAAAAAAATGTTCCAATTTTTCATTGGAAATTTGTATCACTTAGAAAGGGCCGGCAGGCTGGCCCGGGCCGAGTAACGGGCCCTGAAAATTGTCGCTTCGGCCCGGCCCGTTGCAAGTATGGCTGCCGCTTCCGGCTGATCTACGCGGGTTAAAAACTTTTTGCTATCTCATCTTCTTAAAGCTGAAAGCCAGAAGACTGTACACAAAGCCCGTAGCGGTGAAACTGTGAATAAGATCGAAAAGTTTCTCAGTTTCTGACATTCTGAACTGCAATTTTAACGTCCGAATGTATGATTCGGAATTTCCGAATTTTCAAATTATCTGAATCTAGAAATTGAAAACTTATTTTTTTGGAACACCGAATTCTGGAATTTGAGCTTTTCTTGACTTCTAATTGTTCAAATCTCCAAGTTTTCGAATTTTCGAACTTCCGTATCACCCAACTTTTGCAATCCAAAAAAGAAAAAGAGCGAGCAGGCGTTCTGAATTGCTTGAATTTTCCGAACATAGAATTCAAAGCAATTGAGGATTTTTGAATTTTAGATTGTCCAAATTTCTGAATTCTGAACCTCAAAAGTTTGAAAACGCAAAACATATCGAAACCAGAGATTATCTCAGTTTTCGAATTCCAGAAATTAAGAAGTTCAGAAGTTCGAAAATGAACTAGAAATTGAAATATTTGTCAATTCCGAGAAAAGTACACCAGGACTTCAGAAATTTGATGTAATTCAGAAATCAATGAAGTTCAGAAACTTCAGAAATCTTTGAAAAAGACTGTTGTTTTTTCAAGAAGCCGTGCAACATTTTGGACTGCCAAGAAACTCCAGAAATCCCATATTAGGGAACTTTGGCATTAGAATATTATGATATTCCGGGAATCTTTTTTCCAAATGTCAATCTTTCAAACAATAACTATTTTGTTCGAATTCTAAGTATTCCAAACTTCCAAATTTTCAAGTGTTCCACTTTTTCATTAAATGAAACACCGGACCCTGATTTTGAAATATGGTTTTTTCTTCATCATAGTTACAGAACAACCAAACCATCAGCTTCAACATCATCCACTATTTCTCTCCGGTTTTAAAATTCACACGTTTTTAGTGGAGCCAGGAGATTGTAGCCGCCGATAGGCGGCGGAAATCGACTGGTTAAAAATCAAACGGCAAGTCTTTTCGACCGGTGGAACCCGTTGGAAAAATTGGCAAAATTAAAAAACCGATTTTCAAATTTTACTGTTCTTTCTAACAATTTTAGGAAGGAAACAAATGAGGATTCATGAATTGTGTTCTGAAAATGGAATGAGCTGTTTTGGCGGCACGAAACCGCTTGTCATTTAATAAATACGAACAATTTGAATTGATATCAGTTTTCATGTGGGTTAAATGTCTTCAACTGAACAGGAAGTTTGCAGTTTTAGCTAGGGCAATCTTTCAAACAAAACCCACCAGATTGGAATGTTTCTTTTTTTGGTGAAAGTTTCAAAAACTTGCACATTTTTCAGCTTCCACTTCTCAACACTATCCAAACGATCAAAACGACTAGTTCACGATGCGAAACTTCGAACTGATTGGATATTATTCCGTTTTGGTTTTCTGGAGACGGATAGGATCGGAGTGGTGACAAAAAATGGAAATTTCAGGATAAAATTGCCAGGTCCGAATGATCGAACTGAAATATTACCTAATTCACTTGACGGTCGAAAACTTGCCAGTCTTATCAACGAACCGTCGGATGACTACAGAAAGAAACTCATCGCTCATCTATTGTTCATATTCCATTTCAAAGAGACCAAACTTCATATAGAGGGGTGTTTTGTTAAGCCGCTGACTGAATTTTTTCTGTGGGATCTCAGAAAAACGTTCGATTTTTTTGCATTTGGCAGCCTCACATCGGTTCTCATTTCATCTGAAGATCTGAAATTTCTACTCGAAAATATTAGGTCAAATGGATGCTACCTGGGAATCAGAATTGACGATGCAAACTTTAAGTATCGAAAAGCTTTGGAATATGAAACATTCTCTGCCTTCAATGGTGTTAAATGGTTGGATACAGATGGTATTCTGCAAAGAAACCCAAAAATGAAACAGCTTTGTCTGGAAGGCCTCGAAGAGAAACAAATCAATGATCTACTGAAGCAATGGATAAATGGACAAGTTACTGATTTGGAATCTCTACGTGTACACACGTGGAAACACTATCGAGCGGACGTTATTTTAGATGGAATAGTCACTATGGACCCCACAATAACGTAAGTGATCGCTAACGATTTGCGCTGGAATATCTCGGTCTGACAAGATGTTGTTCACTCTATAATCAACATTTCTAAAGTTGCCCAATTCTTGATATATCTCACAGAAACCGAGATAATAGAGCCCAAAGTGCAAATAATAATTTCACCAATTTTTCAGACACGAACAAGCTAAAGGAGTATATGATCGTCAGGAAATTAAAGGCCAACTGTTGAACATCCAAAGGAAAGTTGATGGTCAATTGGCTACAGTACTTCTTAATGACGAGGAATATTTTGTCGTAATGTGGAACGAGAAGCGTCTTGCTGAACTTGGAAATTAATGTTCAAAGTTGAATTTTCACCCAATTCTCAATATCTCCTGTTATGTTCAAAATTCTAAAAATAAACAATTTGAAAAAATGGAGGTTACTGTAGTTTATGGTTACTGTACATTCGAAGGATTACTGTATAGAAAAAATCTGTTTCATGTTTCATTCCCGTTTATTTTTCATTCGTGGGAGGTGAATTCGGACGTGGAATCAATTTTGGCTTAGGATGGATAAGGAAGAGAATCGCATATGGATCGAGTACTTGAAAGGCTTAGAACAGTTGCATAAGGAATGGAAAGCCGAAAGAAGAGCAAAAAGAAGAGAAGAAAGGAGATTAATTAAGGAAAATATTAGGAAACAGAAGAAGCAATGGAAATTGGCTCAAGATCGTGCTCGTGCTGCTAAGGAAAAGGCTCGCAGATATCGTAAGAAAGTGAGAGCAAGCCGTCGGAAGAAGGTGCAGTGGTTGAAAAAACGAAATTGGCTTCCAATGCGGATTTTCCATCTGTTCTTCTGGATTCGACCAATGAATATGCTCATTCGCAATGCTTCCCAAATTTGCTATTGGGGTCTTCTCTTGAACTCCACGTGTCTTGCTATTGGGGTCTTCTCATTGAACTCCACGTGTCCAAATATCGATTGAAAAAGAAAAGAAAAAAGCGTTTTCTCGTTAATGTATGCCAGATGACACAGATCCCAACTTAAAGGAACACGGAATATTGAACTCTTTTGCCTTACCCATCTACAGTACCGGACAAAAAGATATGAACTTTTGGTTTTTCGACTATAACTTTCTTCAAAATAGGGCTAGAACGTCAATCTTTTCTGTAAAATGTAGCTAATCACCCAAGAAAAATTATGCAAAAGTGTTTTCATCTTGAAAAAATAAGAAAAAAAAAGTTTAACAGAAAAATTCATTTTTCGGAAAATCTCGTATTTTTGAATCATTTTTTCAAAAATCTGGAAAAAATAGAAAACGATTATGAATATGTAATATAATACTGGGAACATGAAAACTAGTGTTTGACCAACCTAAAAACTAATAATACCTCATTAAAATACAATTCTGCGTATGGTGTGGATGTTCAAAGTGTCAACTAGAGATTTCCGGCTTTTGGGCTTGTTCTACAATCGTCCCACAATTTCAAATGGTCAATATTCGGTTCTTTTAATGTTTTTATCATTTCTCAAATGTTATTCCACAATATCTGATTATTTTTCACTTAAAAAGATGTTTATTTAAGCCCCAAACACTGATTTTATGAATTGTGAGACAAGCTAAAACCAGCATAAGGTGTACTTTCAGTCATTCTAGCAGAGTCGGTTGAAGGTTATCGGTATTTTTTCTTTTATATATCAATACTACAGTTCAGTTGAAACTTAAAAAACATTACTTCCTGTTGTGGAATGCTCCTTCCTGGCTCTAGTGATTAATTTTCTTTTAAAATCCCAGTTACGAAATTCCTGTTTTGGGTCAGATTGGTAATTTGTTTTCAAAAGTGATGGAATCTCATTTTGATTGTTTTTAAACAATAACAACAATTCGTTCTTACAAATGCACCATTAAAACTGATATATGGAGTACTCGGGAACATATACAGAATAAGCAATCTGTTTGGTCGTTATTTTCTCGGAAAAGTATATATTAAACTCATTTTAAACCATTTCCAGGGACGTTCCACAACAGGAAGTAATGTTTTTTAAGTTTCAACTGAACTGTAGTATTGATATATAAAAGAAAAAATACCGATAACCTTCAACCGACTCTGCTAGAATGACTGAAAGTACACCTTATGCTGGTTTTAGCTTGTCTCACAATTCATAAAATCAGTGTTTGGGGCTTAAATAAACATCTTTTTAAGTGAAAAATAATCAGATATTGTGGAATAACATTTGAGAAATGATAAAAACATTTTATATATTTATTGATCAAAAGAAAATATGGCACATAGTTGAAACGGAAGTTCTAGATAAGATCCCTAACGAGATGAACCTAGAGAATGGGGAAGAAAGAAGAAAAAAAAAACGACATGTAAGGTTGGCAAGATTTGGAAGAGGGGAAAGGTAAGCAGACATCTAAAACCGGGTGATGGAAGATTGGATCAAGGTAGAAAATTGACCGGGAGTTAAAAATTGAGGAGTGTTCCTTACAATTGCATTCCAAATAGGGGAGGTGGTGAAAAAGAAGTCATCATTACATTTATCAGAGAGAATAAGGGTCATGGGTCTCCTAGGACAGTTGGAAATTCTGATAAAAAAAGATATTTCTGGCATATAAGAGGCGTCGCTAATAATTTTGTAAAGAAGAATTAGTTTAGATTTAAGTCTACGATGTCTGATAGAGAAGAGGTCCAGTTGGGAGAGACGATCTTGATAAGAAGAGTATGAGATGTTGCATTTTTGGAAGACTTTACGGGTGAAGAAACGGAGTGGGGATTCGAGTTTATGAGAGAGTTTGGAATTGGGGGGAGGAGAATAGATTACTGAACAATATTCAAGAGAGGGAAGAACGTAGGTTCTGAATAGGTGAAGGTAGAATGAGGGGTTGGTGGATTTGAAAGATTTCAATAGTTGTTTGGATCGGAGAAGTGAAACAGCAACCGATTTGTTTATGTGTTGGGTGAACTTAAGTTTGGAGTCGGTAATGAGTCCTAGATCACGAATATTATCAGAAGAGGCAATGGCTGAGGAGGAAATGAAGAGAGGAGCATGCATGTTTCTAGAACCGAGGCGTAAAAGAGAAGTCTTTGTATGAGCTAAAGGAAGCTTATTGTTTGTGGCCCAGGTATCTATAGTGTTGATTCCAGATTGTAGGAGGACGGGGTCTTGTGAATAGAGTTTTATGTCGTCCGCAAAAGCAGAGAAGTGGAGACCAGAGGGGATGCTTTCAAGAAGATCATTGATGAAAATGATGAAAAGGAGAGGTCCGACCACTGATCCTTGTGGAACACCAGAAGGAACCGGGGAGGAAGATGGATCAATGTAGTTATCGACTTTGACCGAAAAAGTGCGGTTAGAAAGGTAGTCCCGAAGCCAACTGACTAGGATAGGAGGGATTCCAAAGGCATTCAGTTTCCGTAGTAGGAGGTCATGGGGCATCATATCAAACGCCTTTTTGAAGTCGAAGAAGACAACATCGAGAGTTTTGTGTTGTTTGAGTATAGACTTATATTTAGAGGTCGAGTAAATTAGAGCATTGGTGCAGGAGCGACGGGAGAGGAAACCAAATTGGAAAGGGGAGAATCGGTGTCCAAGATCTATACGGATTCGAGTGCAAATGATGCGTTCAAAGATTCTAGCGAAGGGATCCGTGAGTGAGATGGGTCTGTAGTTATCAGGGGAACATGGATTACCCTTTTTGTGTACCGGGATAACGTAAGAATGTTTCCAAGATAGGGGAACTGAGGAGGTTTCTAGAGAACGGGTGAAAATAATGGAAAGAGGTAGTGCGAGAGAAGTGGCACATCTTTTGATGAGAAAGTAGTTGGCAGGGTGGGTGAAGAAGCCGCATTTTGATGGGAGTTTTTCAAGAGTACGTTCAACAATCCAAGGAGGAAAATATTCATCGGCAAGATGAAGGGGCCAGGCAGATCGATTGGAGTTGAGGAAATTAGAGGGGCTAGTTGAGAGTTGAGCCGGGAAATTCGATCTGAAGGTTTCAGCGAATAGAGACGCTTTGTCAGGGTTTGAAGTAGCGAGTAGGCTTCCATTTTTGAGGGGAGGAATTGTAGTTGTTGACTTGATGCGCTTCGAGATAAGATTGCGAGCTCTGATGGAATGGGGGGTTTCAAGAAGACGTTTCTCTTTGAGCGTGTTGGAGCGTTTGATGTGGCGGGAGAGACTGTTGATTCGTCGGCGAAGATTTGAGACAAGTTGAGATGCAGGAGATGCGTTTGTTTTGAGAGCTTTGGCTAGTTTATAACGGACTCGACGTAGCTTTCTAACAGGATTGGGAGTGGAGAGGTTTTTCGGACTAGAAGGTGCAACAGATGGAGTGTGAAGAGTGATTAGATCGGAGATAGTTGAGATGAATTCGGCGTACATGGCGGAGGAGGAGAGAAAGGGCTGGAGAATAGATACCCAGTCTAAAGAAGCTATATCTGAGTTGAGCTCACGGAAGTTGCATTTCTTGTAGTTAAGGCGAGGGGTTGAAGAAGGAATAATGGAGGAATTGGAGGAGGGAGGTCTGGAAAGGATGGTGTTGATTGCGAGATGATCGGAGTTCAGAAGTGGAGGGGATGGAGAAACGTCGAGGAGTTGGACGTCATCGCTAGTAATGACTAAATCCAGAACATTGGAGACAGAAGAAGTAACGCGGGTTGGAAAATTGACATTCTGTGAAAGGCTCTTTGATTCAAGAAAGTCAGAGAAGGAGTTGGAGGAGTTGGTGTCCGTCCAGGAGATAGAAGGATAGTTGAAGTCACCAAGGAGAACACAAGACGTGAGGGGAAGAATGTTATCCAAGTGTGAGATGAGGGCATTTGATCTACTAGAGTTCAGGTCCGGTGGCCTATAGACAAGACACAAGAAGAAAGGGTCAAATTGAGCGAGGGAAGAGAAGGAGGAGAGAGTAGAGAGCGCAGAGGATGAGGAGACTGTGCATGCAATAATTTCGGAGTGATGTAAGGGGTAATAGGTCGAAATATCGACTTCTGAAGGAGAGATACTAATAGAGTTTTTAGAGAGAATGGCAACGCCACCTCCCTTAGACTTAGGATGAATGGAGGGGTCACGATCAAAGCGAACTATAGAAATATTCCTGGAGGAGAAGACGGAGGAGGGAATAGAACTATCAAGAAAGGTTTCAGTCAAAGCTAGAAGGTGATGAGGAGAATCTATGAAAATATCGAGGAGAAGAAGAATTTTAGGCAAGGTAGCGACGCCTCTAATATTGGCTAGAAGGATATCAATATGGCTTTGAGAGTTCCAACTGGGACTAGGAGAGGATGTCAGTGGGGTGAGAGATAAAGAGGAAGAATTCAAAAGCGATAATTTAGGCAGGGGTGAGACGAGTGACGGGGAAGGCAAGAAGAAATCATGACTAGAGGAACAGTGTAAATGGGAATCATGGGAAACAGGACCGGCACCTACGCAAAAGGACGAGGTTTGGAGTTGAGCTTGTAGGAGATGTCGACCATTATGTACTTCGTTTCTTTGGCTTTGATGTTCTCGTCATATACGAATTTCCTGGATGCACGGAGTGTTTCGAGTTCGGGACGGGTCAGGTCTCTTCTAACACGTAGTTTTGGGTCGATGCTGGAGATGTCGGGGTCGGTGAGACGGATTTTGCTGAATCCCTTGATGAAGTTGTCACGTTCGGTTTTGGAAGAGAACTGCAATTTTAATGGGCGGCGAGAGGAGGTACACTCGTGACGGTAAACCTGGGTGGGGGTAGGAAGAGCATGTCTGGTGGCGATTCTATTGATCAGTTCGGTATCCTTCTGATTTTGTTCTGGAGTCTTGTCGTCCGGGCATCTTTCAATAACAGCTCTCGAAGATTTTTCAAGAAGCTGGGCTGCTTGTTTTGCGATTCCAATAGGATCAATTGGATGGGAGGAGTTGTTACCGGAAGTGGTGGAGATGGTGGACAGGATCGGGTGGCTGATAGGATTGAAGAACGACTTAGTAGTAGGACCTGGGGTGGAGACAGCGTCCTGGTAGTTGAGGAGTGGTGGGCCTGGAGTTGGAAGATCTGGGACCTCAATGGATGTCGCAATTTTTTTGCTGAGTTTGCTAGCACCCTCCTCAATGAGTCCACCGCGCAGTTGATTTACAAGATCTGTGAGCATAACCACATGCTTGTGGAGTGCCTCGTAGTCGGCGTAAGCCACGAATTCTGGCGGTTCGTGGTTGAATTTACGCTTCCAAGGTGGTTGCGTCATCGCGTAATAGGAATAATAGTAGTAGGGTAAAAAATCAATATGAGAGCAAGGGAGATGGTCACCGTCCTCGAGGAGGACAGGAGAGAGGAAATGAGATTAAAAGAACCGAATATTGACCATTTGAAATTGTGGGACGATTGTAGAACAAGCCCAAAAGCCGGAAATCTCTAGTTGACACTTTGAACATCCACACCATACGCAGAATTGTATTTTAATGAGGTATTATTAGTTTTTAGGTTGGTCAAACACTAGTTTTCACGTTCCCAGTATTATATTACATATTCATAATCGTTTTCTATTTTTTCCAGATTTTTGAAAAAATGATTCAAAAATACGAGATTTTCCGAAAAATGAATTTTTCTGTTAAACTTTTTTTTCTTATTTTTTCAAGATGAAAACACTTTTGCATAATTTTTCTTGAGTGATTAGCTACATTTTACAGAAAAGATTGACGTTCTAGCCCTATTTTGAAGAAAGTTATAGTCGAAAAACCAAAAGTTCATATCTTTTTGTCCGGTACTGTACTTCACGTATTTTAGATACGTAATAAATTATTATTATTATTATTATCTATTAGGTTGGTTAAAAAGAAACCGGAATTTTTGGTGTTGACAAACGTTATCGTAAAACTGGGGGTTTTCAAACTCAATCCAAAAAGTATTAACCATTAACATCAATGACTCTCTGGATATATGCACGCAGAGAATAAATGGATTTGGGAAAAAACTCGGACTGTTGCAAGGCAAAGTAAGCATGCACTCATTTTTTGATTTTTTCGTGGTTTTTGGTTCGCATTTTGGCTATAGAGCGCTGAATCAACCGAAATAAATGGGAATTCGATAACGCTGTATAAGAGGTATGCCGCGCATGAGCTGGAACTTTTAAGCCACCTTCTTGATTTTTTACGGTGTCATCTTTGCATCAGGCGGATGAGCGTTGACATGCAGCAACTTGGCAGACTTCGTAATCCCTACTTATCGGCAAAGCACTTCAACTGTATGTCTATAATAATGTCAATAGACATCTGCCCTGACAGTTTGACAGGAAATCAGAAACTCCGAAAATACAGGAACTGTATGGAGCTACCAAAAATATTGAATACCTTTTTCCATAAAAATCAGGTTTAGAGACATGTTTCGGATGTACGCCGACGTCCAACCACTCCCATTTTTTTGCGGTGTTGTCATGAAAAACTCATTTTTCGTTTCCAATCAAAAAAAATGTCTAAAAATCCGAAGTTCTTGGCACGGCAGAGAAGAATCGTAGTAGTTGCCATCCTTGCCGCTTTTTTGGCGTTGCTTACTTTGTTTCAAATGTTTTTTCCACATGGGTTCATCTGCCAAAATGCGTACATGTATTGTACAATAGTGCCATAAAAGCGTCCAAATTGCTGAGCAAGTTAGTGAACAGTTTGATTCGTGTCCGACGCAGTTACTTGCTTCGGAACAGAATTATCGGAAATTTGAGGCGGAAATCCATGTGCATGGTCCCCATGGCTCTCAAAGACGTTTTAGAATTGGTTGAACTATTTTAAGACATGTGTCGAGGACATCTTCAAATTTTAGGTATAGCACGGAAAGAATCAGAAGTGGACGTCGGCTGTTAGAAGTCGTACCACAACTATGCGCGGAAGGTAAAATTTTGGTTGGTCATTTCAAAAGCTGGTTTAATCTTCCTTATTAATAAAACGCTAGAGGCGTCTGTCCGTCCTCTTGAGGATCTGTGGACTTTTGAAAAAATTGAAAAATAAATATAGATTTACGTGACCCTTTTAGACAAAGTGAGAAACGAAGCGACGATCCATTTTTTTTTTAAATACATTGAATTGCGCCGAAGGCGCACCAGCTTGCTGGTTGTGAATAATTGAGTAAAACAAAGCAAGCAGTATATCAAACGACGCGCCATGAAAAGTACTTCAAGATGACACAAAACACACACTTCGAATCTTTCTTCCCCCCAAAATATAATCCATCAAAGACGATTCCGGTTTCTTTTTAGCCAACCTGATAATTGTCAATTCTTCTTGATTCCTGAATGCATACATATAACGGGAAGTGGTCAACTGATAACTTTCAAACAAACAGTTAAACCTGTAATAGAAGTGCTCCCTAACTTTGAGCCATTTTATCTCGGTTACTGTAAGAGGTATCAAAAAATTGTCAAGTGATAAAATGTAGGTGATTTTATGATAAACATCATTTATCAGTAGAGACATGATATCTCTTACAGTAATCGAAATAATTGATATCAAAGTGCATGTATTTTTTCTTCATTTTTGAGACCCTTCTATTACAGATTTTTTTGAAGGTACAGTATTCCAACCTACAGTAATACTATACTTATTGTCAACTGATAAAATATAGCTGATATTATGATAAACATTTTATCAGTTGATTACTTTTCGGATATCTTTCATAGGACTAAGGTGAGGAGACTCTGAATAAAGAGGCAAAGAGCTGTAACTATGATATAAGGTCGAAGATACGAACAAAAGTAGTGATAGGTTTAACATACGCTTATTCAATTTAATTCAATTTATCTCATATTTACAGGTTTGTAATTTTCGAGCTTCAGATTTCCGAAATTCTGAAGCTGCACTTTCACAATTTTATAACACCGTATCCCGGAATCGGAGACTCTCTTAATTTCAAATGTTTTCAAATCTCTGAATTTTAGAATTCAAGCTTCTGTTTCTGAAGTTTCTGAAATTCCGAAAAAAGGAAGAAAAATACTTTTCTGATTTTCTTGAATTTTATGAAAAGAATGGAACAACTTCAGAGTTTTGATTTCTGATTTTGCAAGATTCTAAAAATTTAGATTGTTGAGATTCTGATCTACTAAAGTTGCGTTTTTAAAAATATATTTTGAAGCTTTCTAGAATATCTGACAAGGGAGTTACTTGAGGGAGCGGGTTAAACTTTTTTTGAAATTTTGGGAGCAGATAGAAGAGCTCATGAGGATTCCGAATCTGTAAAAAAAATCAGCAAAATGCTCACGTGAGCTGAGTTATGACCCAGAAAATTTCCCCTATGATTAAGCAATTTCTCGTGAAATTTTTTTCACGGAATAGTGTATTACTTTTGAAACAATCATTATCATTACTAATAACATTCACCAGATTCCGTTTGTTGGTTTGTATGTCGCGCGCCCTTTAACCCATTCAAAATTAACCGATTGAGCCGAAACCTGGACAGGCGAATCAGAAATTTTTATTAGTTTAGGCCCGAGCTTTCCGTTTTTCGAAATTTTGATTTTGAAGTCTTCTGTAGACGTTCCTCGGTTTCACCACAGTGAAGCGTGGTGTGCAGAGAGGGCGATGGTGGAGGGGCGAGAGAGAAAAGAGGGAGGAAATCCCACACACGTGTATGCCATTTCTCCCGCCCTCCCTGTGGCGACCGCGTGGTGTGATGGTTAGCGCACCATGCTACTGTTCGAGCGATGCGGGTTCAAGTCCGCTTGGTGGCAACCTTTTTTTTGTTTTTTGTAGAGAGTTCAGAAATGAATATGAAAGTGTCCGACTGTTTTCGAATCGATTTGAAGGAAATACTAGCAAAGATTTTCCCAGTTTCATCTGTTTCAAGTCGAGAGAAAGATTGGATCAAGATTTGATACTTTTAGTTTTTTTTGTGTCGTCAGAAAGTTTCGGATTACAACTTGGTACAAAAATCGGTATATTCTACGCCTTTTCTCTAAGAATACGGATACTGTAAACGAAGCCCAGGAGGTTCATACCTGAAGGGCAATATCTCGACAAAAAACGGCATCCATCATTTTGCGACTTTGACCAAATATATCTCGATTCCTGTGAGAGATATTTAAAAAATCAAAAAAACGAACATGTTTGTCTTGATATCAGACACATTTCGTTAGTTGACAATTTCTTGATATCTCAAACACGAAACGAGATAATTAGGTTCAAAGGAACGCTCTCTTTGAAGATTTTCCCAGCTAATAAAAGTAAAAGTTCAAGTGTCATTTGAACGTGATGAAAAAAGAAAAGTTTTTTGAAAAATTTGAATTCTAGACGAAAAAACTACGTGAATTGGTTTAGAAACCTACGGCCCAAGATGACCTCAGAGAGATAAGATTACTATAAAAGAAGAGAAAAGTAGAGGAAGAATTAGTTCTCCCTTCTCGGGGCTCCCGAGAGGGGACCGGAGAAGGGACCCGGTTCCGAGTTTCTGGATCCGGATTCCTGAGTCCGGATTCCTGAATCGAGATTCCGGGTTCCGGACACGGGATTCGGGATTCCGTGTTCGGGATTCGGGATTCCGTATTTCGTATTCGGGATTCCGGACCCCGGATTACGTATTCCGTATTCCGGATTTCTAGATTCCGGAATCCGGGCATCGGATCTGTAATTCCGGATTCCGGATCCTGGATTCGCAAGTTTCGAAATTTCTATCTTCTGAAAACCTTAATTTCTCGAATTCAGCATTTTAGAAACTCATTAAAATTTATTTTAGAAACTCATTGAAATTTGTAACTCTTTTCCAAAACTCAAAGATAAAGAGTTTTCAAACTTCCGAATAATTTGTATATGCTAACTTTTTATGTTCGCTCCGAATTTCTGGATTTCATTATTTACGACTTTTCAAAATTTCAAAGTTCTGAATGTCTCAAAGCTTAAAATTACCGAAATTTTTAACTTCCAAACTCAGAAATCCTAAAATTCAAATTTCCCATTTTCCGAGTTTAGACCTTCAAAAATGGTACCTGAGAGAAAGTGGAAAGCACTCTTCTGTAGAGTTACACGCACTGTAAGCGGAGCCCAGGAGGTTTAGCCCCGGAGGGGCGTAAACCGACTGGTTGCTTAATCATAGGGAAACTTTTCTAGGTCATAACTCAGCTCGCGTGAGCATTTTGCTGATTTTTTTTACAGATTCGGAATCCTCATGAGCTCTTCTATCTGCTCCCAAAATTTCAAAAAAAGTTTAACCCGCTCCCTCGAGTAACTCCCTCGTGAGTCCATATTCATGAACATTTTTATTGGAAAACCATGTTCTTTCCAAAAATCAACTGAAAAGACGTGAAAATTGAAGGAAAATCGTTTTCTTTTTGGAAAATCCTTATATTTTCATGAAATGGGTATACAAGTTTCTATCTATGTTTTCAGTCAGTTTAAGAAATTTTTTGATTCTAAAAAAGTTGTATGCTAATAGAGTAGTAATTAAAGTGCATAGTTATCTAATTTTAAACCAAAAATTGCTGTTATTCAACTGGACAACTATATTTTTTTACAAAAATGACATGACTGGATAAAACTAGAAATTTTAAGTACTGACACCAAAAATGAGAACTTTTCATTCGACAGTTTTCAAGAAATTTAAGTTCAAAAACCATTTTCTGACCCTGCAAGTCGGAAAATGTTTTGAATGAATTTCAGTACATTTTCACGCTCCCATTTCCTTTTGGAAAATAATTCAGTTGATTTTTGAAAGGAAAATGGTTTTCCAACGAAAATGTTCATGAATATGGCCTCTGGATCGTCAAGGTTTAAATTCTAAGAATTTGAAAGTTTTCGAAATGCATACGTTCAGTATTTCGAAATTTCTGAACTTTGAAAATTCGAAAACATGAATTTTTTGAACTATAAAATTTCAAAATTCGGAAATTTGGGAATGGTGGAGTCAAATTTTTTGTGAATTATGAAATTTGGTAGAAGTTTGGAAATCAAAAAGGTTCAAACGTTTCCAAAAAAGAATTTCCAAAATTCGGATATCCAGAAATAGTTTAAAGGTGGTATGCGGTGAAAAATTTTATTGCTTTATTTTATGCAAAAATCTATGTAGATTCCCATGAAAATGAAGAAAAAATTCAAAAAAATTCCTAAAATGCGAAAAACCGCGTCGAAAGCGACGATGTATCCGGAGGCCGAGTGTGAGTTTTCTAGGCCACATGCGCGCGAAATTTGAATTATTATTGTTTTTCAGTGTTTTTTTTCAATTTTTTTTTTTTTTTAATTTTGAAAAGATTCATTATGTTTTTGTTAATTTCTCCAAGATATGGTGAAAAGCCTGGAAAAAATATGAGAAAACACTGAAAAACAATAATAATTCAAATTTCGCGCGCATGTGGCCTAGAAAACTCACACTCGGCCACCGGATACATCGTCGCTTTCGACGCGGTTTTTCGCATTTTAGGAATTTTTTAGAATTTTTTCTTCATTTTATAGGAATCTACATTAAATTCTACACAAAATAAAGCAATAAAATTTTTCACCGGAGACCACCTTTAAGGAATTTGAAAATTTCTCAACTTCTCAATTTTCTAATTTTCAAACTCAAGAATTCGAAATTTCAAAACAAACAGTCTGTTGACGCTCCTTCGGAGCTAATCTTTCTGGCACTTACAATATCCGTGTCTTATGAAAATATTGTT
Source organism: Caenorhabditis nigoni (assembly GCA_027920645.1). Taxonomy (NCBI): domain Eukaryota; kingdom Metazoa; phylum Nematoda; class Chromadorea; order Rhabditida; family Rhabditidae; genus Caenorhabditis; species Caenorhabditis nigoni. The sequence continues at coordinate 16,611,169 of CP115867.1, read as the reverse complement.
TTTTTTCGTATATGAGCTCTGAAATAGTGATGAAGCAAAAGAAACCAGGAAAAAAAATTTGCGATTTTCAAATTCGCGAATTTAGAAGTTTGGAATTAGGTTTCCACCCCTCCCGCACCCTCTATTTTCAAACTTTCGACTTTCCGAATTTAAGATTTTCAAATTTCAGAACTTTTGAAGTTCCGATTTCCGAATCTCCGAAACATCGATTTTTAAATTCAATCCGAATCAAAAGTTTTCTTAATTTACAGAACAAAAAGAACAACGTCATCTTCTTTTTCTCATGGTTTTTGAGATTCGAACCTTTTAGGTGCAGCCAGGAGATTGTAGCCGCCGATAGGCGGCGGAAATCGACTGGTTTGTTTAATTCCCAAGAAACTAGAGTCTGAATTGCTACTTTGAAAGGCGCTTGAGCTCTACATTTTTGTGTCTAAGTATCTAAGTTACTATAAGAGATATCAAAACCTTGTCAACTGATATAATGTTCATCATAACATCACCAACATTTTACCAGTTGAGAAATTTTTATATCTCTTAAAGGAACCGAGGTAATTGAGCTCAAAGTGCAAATATTTGGAGTGCCGTTCTATTAGAGTGAATACGCCAACTCTGATCTAAAAAAAGTTGTTTTGCTCAGAAAACTCTCAATTTTCAAATTTCCAGATGCTACTTCACCTTCCCAATGCAATTTGAACTTCCAATTTCATTTTCAATCGATCGTCTCTTCGTTATTTCAAAATCTCAACCCCATCATCAATCAGCAACCGATGTTCCAATTCATTATGTGATTGTTGAAAGAATGCCAATTGGTCCTTCGCTGAGAAATTGTCGAATTTATGTCCCAACCATTGCCTCTCCGATTTCCGAGAATTTTCAGATTAAATTTTTGGCTGTTTTCTTTGTCACTGCGTTTGGTGTAATGATTTTGGTTCGATGTTTTTGTATTAAAGGTGGTGTCCGGTGAAATTTTTTATTGCTTTATTTTGTGCAGAATTCTATGTAGTTTCCCATAAAAATAAAGAAAAAATTCAAAAAAAATTCTTTCATTGCGAAAAACGCATCGAAAAACCAAAGTGATAACTGGTGGCCGAAGCGATTTTCTAGGCCAACTGTCGGTAAAAGCGCGCGAAATTCGAATTTTTATCGATTTTCAGCGTTTTGTTCAGATTTTTTGAAAAGATTCTCAAATGTTTTAATTAATTTTATCCCAGGGATATGAAAAAAACTGAAAAAAAATCTGAGAAAACGCTGAAAATCGATAAAAATTCGAATTTCGCGCGCTTTTACCGACAGTTGGCCTAGAAAATCGCTTCGGCCACCAGTTATCACTTTGGTTTTTCGATGCGTTTTTCGCAATGAAGGAATTTTTTTTGAATTTTTTCTTTATTTTTATGGGAAACTACATAGAATTCTGCACAAAATAAAGCAATAAAAAATTTCACCGGACACCACCTTTAATACAAAAACATCGAACCAAAATCATTACACCAAACGCAGTGACAAAGAAAACAGCCAAAAATTTAATCTGAAAATTCTCGGAAATCGGAGAGGCAATGGTTGGGACATAAATTCGACAATTTCTCAGCGAAGGACCAATTGGCATTCTTTCAACAATCACATAATGAATTGGAACATCGGTTGCTGATTGATGATGGGGTTGAGATTTTGAAATAACGAAGAGACGATCGATTGAAAATGAAATTGGAAGTTCAAATTGCATTGGGAAGGTGAAGTAGCATCTGGAAATTTGAAAATTGAGAGTTTTCTGAGCAAAACAACTTTTTTTAGATCAGAGTTGGCGTATTCACTCTAATAGAACGGCACTCCAAATATTTGCACTTTGAGCTCAATTACCTCGGTTCCTTTAAGAGATATAAAAAATTTCTCAACTGGTAAAATGTTGGTGATGTTATGATGAACATTATATCAGTTGACAAGGTTTTGATATCTCTTATAGTAACTTAGATACTTAGACACAAAAATGTAGAGCTCAAGCGCCTTTCAAAGTAGCAATTCAGACTCTAGTTTCTTGGGAATTAAACAAACCAGTCGATTTCCGCCGCCTATCGGCGGCTACAATCTCCTGGCTTCACCTAAAAGGTTCGAATCTCAAAAACCATGAGAACCCCATGAAATTCCGAGTGTTCAAACCTTGTGACGATCTTTAATCAGCCAAAACTAAGTTCAGCCATAAACAATATCTATCTCTCATCCAAAAATGACCAATCTGAACTTTTCGATTTTCTTTTTTTGTTTTGCTATATATTTTTTCGTTTCGTTTTATCACATTAGCTTTCTGATTCATATGCAAATTTTTTTCTTTTTTCCACCCCCACCCCACAAGAAAAATTACATAATCAAAACCGAATTCTCTCAAGATTCCCATATTCAAAATTCCGGCTCTCCTCGCTTTCCACACTCTCTCGTTTTCAGCAAAAACTGATGCTCAAACTGCGGCGCTCGCTGAGAAGTACAATGTTTCGGTGAGTGCAGAAAGTTTCACTTTATCTTCAAGAGCAAATATCTTGATTACTGTAAGAGATTACAAAAATCTCTAAACTGAGAAAATGTTGGTGATATTATGATGAGGATTTTATTAGTTGGCAAATTTTTGATATCTCTTACAGTAACCAAGATAATTGTGTTTGAAGTTTAAGTATACCGTTAGAGCATTTACGGTAAAACCACGAAGGTGCTCTGGCCGCAAACCGTATATTCTTATGAGCGTTGTAGTACCAGATACTCATTTTTCTAAACTTAGACTTTAAAAAAGCGGAATTCATAGTTCAAGTTCCAGTTTTGTCCATTCCTCACTATCACTAGTCAGTTTGCAAAAATTCCCGTTTCAAAAAACTACAGTAGTATCAGTGACTCATTAACAAGTTGATAATTTGCCTTTATAGTATGTAAAATATGATCATCTTCTGTGGTTGAAAGATTCAGAATTTTCTGAAAACTGAACTGCGGATAACGATGACAGAACATTCAAAAGTGGTATTCTTTTACACATGTTGTTCTTTTGAAACAGTTAATTTCATGTAACCCTCCTCAAAGTGTAAACTTCTGATTTGAAGACCAGCTATGTTCAATAAGACTAAATTTAAAAAACTGCCTAGAAAATTGATAGAAAACTGCCCTACATACTCAAAATATCGAAAATTCTGAAAATCTCTTTCCACAGGAAGCCTACAACACCTTCACCGCCAACCATACCGCCCATCTCGCCAATCAAACTCAAGTCATCTCCAATCTCGAGACCGTTGTCCCAAAACTCGCTGCCATCTACCAGAATAAGGATCAAACTCGTAAGGCTCAGGAGGAAGCTGTTGATGCTCTTCGTATGGAGTATCCAGTGGAAGTGGCTGCTGCTAAGTTCATCCTGGAACTTCTTGGAGCTCATGACAAGCAAGGACCAGGACCAAGAGGAGGGCCAAGAGGTGGGCCAATAGGAGGACCACACCATGGAGGACACGGCCACGGTCGTCATGGCTTCTATTGAGGATTTGCGTTAATTATAAGTGAATGATAATAATTATGACTTGATAATTTTATTCAAATAAATGCATTCCGAAAAAAGTTTAAATTAAAAAAATTACAGTTTCATTTAGAAACTTAATAATACATTTAGAAACTTAATAACACTTTGAGGAGGGTTACATGAAATTAACTGTTTCAAAAGAACAACATGTTTAAAAGAATACCACTTTTGAATGTTCTGTCATCGTTATCCGCAGTTCAGTTTTCAGAAAATTCTGAATCTTTCAACCACAGAAGATGATCATATTTTACATACTATAAAGGCAAATTATCAACTTGTTAATGAGTCACTGATACTACTGTAGTTTTTTGAAACGGGAATTTTTGCAAACTGACTAGTGATAGTGAGGAATGGACAAAACTGGAACTTGAACTATGAATTCCGCTTTTTTAAAGTCTAAGTTTAGAAAAATGAGTATCTGGTACTACAACGCTCATAAGAATATACGGTTTGCGGCCAGAGCACCTTCGTGGTTTTACCGTAAATGCTCTAACGGTATACTTAAACTTCAAACACAATTATCTTGGTTACTGTAAGAGATATCAAAAATTTGCCAACTAATAAAATCCTCATCATAATATCACCAACATTTTCTCAGTTTAGAGATTTTTGTAATCTCTTACAGTAATCAAGATATTTGCTCTTGAAGATAAAGTGAAACTTTCTGCACTCACCGAAACATTGTACTTCTCAGCGAGCGCCGCAGTTTGAGCATCAGTTTTTGCTGAAAACGAGAGAGTGTGGAAAGCGAGGAGAGCCGGAATTTTGAAAATGGGAATCTTGAGAGAATTCGGTTTTGATTATGTAATTTTTCTTGTGGGGTGGGGGTGGAAAAAAGAAAAAAATTTGCATATGAATCAGAAAGCTAATGTGATAAAACGAAACGAAAAAATATATAGCAAAACAAAAAAAGAAAATCGAAAAGTTCAGATTGGTCATTTTTGGATGAGAGATAGATATTGTTTATGGCTGAACTTAGTTTTGGCTGATTAAAGATCGTCACAAGGTTTGAACACTCGGAATTGCATGAGGTTACTGTATTTTTAACAATTATAGGTTACTGTAGTTTCAATAGGGTTGAGTTTAGAGTGAAAATGGGTTACTGACTACAGTTGTATGAGTTGATATTGAGAAAGAATTACTGTAGTTTTAATAGAGTTAAGTTTAGATTGAACAAGTATTACTGTAGTTTCAGATGAACTTTTTGGATTACTGTATTTTGTCAATTCATTGCAAAATTTTCTCGAAGTTTTACATTTTCAAAAAAAATAACAATGTTTCACTACAATTATTAAAAACACTTCCATCTTGTTTCCTATATTCCGAAAAACGCATTCAGAAAAGTTTTCAAACAGTGCAGCTAATTGCGGTCTTCAATTATTGACTTTCAGGATACCGTAAACACTCTAATAGAAAGCCACCCAAAGTTTCATCTTTGAGCCAATTCATCTTGGTTCCTCTCGAAGATATGAATAAGTGATCAACTAACAAAATGTCTATCATAATATCAGCAACATTTTTTTCTCTGCCGGGCTCTCCCCTTTTGTCTGTCTTTCGTTCTATCTATGCTCGCTTCTCTCCACGTCTTCTGTGCCTATTAAGCCATCTGCCTCGTAATGAGATGGTATGAAGACACCGGCAATCGACGGTTGGTCCATGTGGGACACATCTAATCTGTCTAGGTCAAACTCCCCCATGGGCCTCTCTTTTTGTGCCATCTGCCCCTTCATTACATCGATTTTTAGTTCCATTCTTTTATTTCGTTTCTCATTCTCAAAACTCTATGTATTAATTATTCTTTAGGACAATGAAACTATCAAAATATCCCCAACTAGTCCTGAAGGAGATGACATGAACTGCATCAATCTATTCATGCTTTCATTTACCTCCAAAAACATGAAGAAACTCACCCAATCGTCTGAAATGAAACGATTCAAAAGTATCAGAATCATTAATTATAAATGTTTGAATAATGATAAAGCGTTGGTTTCTATTTCCTACAAAGACAGTAGCGAAAGGCTATTTGCATTCGCTCAGTATCAGAAAACCAATGATGATTATTTCAAACTGAATCTGTCTGGAAGAATGATTCATTTTCAGCCATTTTCAGAGCTTCAAAAAATCTGGAAAATTGGATTACAGTCACCCGATCTACAGTACCCCTTTTGGGAAGGTACAGTACTCCCCAATGAGTTGCAGTAACCCAGCTATCATTAGCATCATCTAGACATCTTGAATCTACAGTAACCCAGTAATCTCTTTTTGTTTTTTTTTCGGGGTTACTGTAACCCTTGGGTTCTACAGTAATCCATCAGCTGTTTTTCCAGTCTACAGTAATCCTAAAATTCTAGAATTCCCAGATTACTGTAGCACTCTAAAATGAGTATAGGGTTACTGTTTCGTCGAAGGATTACTGTAGAGAAAACCTGTAACCTAACTAGCCAACTGATAAGTTGATCGTACTTTATCAAAGATGACTTTCAAGAATAAAAAATTAAACCTGTAACAGAAGGGCACCCTAACTTTCAGCCAACTTATCTCGGTTACTGTTGGAGGTATCAAAAAGCTGTCAACTGATGAAATGTTTATCATAATATCACAAACATTTCATCAGTTGACAACTTTTTGATACCTCTTACTGTAATCCAGATAAATGAGCTCAAAGTTAGCTGATGCTGCTGCCCGCTTGCAAAGTCTGCCTATGACTTTGACTCAATTTATCTCGGTTACTGTAAGAGATAACAAAAAGTTGTCAACTTACAAAATGTTGCTGATAACTTGATACACATTATATCATTTGACAAAGCTTTGATTAGGGTTTCCATTTGGGGGGCGATTCACCCGCCCGCACCCACCCGGGGGGCTCACAACCCGCGGCCCCCCGTTGACCCCCCGCGAATATTTACGTGAGGAAAATAATATCTTTTTTGTAGTTTTTTTTTGATTTGATAAACTCAGTTTTTCTTGGAAAATACGTGAATATCCTTTTAAAAGTTATTAAAATTCACACGTACATAATCGCGGGGGGCCGCGGGGGGCCGTGGGTGGGAGCCCCCCGGGCGGGTGGCGGGTGGCTCTTTTTTCCACCCGCCCAAATGGAAACCCTAGCTTTGATACCTCCTACAGTAACCGTGATAAATGAGTTCAAACTCCCTGGGTCCTTGGCTGTCTTCTACACATTTCTTTTTTGAACTTCCCTCCAATTTTTCTCAAGTCCAATAGAGCGAGTTTTCGTTATTAGTATTTATTAGGATGAACGTAAAGGGAAGGGATACAAAAAAGTACCAAAAATAAGACAACATTTGGGCGGGGAAAACGAAGGGGCCCTAGTTGGTGTCCATGCAGTATTTGTGTGCGTGGGGCAGGTGAAAGTCGATGTGTGTTGGTGGGTCCAACTTGATGGTCTGGAAAATGAAAGATACTTGAAGAAAACTTAAGTTGTATCTTGGAGACTTACCAAGAATAGAAGAAAGTAGAAGAAGAAAAAAGAGAGGATGACCGCAGAAGAAGAAGGTCCTCATTGGATTATTTGAAGAGTCTCCGCCGGGAGCAGACTCCCGGAGTTACCAGCTAGGTATACCAGCCGGTTCTCCGGGAGTGCAAACGCTGATCTTCTGCCACGGTCTACCAAACTGCATGGAAGCACTGAAAACAGAAACAATAAGGGTGAGGAAACTTACGTATGATGGGAGACCTGCAGGACTCCAGTTTGCATGGTTTGGGTGATGGTGGGCAGAATTGACGCACGTCCAACCAGTTTGGATCGTATTAGTGGTATTCACCAGAATCTCATTGAGTCCATGTAGCTTCAGATGACCGATCACCAACGCCAGGGACTTGGCCCGCCATTCAGGGCAATGGACCTCCAACCAGACGTTGAGGACTTTTTGTTGCATGGTGGTGTTGGTGGGGGTTGACGAATCTGTAAGAAACGAAGAATATACAAAAAATGTTAGATTCAAAAGTTCAGAAATTCGAAAATTTGGAAGTCTGAAATTCAGTGTTTTCATGATCTCAAATTACAAAATTCAGGAATTCTGAAACTCCGCAAATAATTCTTAAGTTCTTATAATCTGAAACTCCGAATATACTGTTTGATGGTACAGTAATCCAATCTACAGTAATCGTTTACTTATCATAAAGTGCTACAGCAATCTGGATTACAGTATCCCAATGCTACTGAAATCATTCAGAAATTCAGAAATTCAGAAATTCTGAAATTCAGAAATTCAGAAATTCAGAAATTCAGAAATTCAGAAATTCAGAAATTCAGAAATTCAGGAATTCAGAAATTCAGAAATTCAGAAATTCAGAACATCAGAAATTCAGGAATTCAGAAATTCAGAAATTGAGAAATTGAGAAATTGAGAAATTGAGAAATTCAAAAATTCAGAAATTCAGAAATTCAGGAATTCAGAAATTCAGAAATTCAGAAATTCAGAAATTCAAAAAATCAGAAATTCAGAAATTCAGAAATTCAGAAATTCTGAAATTCAGAAATTCAGTAATTCAGAAATTGAGAAATTCAGAAATTCAGTAATTCAGAAATTGAGAAATTCAGAAATTCAGAAATTGAGAAAATGAGAAATTGAGAAATTGAGAAATTCAAAAATTCAGAAATTCAGAAATTGAGAAATTCAGAAATTCAGAAATTCAGAAATTGAGAAATTGAGAAATTGAGAAATTGAGAAATTCAGAAATTCAGAAATTCAGAAATTCAGAAATTCAGAAATTCAGAAATTCAGAAATTCAGAAATTCAGAAATTCAGAAATTCAGAAATTCAGAAATTCAGAAATTCAGAAATTCAGAAATTAAGAAATTGAGAAATTGAGAAATTGAGAAATTCAAAAATTCAGAAATTCAGAAATTCAGGAATTCAGAAATTCAGAAATTCAGAAATTCTGAAATTCAGAAATTCAGAAATTCAGAAAATCAGAAATTCAGAAATTCAGAAACTCTGAAATTCAGAAATTCAGTAATTCAGAAATTCAGAAATTCAGAAATTGAGAAATTGAGAAATTCAGAAATTCAGAAATTCAGAAATTCAGAAATTGAGAAATTCAGAAATTCAGAAATTCAGAAATTCAGAAATTCAGAAATTCAGAAATTCAGAAATTCAGAAATTCAGAAATTCAGAAATTCAGAAATTGAGAAATTGAGAAATTGAGAAATTGAGAAATTGAGAAATTGAGAAATTGAGAAATTCAAAAATTCAGAAATTCAGAAATTCAGGAATTCAGAAATTCAGAAATTCAGAAATTCTGAAATTCAGAAATTCAGAAATTCAGAAAATCAGAAATTCAGAAGTTCAGAAACTCTGAAATTCAGAAATTCAGTAATTCAGAAATTCAGAAATTCAGAAATTCAGAAATTCAAAAAATCAGAAATTCAGAAATTCAGAAATTCAGAAATTCTGAAATTCAGAAATTCAGTAATTCAGAAATTGAGAAATTCAGAAATTCTAATAATTCAGAAATTCAGAAATTCAGAAATTCAGAAATTGAGAAATTGAGAAATTGAGAAATTGAGAAATTCAAAAATTCAGAAATTCAGAAATTGAGAAATTCAGAAATTCAGAAATTCAGAAATTCAGAAATTGAGAAATTGAGAAATTGAGAAATTCAGAAATTCAGAAATTCAGAAATTCAGAAATTCAGAAATTCAGAAATTCAGAAATTCAGAAATTCAGAAATTCAGAAATTCAGAAATTCAGAAATTCAGAAATTCAGAAATTCAGAAATTCAGAAATTGAGAAATTGAGAAATTGAGAAATTGAGAAATTCAAAAATTCAGAAATTCAGAAATTCAGGAATTCAGAAATTCAGAAATTCAGAAATTCTGAAATTCAGAAATTCAGAAATTCAGAAATTCAGAAAATCAGAAATTCAGAAATTCAGAAACTCTGAAATTCAGAAATTCAGTAATTCAGAAATTCAGAAATTGAGAAATTGAGAAATTCAGAAATTCAGAAATTCAGAAATTCAGAAATTGAGAAATTCAGAAATTCAGAAATTCAGAAATTCAGAAATTCAGAAATTCAGAAATTCAGAAATTCAGAAATTCAGAAATTCAGAAATTCAGAAATTCAGAAATTGAGAAATTGAGAAATTGAGAAATTGAGAAATTGAGAAATTGAGAAATTCAAAAATTCAGAAATTCAGAAATTCAGGAATTCAGAAATTCAGAAATTCAGAAATTCTGAAATTCAGAAATTCAGAAATTCAGAAAATCAGAAATTCAGAAACTCTGAAATTCAGAAATTCAGTAATTCAGAAATTCAGAAATTCAGAAATTGAGAAATTCAGAAATTCAGAAATTCAGAAATTCAGAAATTCAGGAATTCAGAAATTCAGAAATTCAGAAATTCTGAAATTCAGAAATTCAGAAATTCAGAAATTCAGAAATTCAGAAATTCAGAAATTCAGAAATTGAGAAATTGAGAAATTCAAAATTTCAGAATTCAGAAATTCAGAAATTCAGAAATTCAGAAATTCAGAAATTCAGAAATTCTAATAATTCAGAAATTCAGAAATTCAGGAATTCAGAAATTCAGAAATTCAGAAATTCTGAAATTCAGAAATTCAGAAATTCAGAAATTCAGAAATTCAGAAATTCAGAAATTGAGAAATTGAGAAATTGAGAAATTCAAAATTTCAGAATTCAGAAATTCAGAAATTCAGAAATTCAGAAATTCAGAAATTCAGAAATTCAGAAATTCAAAAATTCAGAAATTCAGAAATTAAGAAATTCAGAAATTCAGAAATTCAGAAATTCAGAAATTCAGAAATTCAGAAATTCAGAAATTCTGAAATTCAGAAATTCAGTAATTCAGAAATTGAGAAATTCAGAAATTCAGTAATTCAGAAATTGAGAAATTCAGAAATTCAGAAATTGAGAAATTGAGAAATTGAGAAATTGAGAAATTCAAAAATTCAGAAATTCAGAAATTGAGAAATTCAGAAATTGAGAAATTCAGAAATTCAGGAATTCAGAAATTCAGAAATTCAGAAATTCAGAAATTCAGAAATTGAGAAATTGAGAAATTGAGAAATTCAAAATTTCAGAATTCAGAAATTCAGAAATTCAGAAATTCAGAAATTCAGAAATTCAGAAATTCTAATAATTCAGAATTTCAGAAATTCAGGAATTCAGAAATTCAGAAATTCAGAAATTCTGAAATTCAGAAATTCAGAAATTCAGAAATTCAGAAATTCAGAAATTCAGAAATTCAGAAATTCAGAAATTCAGAAATTCAGAAATTGAGAAATTGAGAAATTGAGAAATTGAGAAATTGAGAAATTCAAAAATTCAGAAATTCAGAAATTCAGGAATTCAGAAATTCAGAAATTCAGAAATTCTGAAATTCAGAAATTCAGAAATTCAGAAATTCAGAAATTCAGAAATTCAGAAATTCAGAAATTCTGAAATTCAGAAATTCAGTAATTCAGAAATTGAGAAATTCAGAAATTCAGTAATTCAGAAATTGAGAAATTCAGAAATTCAGAAATTGAGAAATTGAGAAATTGAGAAATTGAGAAATTCAAAAATTCAGAAATTCAGAAATTGAGAAATTCAGAAATTGAGAAATTCAGAAATTCAGGAATTCAGAAATTCAGAAATTCAGAAATTCAGAAATTCAGAAATTGAGAAATTGAGAAATTGAGAAATTCAAAATTTCAGAATTCAGAAATTCAGAAATTCAGAAATTCAGAAATTCAGAAATTCAGAAATTCTAATAATTCAGAAATTCAGAAATTCAGGAATTCAGAAATTCAGAAATTCAGAAATTCAGAAATTCTGAAATTCAGAAATTCAGAAATTCAGAAATTCAGAAATTCAGAAATTCAGGAATTCAGAAATTCAGAAATTCAGAAATTCTGAAATTCAGAAATTCAGAAATTCAGAAAATCAGAAATTCAGAAATTCAGAAACTCTGAAATTCAGAAATTCAGTAATTCAGAAATTCAGAAATTGAGAAATTGAGAAACTCTGAAATTCAGAAATTCAGAAATTCAGAAATTGAGAAATTCAGAAATTCAGAAATTCAGAAATTCAGAAATTCAGAAATTCAGAAATTCAGAAATTCAGAAATTCAGAAATTCAGAAATTCAGAAATTCAGAAATTGAGAAATTGAGAAATTGAGAAATTGAGAAATTGAGAAATTCAAAAATTCAGAAATTCAGAAATTCAGGAATTCAGAAATTCAGAAATTCAGAAATTCTGAAATTCAGAAATTCAGAAATTCAGAAAATCAGAAATTCAGAAATTCAGAAACTCTGAAATTCAGAAATTCAGTAATTCAGAAATTCAGAAATTCAGAAATTGAGAAATTGAGAAATTCAGAAATTCAGAAATTCAGAAATTCAGAAATTCAGAAATTGAGAAATTCAGAAATTCAGAAATTCAGAAATTCAGAAATTCAGAAATTGAGAAATTGAGAAATTGAGAAATTCAGAAATTCAGAAATTCAGAAATTCAGAAATTCAGAAATTCAGAAATTCAGAAATTCAGAAATTCAGAAATTCAGAAATTCAGAAATTCAGAAATTCAGAAATTCAGAAATTCAGAAATTCAGAAATTCAGAAATTCAGAAATTCAGAAATTCAGAAATTCAGAAATTCAGAAATTGAGAAATTGAGAAATTGAGAAATTCAAAAATTCAGAAATTCAGAAATTCAGAAATTCAGAAATTGAGAAATTGAGAAATTGAGAAATTGAGAAATTCAAAAATTCAGAAATTCAGAAATTCAGAAATTCAGAAATTCTGAAATTCTGAAATTGAGAAATTGAGAAATTGAGAAATTGAGAAATTGAGAAATTCAAAAATTCAGAAATTCAGAAATTCAGGAATTCAGAAATTCAGAAATTCAGAAATTCTGAAATTCAGAAATTCAGAAATTCAGAAATTCAGAAATTCAGAAACTCTGAAATTCAGAAATTCAGTAATTCAGAAATTCAGAAATTCAGAAATTCAGAAATTCAGAAATTCAGAAATTCAGAAATTGAGAAATTGAGAAATTGAGAAATTCAAAAATTCAGAAATTCAGAAATTCAGAAATTGAGAAATTGAGAAATTGAGAAATTGAGAAATTGAGAAATTCAAAAATTCAGAAATTCAGAAATTCAGAAATTCAGAAATTGAGAAATTCAGAAATTCAGAAATTCAGAAATTCAGAAATTCAGAAATTCAGAAATTCAGAAATTCAGAAATTCAGAAATTCAGAAATTCAGAAATTCAGAAATTCAGAAATTCAGAAATTCAGAAATTCAGAAATTCAGAAATTCAGAAATTCAGAAATTCAGAAATTCAGAAATTCAGAAATTCAGAAATTCAGAAATTCAGAAATTCAGAAATTCAGAAATTGAGAAATTGAGAAATTGAGAAATTCAAAAATTCAGAAATTCAGAAATTGAGAAATTGAGAAATTCAGAAATTCAGGAATTCAGAAATTCAGAAATTCAGAAATTCAGTAATTCAGAAATTCAGAAATTCAGAAATTGAGAAATTGAGAAATTCAGAAATTCAGAAATTCAGAAATTCAGAAATTCAGAAATTGAGAAATTCAGAAATTCAGAAATTCAGAAATTCAGAAATTCAGAAATTGAGAAATTGAGAAATTGAGAAATTCAGAAATTCAGAAATTCAGAAATTCAGAAATTCAGTAATTCAGAAATTCAGAAATTCAGAAATTGAGAAATTCAGAAATTCAGAAATTCAGAAATTCAGAAATTCAGAAATTCAGAAATTCAGAAATTCAGAAATTCAGAAATTCAGAAATTCAGAAATTCAGAAATTGAGAAATTGAGAAATTGAGAAATTCAAAAATTCAGAAATTCAGAAATTCAGAAATTCAGAAATTGAGAAATTGAGAAATTGAGAAATTGAGAAATTCAAAAATTCAGAAATTCAGAAATTCAGAAATTCAGAAATTCTGAAATTCTGAAATTGAGAAATTGAGAAATTGAGAAATTGAGAAATTGAGAAATTCAAAAATTCAGAAATTCAGAAATTCAGGAATTCAGAAATTCAGAAATTCAGAAATTCTGAAATTCAGAAATTCAGAAATTCAGAAATTCAGAAATTCAGAAATTCAGAAATTCAGAAATTCAGAAATTGAGAAATTCAAAATTTCAGAATTCAGAAATTCAGAAATTCAGAAATTCAGAAATTCAGAAATTCTAATAATTCAGAAATTCAGAAATTCAGGAATTCAGAAATTCAGAAATTCAGAAATTCTGAAATTCAGAAATTCAGAAATTCAGAAATTCAGAAATTCAGAAATTCAGAAATTCAGAAATTGAGAAATTGAGAAATTCAAAATTTCAGAATTCAGAAATTCAGAAATTCAGAAATTCAGAAATTCAGAAATTCAGAAATTCAGAAATTCAGAAATTCAGAAATTCAGAAATTCAGAAATTCAGAAATTCAGAAATTCAGAAATTCAGAAATTCAGAAATTCAGAAATTCAGAAATTCAGAAATTCAGAAATTCAGAAATTCAGAAATTCAGAAATTCAGAAATTCAGAAATTCAGAAATTCAGAAATTCAGAAATTCAGAAATTCAGAAATTCAGAAATTCAGAAATTCAGAAATTCAGAAATTCAGAAATTCAGAAATTCAGAAATTGAGAAATTGAGAAATTGAGAAATTCAAAAATTCAGAAATTCAGAAATTGAGAAATTGAGAAATTCAGAAATTCAGGAATTCAGAAATTCAGAAATTCAGAAATTCAGAAATTCAGAAATTGAGAAATTGAGAAATTGAGAAATTCAAAATTTCAGAATTCAGAAATTCAGAAATTCAGAAATTCAGAAATTCAGAAATTCTAATAATTCAGAAATTCAGAAATTCAGGAATTCAGAAATTCAGAAATTCAGAAATTCTGAAATTCAGAAATTCAGAAATTCAGAAATTCAGAGATTCAGAAATTCAGAAATTGAGAAATTGAGAAATTCAAAATTTCAGAATTCAGAAATTCAGAAATTCAGAAATTCAGAAATTCAGAAATCCAGAAATTCAGAAATTCAGAAATTCAGAAATTCAGAAATTCAGAAATTCAGAAATTCAGAAATTCAGAAATTCAGAAATTCAGAAATCCAGAAATTCAGAAATTCAGAAATTCAGAAATTGAGAAATTGAGAAATTTAGAAATTCAAAAATTCAAAAATTCAGAAATTGAGAAATTCAGAAATTCAGAAATTCAGAAATTCAGAAATTCAGAAATTCAGAAATTCTAATAATTCAGAAATTCAGAAATTCAGAAATTCAGAAATTCAGAAATTGAGAAATTGAGAAATTGAGAAATTCAAAATTTTAGAATTCAGAAATTCAGAAATTCAGAAATTCAGAAATTCAGAAATTCAGAAATTCAGAAATTCTAATAATTCAGAAATTCAGAAATTCAGGAATTTAGGAATTCAGAAATTCAGAAATTCTGAAATTCAGAAATTCAGAAATTCAGAAATTCAGAAATTCAGAAATTCAGAAATTCAGAAATTGAGAAATTGAGAAATTCAAAATTTCAGAATTCAGAAATTCAGAAATTCAGAAATTCAGAAATTCAGAAATTCAGAAATTCAGAAATTCAGAAATTCAGAAATTCTAATAATTCAGAAATTCAGAAATTCAGGAATTCAGAAATTCAGAAATTCAGAAATTCTGAAATTCAGAAATTCAGAAATTCAGAAATTCAGAAATTCAGAAATTCAGAAATTCAGAAATTGAGAAATTGAGAAATTCAAAATTTCAGAATTCAGAAATTCAGAAATTCAGAAATTCAGAAATTCAGAAATTCAGAAATTCAGAAATTCAGAAATTCAGAAATTCAGAAATTCAGAAATTCAGAAATTCAGAAATTCAGAAATTCAGAAATTCAGAAATTCAGAAATTCAGAAATTCAGAAATTCAGAAATTCAGAAATTCAGAAATTCTAATAATTCAGAAATTCAGAAATTCAGGAATTCAGAAATTCAGAAATTCAGAAATTCTGAAATTTAGAAATTCAGAAATTCAGAAATTCAGAAATTCAGAAATTCAGAAATTCAGAAATTCAGAAATTCAGAAATTCAGAAATTCAGAAATTCAGAAATTCAGAAATTCAGAAATTCAGAAATTCAGAAATTCAGAAATTCAGAAATTCAGAAATTCAGAAATTCAGAAATTCAGAAATTCAGAAATTCAGAAATTGAGAAATTCAAAAATTCAGAAATTCAGAAATTCAGGAATTCGGAAATTCAGAAATTCAGAAATTCAGAAATTCAGAAATTCAGAAATTCAGAAATTCTAATAATTCAGAAATTCAGAAATTCAGGAATTCAGAAATTCAGAAATTCAGAAATTCTGAAATTCAGAAATTCAGAAATTCAGAAATTCAGAAATTCAGAAATTCAGAAATTCAGAAATTGAGAAATTGAGAAATTCAAAATTTCAGAATTCAGAAATTCAGAAATTCAGAAATTCAGAAATTCAGAAATTCAGAAATTCAGAAATTCAGAAATTCAGAAATTCAGAAATTCAGAAATTCAGAAATTCAGAAATTCAGAAATTCAGAAATTCAGAAATTCAGAAATTCAGAAATTCAGAAATTCAGAAATTCAGAAATTCAGAAATTCAGAAATTGAGAAATTCAGAAATTCAGGAATTCAGAAATTCAGAAATTCAGAAATTCAGAAATTCAGAAATTCAGAAATTGAGAAATTGAGAAATTCAAAATTTCAGAATTCAGAAATTCAGAAATTCAGAAATTCAGAAATTCAGAAATTCAGAAATTCAGAAATTCAGAAATTCAGAAATTCAGAAATTCAGAAATTCAGAAATTCAGAAATTCAGAAATTCAGAAATTCAGAAATTCAGAAATTCAGAAATTCAGAAATTGAGAAATTGAGAAATTCAGAAATTCAGGAATTCAGAAATTCAGAAATTCAGAAATTCTGAAATTCAGAAATTCAGAAATTCAAGAATTCAGAAATTCAGAAATTGAGAAATTGAGAAATTCAGAAATTCAGGAATTCAGAAATTCAGAAATTCAGAAATTCAGAAATTCAGAAATTCAGAAATTGAGAAATTGAGAAATTCAAAATTTCAGAATTCAGAAATTCAGAAATTCAGAAATTCAGAAATTCAGAAATTCAGAAATTCTAATAATTCAGAAATTCAGAAATTCAGGAATTCAGAAATTCAGAAATTCAGAAATTCTGAAATTCAGAAATTCAGAAATTCAGAAATTCAGAAATTCAGAAATTCAGAAATTCAGAAATTGAGAAATTCAGAAATTCAGAAATTCAGAAATTCAGAAATTGAGAAATTGAGAAATTCAGAAATTCAGAAATTCAGAAATTCAGAAATTCAGAAATTCAGAAATTCAGAAATTCAGAAATTCAGAAATTCAGAAATTCAGAAATTCAGAAATTCAGAAATTCAGAAATTCAGAAATTCAGAAATTCAGAAATTCAGAAATTCAGAAATTCAGAAATTCAGAAATTCAGAAATTCAGAAATTCAGAAATTCAGAAATTCAGAAATTCAGAAATTCAGAAATTCAGAAATTCAGAAATTCAGAAATTCAGAAATTCAGAAATTGAGAAATTGAGAAATTCAAAATTTCAGAATTCAGAAATTCAGAAATTCAGAAATTCAGAAATTCAGAAATTCAGAAATTGAGAAATTGAGAAATTCAAAATTTCAGAATTCAGAAATTCAGAAATTCAGAAATTCAAAAATTCAGAAATTCAGAAATTGAGAAATTCAGAAATTCAGAAATTCAGGAATTCAGAAATTCAGAAATTCAGAAATTCAGAAATTCAGAAATTCAGAAATTGAGAAATTGAGAAATTCAAAATTTCAGAATTCAGAAATTCAGAAATTCAGAAATTCAGAAATTCAGAAATTCAGAAATTCTAATAATACAGAAATTCAGAAATTCAGGAATTCAGAAATTCAGAAATTCAGAAATTCTGAAATTCAGAAATTCAGAAATTCAGAAATTCAGAAATTCAGAAATTCAGAAATTCAGAAATTCAGAAATTGAGAAATTCAAAATTTCAGAATTCAGAAATTCAGAAAATCAGAAATTCAAAAATTCAGAAATTCAGAAATTCAGAAATTCGGAAATTCAGAAATTCAGAAATTCAGAAATTCAGAAATTCAGAAATTCAGAAATTCAGAAATCCAGAAATTCAGAAATTCAGAAATTCAGAAAGTGAGAAATTGAGAAATTGAGAAATTCAAAAATTCAGAAATTCAGAAATTGAGAAATTGAGAAATTGAGAAATTCAAAAATTCAAAAATTCAGAAATTGAGAAATTCAGAAATTCAGAAATTCAGAAATTCAGAAATTCAGAAATTCAGAAATTCAGAAATTCAGAAATTCAGAAATTCAGAAATTCAGAAATTCAGAAATTCAGAAATTCAGAAATTCAGAAATTCAGAAATTCAGAAATTCAGAAATTCAGAAATTCAGAAATTCAGAAATTCAGAAATTCAAAAATTCAGAAATTCAGAAATTCAGGAATTCAGAAATTCAGAAATTCAGAAATTCAGAAATTCAGAAATTCAGAAATTCAGAAATTCAGAAATTCAGAAATTCAGAAATTCAGAAATTCAGAAATTCAGAAATCCAGAAATTCAGAAATTCAGAAATTCAGAAATTGAGAAATTGAGAAATTGAGAAATTCAAAAATTCAGAAATTCAGAAATTGAGAAATTGAGAAATTGAAAAATTCAAAAATTCAAAAATTCAGAAATTGAGAAATTCAGAAATTCAGAAATTCAGAAATTCAGAAATTCAGAAATTCAGAAATTCAGAAATTCAGAAATTCAGAAATTCAGAAATTCAGAAATTCAGAAATTCAGAAATTCAGAAATTCAGAAATTCAGAAATTGAGAAATTGAGAAATTGAGAAATTCAAAAATTCAGAAATTCAGAAATTCAGGAATTCAGAAATTCAGAAATTCAGAAATTCAGAAATTCAGAAATTCAGAAATTCAGAAATTCAGAAATTCAGAAATTCAGAAATTCAGAAATTCAGAAATTCAGAAATCCAGAAATTCAGAAATTCAGAAATTCAGAAATTGAGAAATTGAGAAATTGAGAAATTCAAAAATTCAGAAATTCAGAAATTGAGAAATTGAGAAATTGAGAAATTCAAAAATTCAAAAATTCAGAAATTGAGAAATTCAGAAATTCAGAAATTCAGAAATTCAGAAATTCAGAAATTCAGAAATTCAGAAATTCAGAAATTCAGAAATTCAGAAATTCAGAAATTCAGAAATTCAGAAATTCAGAAATTCAGAAATTCAGAAATTCAGAAATTCAGAAATTCAGAAATTCAAAAATTCAGAAATTCAGAAATTCAGGAATTCGGAAATTCAGAAATTCAGAAATTCTGAAATTCAGAAATTCAGAAATTCAGAAAATCAGAAATTCAGAAATTCAGAAATTCTGAAATTCAGAAATTCAGAAATTCAGAAATTCAGAAATTCAGAAATTCAGAAATTGAGAAATTCAGAAATTCAGAAATTCAGAAATTCAGAAATTGAGAAATTCAGAAATTCAGAAATTCAGAAATTCAGAAATTCAGAAATTCAGAAATTCAGAAATTCAGAAATCCAGAAATTCAGAAATTCAGAAATTCAGAAATTCAGAAATTGAGAAATTGAGAAATTGAGAAATTCAAAAATTCAAAAATTCAGAAATTCAGAAATTGAGAAATTCAGAAATTCAGAAATTCAGAAATTGAGAAATTCAGAAATTCAGAAATTCAGAAATTCAGAAATTCAGAAATTCAGAAATTCAGAAATTCAGAAATTCAGAAATTCAGAAATTCAGAAATTCAGAAATTCAGAAATTCAGAAATTGAGAAATTGAGAAATTGAGAAATTGAGAAATTCAAAAATTCAGAAATTCAGAAATTCAGGAATTCAGAAATTCAGAAATTCAGAAATTCAGAAATTCAGAAATTGAGAAATTGAGAAATTGAGAAATTCAAAAATTCAGAAATTCAGAAATTGAGAAATTCAGAAATTCAGAAATTCAGAAATTGAGAAATTCAGAAATTCAGAAATTCAGAAATTCAGAAATTCAGAAATTCAGAAATTCAGAAATTCAGAAATTCAGAAATTCAGAAATTCAGAAATTCAGAAATTCAGAAATTCAGAAATTCAGAAATTCAGAAATTCAGAAATTGAGAAATTGAGAAATTCAAAAATTCAGAAATTCAGAAATTCAGGAATTCAGAAATTCAGAAATTCAGAAATTCAGAAATTCAGAAATTCAGAAATTCAGAAATTCAGAAATTCAGAAATTCAGAAATTCAGAAATTCAGAAATTCAGAAATTCAGAAATTCAGAAATTCAGAAATTCAGAAATTCAGAAATTCAGAAATTCAGAAATTCAGAAATTGAGAAATTGAGAAATTGAGAAATTGAGAAATTCAAAAATTCAGAAATTCAGAAATTCAGAAATTCAGAAAATCAGAAATTTAGAAATTCAGAAATTCTGAAATTCAGAAATTCAGAAATTCAGAAATTCAGAAATTCAGAAATTCAGATATTGAGAAATTCAGAAATTCAGAAATTCAGAAATTCAGAAATTGAGAAATTCAGAAATTCAGAAATTCAGAAATTCAGAAATTCAGAAATTCAGAAATTCAGAAATTCAGAAATCCAGAAATTCAGAAATTCAGAAATTCAGAAGTTCAGAAATTCAGAAATTCAGAAATTCAGAAATTCAGAAATTGAGAAATTCAGAAATTCAGAAATTCAGAAATTCAGAAATTGAGAAATTCAGAAATTCAGAAATTCAGAAATTCAGAAATTCAGAAATTCTGAAATTCAGAAATTCAGAAATTCAGAAATTCAGAAATTCAGAAATTCAGAAATTCAGAAATTCAGAAATTCAGAAATTCAGAAATTTAGAAATTCAGAAATTCAGAAATTCAGAAATTCAGAAATTCAGAAATTCAGAAATTCAGAAATTCAGAAATTCAGAAATTCAGAAATTCAGAAATTCAGAAATTCAGAAATTCAGAAATTCAGAAATTCGAGAAATTGAGAAATTGAGAAATTCAAAATTCAGAAATTCAGAAATTCAGAAATTGAGAAATTCAGAAATTCAGAAATTCAGAAATTGAGAAATTCAGAAATTCAGAAATTCAGAAATTCAGAAATTCAGAAATTCAGAAATTCAGAAATTCAGAAATTCAGAAATTCAGAAATTCAGAAATTCAGAAATTCAGAAATTCAGAAATTCAGAAATTCAGAAATTGAGAAATTGAGAAATTGAGAAATTCAAAAATTCAGAAATTCAGAAATTCAGGAATTCAGAAATTCAGAAATTCAGAAATTCAGAAATTCAGAAATTGAGAAATTGAGAAATTGAGAAATTCAAAAATTCAGAAATTCAGAAATTGAGAAATTCAGAAATTCAGAAATTCAGAAATTGAGAAATTCAGAAATTCAGAAATTCAGAAATTCAGAAATTCAGAAATTCAGAAATTCAGAAATTCAGAAATTCAGAAATTCAGAAATTCAGAAATTCAGAAATTCAGAAATTCAGAAATTCAGAAATTCAGAAATTCAGAAATTCAGAAATTGAGAAATTGAGAAATTGAGAAATTCAAAAATTCAGAAATTCAGAAATTCAGAAATTCAGAAATTCAGAAATTCAGAAATTCAGAAATTCAGAAATTCAGAAATTCAGAAATTCAGAAATTCAGAAATTCAGAAATTCAGAAATTCAGAAATTCAGAAATTCAGAAATTCAGAAATTCAGAAATTCAGAAATTCAGAAATTCAGAAATTCAGAAATTCAGAAATTCAGAAATTCAGAAATTGAGAAATTGAGAAATTGAGAAATTGAGAAATTCAAAAATTCAGAAATTCAGAAATTCAGAAATTCAGAAAATCAGAAATTTAGAAATTCAGAAATTCTGAAATTCAGAAATTCAGAAATTCAGAAATTCAGAAATTCAGAAATTCAGATATTGAGAAATTCAGAAATTCAGAAATTCAGAAATTCAGAAATTGAGAAATTCAGAAATTCAGAAATTCAGAAATTCAGAAATTCAGAAATTCAGAAATTCAGAAATTCAGAAATCCAGAAATTCAGAAATTCAGAAATTCAGAAGTTCAGAAATTCAGAAATTCAGAAATTCAGAAATTGAGAAATTCAGAAATTCAGAAATTCAGAAATTCAGAAATTGAGAAATTCAGAAATTCAGAAATTCAGAAATTCAGAAATTCAGAAATTCTGAAATTCAGAAATTCAGAAATTCAGAAATTCAGAAATTCAGAAATTCAGAAATTCAGAAATTCAGAAATTCAGAAATTCAGAAATTTAGAAATTCAGAAATTCAGAAATTCAGAAATTCAGAAATTCAGAAATTCAGAAATTCAGAAATTCAGAAATTCAGAAATTCAGAAATTCAGAAATTCAGAAATTCAGAAATTCAGAAATTCAGAAATTCAGAAATTCAGAAATTCAGAAATTCAGAAATTGAGAAATTGAGAATGTCGCGGCAGCAGAGGTTCTACTGCACGACCTCAAATCCAATAACACTAGAGCACATCTAGTATGACACATATTGTCATAAACACAATTCTCCAACTATTTAACGCTACATATTTGGCGTGATATCCTTTCCTTATCACCAATAAGATCTGGAGTATAACGGTGGAATATGCTATAAAAGGAGGAAGAATCGCCAGTATGATGAGACATCTGAGCCAATGGATCAATCCCGACGGATCTCCCTACGATGGATACTCTGATGCCGGATCACTACTGCTGATGCTCGCGGATGAGCCAATCAACCGATGCCACACCCCTACAAGCTGCAACCTCCTCATCGTGATACGGATGGTGCACACCCTCTTCTCCAATCAATGGAACCCCTCGCTGGTCATCGTCTCTGCGCAAATTCCCCAAATGCTGACGCCTCGAAGATCCTAAATCAGTGCTCTCACTCAATCAATAAATAAGTTGTTGAATAACTAATGTTCCTATCCTTGTACTTTAGCTCCGACACAGGCTCACCACCTAAGTGTCGGGACAGAGAAATTGAGAAATTCAAAAAATTCAGAATTCAGAAATTCAGAAATTCAGAAATTCAGAAATTCAGAAATTCAGAAATTCAGAAATTGAGAAATTCAGAAATTCAGAAATTGAGAAATTCAGAAATTCAGAAATTGAGAAATTGAGAAATTGAGAAATTCAAAAACTCAGAATTCAGAAATTCAGAAATTCAGAAATTCCAATTGCCTGAAAAAATTTTCTGAAGAAAATCAGAGAAAACAGAAGTTATTACGTCATCTGGCAGAGAAAAAGGAAAACCAATCAGAGAAATTTTCTGATTGAAAATTGGCTTCACAGAAACTACAAAACACAGATCTTTGGGAAAATTTTGAAAATTTTTTTAGAATTTTTGAAATTTTCAAAAAATTCTGAATTTCACTTTTTTTCAATTTTCTTAAACTTTCTGAAGTTTTTGGAATTATTTTTCAGCCAAAATTTTGATGTTTCAAAAAAATAGGCTCCGCCCACTTTCAGCATAGCAGGATTATCAGATGACAGATAAGCTCTAAAATGACGAAAAAAAATTTTTTTTGAGATTAAAAAATTATTTTTCGAAAAAAAAAATTGTAGGAGGATTCTGTTTGTAGTAGTAGTACTACTACAAAACCTGGATTAGTAATCTTTTGATTAATGACTAAAAACACGTAGGATATTTGATATTTTTAGATCTTCCAGAGAAATGGGTTCAAAAAGATTTTTAAAAATTGGAAATTTTGGAAAAACCTACCATAAACACTCTAATGGAACGCCACCCGAATCATCGTCAAATTTGAGCCCATTTATCTCATTTTCTGTAACAGATTTCAAAAAGTGGTTACCTGATAAAATGTAGCTGATAAGATGATAAACATTTTATCAGTTGAAAACTTTTTGATATCTTCTGAAAGCAGTGAGATATATGGGCTCAAATTTGACGATGATTCGGGTGGCGTTCTATTAGAGTGTTTACAGGTATTTCAGGTTTTTCAGCTAAATAAAAAGTTCCTGGAAAAATATTTATTTTTTTCTGTTATTTTTTTTTCTAGGAAAAATAAATAAAGTTAACTTGTTATTCTGTACCAGCCTTCTGTTTGCCGCGCCTCCGGCGCTTCAAACAGCTGGATGTTGCGCCTTCGGCGCAATTCATCATTTTTTCTCGTTCGTCGTTCCACTCCTACTTTTCGATTTTTCTCACTCACACTGTTGAACATCTACTCATTTCCTCCCCCTTCTCTATGTGGCAGCATGGCGCAACTGTGTGTGCGCGCAGTCTTCGGGCGACAGGTCGCGGGTTCAGTTTTGGCTGCGGCAAACTCTTATTTAAAAACCCAAAACCGGACAGCCTGACATGAGGACCAACAGACGCCTCTAGCGTTTTATATATTACCAGCCTTCTGTTTGCCGCGCCTCCGGCGCTTCAAACAGCAGGCTGTTGCGCCCGCGGCGCAATTCATCATTTTTTATCGTACGTCGTTCCACTCCTCACATCTCGATTTTTCTCTCTCACACTGTAGAACATCTACTCCTTTCTCCCCCTTCTCGGTGTGGCCGCATAGCGCAACTGTTAGCACGCGCAGTTTTCGGGCGACAGGTCGCGGGTTCAGTTTTGGCAGCGGTCAAACTTTCATTTAAGAACCCAAAACCGGACAGCCTGACAAGGGGACCAACAGACGCGTCTAGCGTTTTATATATAAGGAAGATTCTGTATTATTACTAGTTTTCCGGGTAAGATTCTAAAAATAACTTTTTAAAAAGGGTTTTTGAGGAAAATTAGCTTTTCAAAAAATCTAAAATGGTCAGAAATCGACTACAACTACTCTGAATAACCGATTACTCATTTTTAGCTACAGTAAACCTTCAAAAAGCGTCTGGAAAACGGCATAAAACAGCCCAAAATGGACCAAGGTTCAGTGATTGCTCATTTTTAACAAAAAACGTACAGTAATCCTCTTAACACAGGTCTCAAATAGACTGGAGATACTGATTGCTCATCGTGAACTACAGTACTAATTTGGAAATTACTAAGTGGTCCAGAACGGTTAAAAATCATTACTCGGCAAAAACTCTGAAAACTCTGAAATTTTCAAAAATTCTGAAAATTTCCAAAAACTATTTTAATTAAGAAAAATTGTTCTATGTACTAAAAAAAGAAGTTTCCTACATTTTTTTTGTGAGAAAATGAGTGAAAAAAAGGGTAAAGGTCGGATGAATAAATGAGAAAGAAAAGGATAGACAAACAAATGTAGATGAATAGAAAATAATGAGAAAATTTAGGAAATTTTTTTTCTAAATTTTTTTGAAGTTCTGAAATTTAGAAATTCTAAAAACAGAAAATTACAAATATTCAAAAAAATCTCAAATCTTGAAATTTTTTTGGTCTCAAAATGCTTCAAAATAGTTCAAACTCTATCAAACTATGATTTTTAAATTTCTGAGGTTATTAGCTTTAAAATGAGCCTAAACACAATACAAATCCTTCAATTTTGATTTTCACTTAAAAAAAAACCGCAACGCACGACCGCGACGCGTCTGAAAAACCAAAGTGAGCGGAGCCTAGTCGTGTTTGTGCTCATTTTGAAGCTCTTCACATCAGAAAATTGAATACAACATCAACAAATAGTTTGGATCAATCTCAAAGCACAAAATCTGAAAAAAATAAATTTGGAATTTTTTTCAGTTAAAACTTGTTTTGCTTCTAGAGCGCTTAAAAATGATCCAGATGATTTGCAATAGCGATTTTCGAGTTTCTGAGCTTACTAGCTTCAAAATGATCCTAAACACGATACAAATCCTTCAATTTTGATTTTCACCTAAAACACCGCAACGCACGACCGCGACGCGTCTGAAAAATCAAAGTGGGTGGAGCCTAGTCGTGTTGGGACTCGTTTTGAAGCTCCTGTTAAGGCACAAACAATGAGAAAAATTTTCAGGAAAAGTTGATTTTTGATGTTTGAAATCTCAAAATTGTAATATCTCAAAAACTACAAAAGCTAGCTAAAAGTTGACAACTACAAAATTTCTCAGCACAAAATTTTACGTATTTTTGTTGTTCGCAACTTTTTGATAGCTACTGTAGTTTTTGAGATATGCGCCTTAAAACACTGGGTGGAGACGCAGAGAGGCGAGAGTGGTGCGCGGTCTGCGTCTCCTTCAGGTTTAAAGGCGCATATCTTAAAAGCTACAGTAGCTATCGGAAAACTACAAGCTACAAAAATGTGCGAAATTTTATGCTGAGCAATTTTGTAGTTGACAACTTTTTTCTAGCTTCTTTAGTTTTTGAGTTATTCCAATTTTACTTTTTCTAAAAATATTCTGAAAGTGTATTTTGATCTGAAATTTTGTATTTTTTCAAAGAATTCTGATGTATTGTTGGCAGACTTTGCAAGCGGGCAGCAGCATCAGCTAACTTTGAGCTCATTTATCTGGATTACAGTAAGAGGTATCAAAAAGTTGTCAACTGATAAAATGTTTGTTTATTATGATAAACATTTCATCAGTTGACAGCTTTTTGATACCTCCAACAGTAACCGAGATAAGTTGGCTGAAAGTTAGGGTGCCCTTCTGTTACAGGTTTAATTTTTTATTCTTGAAAGTTATCTTTGATAAAGTACAATCAACTTATCAGTTGGCTAGTTAGGTTACAGGTTTTCTCTACAGTAATCCTTCGACGGTACAGTAACCCTATACTCATTTTAGAGTGCTACAGTAATCTGGGAATTCTAGAATTTTAGGATTACTGTAGACTGGAAAAACAGCTGATGGATTACTGTAGAACCCAAGGGTTACAGTAACCCGGAAAAAAAAACAAAAAGAGATTACTGGGTTACTGTCGATTCAAGATGTCTAGATGATGCTAATGATAGCTGGGTTACTGCAACTCATTGGGGAGTACTGTACCTTCCCAAAAGGGGTACTGTAGATCTGGTGACTGTAATCCAATTTTCCAGATTTTTTGAAGCTCTGAAAATGGCTGAAATTTCAGAATTTCCAGATTTCTTAAATCCAAAATCATTTATATTCGAAAAAATAGAAAATAGGAACATAGGGGGTACGGTAATTAACACATAATTTAGGGGTCTAATTAACAGGTGGTGGTGGGCGATTTCGGGGTCAAACTAGATGGAAAAAACAGTTAATTAGGAGTACGGTAATTAACACACAATTGGGCTAATTAACAGGGAAAGAGAAAATCAATTTCTAAGTCAATTTTAAATCAAAAAGTTCGATTTTCCAGTCATTTTCAGTCTGAAATCTTGTGAAAAATCAAAAAATTCAAAAAAAAAATTGGAAAAATCAAAGAGTCTCTAATCGAGTTCAGTGGAATTATAGTGTTCTCCGAGGGTGTAGGCCAGCCGCAGGTAGACAATTCGAAGGGGACGATCCTCGGCCGTCTCGAATTCCGCGCCAGTCTTCTGTGGTCCCTCGGCGCGATAGACCTGGAAGAAGACAAAATTTGATATTTTGGGAAAATTTTTAGTCTGAAAATCCAGATTTTTTTTTCGATTTTTAGTGACAATTACGGACATCCGGACATCCAGATACACAGAACACTTCGAAAATATCCACACCACGCCTACTTTCAAAAGTGGGAGGAGCTTCAGGAACCTAAGCCACGCCCACTTTGTTTAGTAATCCAGGAAAGTGGGCGGAGCTTCAGGAACCTAAACCACGCCTACTTTCAAAAGTGGGCGGAGCTTCAGGAACCTAAACCACGCCCACTTTGCTTAGTAATCCAGGAAAGTGGGCGGAGCTTCAGGAACCTAAACCACGCCTACTTTCAAAAGTGGGCGGAGCTACAGGAACCTAAACCACGCCCACTTTGTTTAGTAATCCAGGAAAGTGGGCGGAGCTTCAGGAACCTAAACCACGCCCACTTTGCTTAGTAATCCAGGAAAGTGGGCGGAGCTTCAGGAACCTAAACCACGCCTACTTTCAAAAGTGGGCGGAGCTTCAGGAACCTAAACCACGCCAACTTTGCTTAGTAATCCAGGAAAGTGGGCGGAGCTTCAGGAACCTAAACCACGCCTACTTTCAAAAGTGGGCGGAGCTACAGGAACCTAAACCACGCCCACTTTGTTTAGTAATCCAGGAAAGTGGGCGGAGCTTCAGGAACCTAAACCACGCCCACTTTGTTTAGTAATCCAGGAAAGTGGGCGGAGCTTCAGGAACCTAAACCACGCCTACTTTCAAAAGTGGGCGGAGCTTCAGGAACCTAAACCACGCCCACTTTGTTTAGTAATCCAGGAAAGTGGGCGGAGCTTCAGGAACCTAAACCACGCCTACTTTCAAAAGTGGGCGGAGCTTCAGGAACCTAAACCACGCCCACTTTGTTTAGTAATCCAGGAAAGTGGGCGGAGCTTCAGGAACCTAAACCACGCCTACTTTCAAAAGTGGGCGGAGCTTCAGGAACCTAAACCACGCCTACTTTCAAAAGTGGGCGGAGCTTTAAACCCGTCATTTTAAGGGGAATTGTCATATTTTTAGCAGATTTTCAAGGAAATTTTTAGAACTTAAATTTTCGAATCAAAAGTGGGCGTGGCTTATTTCTGGCTCATTTTCAGCCAATTTTTCCGGTTTTAGGGCCATTTTTCATGGATTTTCAGCCATTTTCAGCCCCCGAACTCACCAGAATAGCCTTCTTATAGAGTCGGGAAATGGCTCTCAACTCGAGCTCTCCACCCATCACGCCTCCTTCATCCGCCGGCTTCTCCACGCCCTCCAGGTACTTGTCCCACTTCTCGTCGCCCGTCCTCCAAATACCTCTCCCACTTCTCGTCGCCTGGGCCGATTTGTCGACGTCCGTGTCGGCGATGAACGGTGCAACGTCGTCTTTGTGCTCCCGCATGTATTGGCCACACGCTTTTCGCAGTTTTCGGACCGTAGTCTGGAAAAATAAGGGGGGTTTTTTGGGTGAAAATTGGGAAAAATTGGCTGAAAAATCCAATATTTTCAGCTAAAGTTGGCTGAAAATCGTTCAAAATTGACCTCAAAAGGTCCAAATTGATCAAAATTTCGGGTTTTCTCCAATTTTCAGTAATTTTTAGACTTTTTGGACGCTCAAAAACTAGCTGGAAATGAAAATTCAGACGGTTTTCCACACTTTTCAGTCGTTTTTCAAAATTTTTGAACGCTTAAATCTGCTAAAACAGGTGATTTTTGGTCAAAAATTGGCTGAAAATCGTTCGATATCGCTGAAAACGACAATTCTTCCAAATTTTCAGACAATTTTCTGACGCTTCAAAATAAGCGAAAATCGCTGAATATAGCTGAAAAAGACTCAAAAAATGTGTGAAACTTGGCTTTTTTTTTGGAGTTTTGGCTGAAAATTGCAGATTTTCAGCCAAATTTCAGATTGCTCGTCATAAATTACCTCAACGCCTTCCTCCTGCCATTGATGGACCAACGAATTGTACAAGCAATCACCATCAGACGAAATCTCTACCATTCGCAGGTGATCTTTGGCCAGGAGCTGAAAAATTAGAATTAGTGGCCTAGAAAACGCAAAAACTCGGCCATGGGGAATTTTAGGTCATTTTGGGCCGATTTTTAGCTAGAAATGGCCCACATTTGCAATTTGACCCAATTTCTGACGGAAACACCCGGAAATTCCATTGGAAACCCTTAAATTCCAACTGGTGGCCTAGGAAACTCAAAAGTTCGGCCATGGGGGTTTTTAGGCGGATTTTCAGATATTTTCTCGCCATTTTTGTCTGAAAAGCACTGAAAAGTGTCAAAAATCAAGAAATAGATGCATAAACATCAAATGACCGATTTTCCGTACGTTTTCTAGGCCACTGAAAACGGCATGGTGGCCTAGAAACCCCAGAAACTCGACCATGAGTCATTCTGGCTCATTTTCAGCCAAAAATGACTTATTTTCCTCATTTTTCTAGCTGAAAACACTGAAAATATCTTGATGGCCAAGAAAATGCAGAAGTTAGGCCATAGATCGTTTCTTGATGATTTCTAGGTCATTTCTGACGCTGGAACCCTCAAATTCTACTAGGAATGCTCTGGTGGCTTAGAAAACTCCCGAAACTCGGCCATGGGTGATTCCAGCTCATTTAAAGTTCAAAATGGCTCATTTTTAACTATTTCTTTCGGCTAAATTTGTGCTTTTTGGCTCAAATAATCAAAAAACGAGCATTCTGAGCTGAATTTCCATCAATTTTGACCCTAAAATCAAGCCAAAAAATGCGAAAATTTCGATGGCAATTTAAAAAATGTCCTAGAAAACTCGAAAAAGTTAGGCCATCAGCTATTTTTAAATCATTTTTCTGGAGTTTTCCAATAAAAATGACTCAAATTTTGTCAAAATCAAAATGGTCAGGTGGCCTAGAAAATCGTAAAACTCGGCCATGGGTATTTTTAGCCTTTTTCAATCTCAAAATGGGTCATTTTTGATGATTCTCAGTGCTGAAACCCTCTCATGGCCTAGAAAATCCTAAAACTCGGCCATGGGTCATTTCAGCCCATTTCTAGCGTTTTCGGGGTCGTTTTAAGCCCATTTTTAGCCCAAAATGACTCATTTTTCTCAATTTCTCAAATATTTACCATTTTGATGGTGGCCTTCTCCTTATCCGCCGCCTGTGCTGCCTTCATCTTCTCCGCTTGCTCCTTCTTTTTCGCCTGCCTTTTGACATTCTTCGACGAAATGTGCAGCGTTTTGTAGAATTTGTTGACCACGCCTCCTTCTTCATCGTCGTCCACGTCTTCTTGGGGTGCTCCTTCTTTTTCAGGCACGATGGGCGGAGCTTTCTGGTCAGTGGGCGGGGCTTGCTCAGCAGCGAGCTCTTGCTTGTGGCGCTCCTCTTGCTCTTTTCTTATCTTTCTGCACTGCAAAACGGGAATTTTCAGTCAAAAAAGACTACAAAAACTACAGTATACCTCGGCATTCGTCTCCTTTTTCTTCTGCTTGTTGCCTGACTTTGCTGCCTTCTTCATTGCCGTCATTTTCGCTGAAAATTTGGAAATTTTGTGATTTTCAGACAAAATTTTTAGCTGAAAATTCAAAAATTTAGCTGAAATTTGTTTTTTCGAAAAGTCTGGAATTTTCATATATTTCAAGAGATTTTCAGCAAAAAAAGGTAAGTTTTCCTTCTATTTTTGGCAGAAAATGTCTGGAAATAGCTGAAATTTTCAGATTTTCTCGACTTTGTTGGCTGAAATTTTTTTTTAATTTTCGATTTTCAGCCAAAAAATGAAAAAAAAACTGTTTTTTTTTTTGGAAAAAATTCAAAATTTCAGCTATTTTAAGACATAATTACAGCAAATTTTTTTTCAATTTTCAGCCAAAAAAATATTTTTGGCTGGAATTTTTTGTCTGAAAATCCATCGATTTCTCTACCTCTCAACTCCTTCTTCTCCTTCCGATGACGTGCCAAAATTGGATTCTGATCATCTAACTCGTCTTCAGATGTTATTTTTGAAGCAGTGTATTGTGCGAGCAGCTGCTGAAAAATGAAGATATTGGTGGCCTAGAAAACCCAAAAAACTCGGCCATGGGTATTTTTAGCCTTTTTCAAGCTCAAAATGGGTTATTTCTGATGATTTTCAGTTCTAAAACCGTCAAACCCAACTAGGAATGATCTGGTGGCCTAGAAAACCAAAAAAAACTCGGCCAGGAGGTTATTTTCAGCGATTTCCCTCTCATGGCCTAAAAAACGCAGGAACTCGGCCATGTGTCAGTTTTACCCATTTTCAACGTTTTCGGGGTCATTTTAAGCCCATTTTAGCCCAAAATGACTCATTTTCTCTCACCTTGTCCGAACTGGAACCAGAAATTTCGATTTCATCGGCATCAAAATACTCTAAGAATCGTTGAAAGCAGGACTCATCGGTTTCGCAGGTCCGAATGAATATAGTATCGAACTTGGTTTTCTTTTGAGGATCCATCATCAGATCTGTGAAATGTTTCAGTCTTCCTTGACCGATGAAAATTCGAGTTTTTGCTTCTTTGAACACATTCCTCATTCGGTTGAAAAGAGTCTTCCGGAAGTCACTGAATTTGAAGTCACAGGATTTAGACAAATCAGATCCCGAAATGCTATTTGATCGATACTGTCTGCACAGGTTCACAGAAATTGAAATTCTATAAATTTCCGATGTTTCCGTAAGCAGTTCAATCAAATCGTCGTCCGGATTCGAGTCAAATTCCCAATCGACACAAGTGCATCTAAAATACAATCGTGCGAATCGGCTCGAAAGAAGGCAGATAAGGATTCTGAAACATCGGGAATGCTTCAAATGAAAATGATAAATTCGAACTTACTTTGCTTTCGGATCCAAATAGTGCAGAAATAAATCCCTAAATGGGATGACGAAAAGGTGTCGAAACATCCTTCCACGTTCCAGTGTCAGACTCTTTGGATGGATTTCGAGACTCTGAAAATGTCAAAATTGGCTGAAACTGATCTAAAAGCGGTCGCAAATAGCCTAAAAATGGTATTAGATAGTCTGAAAATAGCCGAAATCGTCCAAAACGGCCCAAAATAGGCTTAAAACAGTCCAAAGTAGCCCGGCAAGTCTGGAAAAATTCATTTTTCGACATCAAAAATGGTCCGAAATGGTGTAAGATCAGACTGAAAAAGCTACAAAATGTTCATAAATAGTCCAAAAATGGTCAAAAACGGTCAAAAATCGGCTTTTTCAGAAAGTGCTCAGATGGCCGAGTGGGATTTTCGACGAAAAATTTGAATCTAGAGGTCGCGGGTTCGAACCCCACCGGGGACAATTTCTTTTTTAAATCTTTCATGTGGGTTTTCATGGGCGGGAAATTCAAAAATCGACATGACAATGTTCAGAAAAGTGTTTTAAAGAGATTTTTGGACAATTTCAGCCAAATTTTCAGCAAAAATTGGCTTCAAACTAGTCTAAAATGACCTGGAATGGTACGGAAACAGTCTAAAATAGGCCCAGAACAACCCGAAATAGCCTAAAATATGCCAAAAAAGTCAAAAATCGGCTTTTTCAGAAAGTGCTCAGATGGCCGAGTGGGATTTTCGACGAACAATTTGAATCTAGAGGTCGCGGGTTCGAACCCCACCGGGGACAATTTCTTTTTTAAATCTTTCATGGGGGTTTTCATGGGCGGGAAATTCAAAAATCGACATGACAATGTTCAGAAAAGTGTTTTTAAGAGATTTTTGGACAATTTCAGCCAAATTTTCAGCTAAAATTGGCTTCAAACTAGTTTAAAATGGCCTGGAATGATACGAAAATAGCCTAAAACAGGCTCAGAACAACTTTGAGAAAAATTTGAAATTTCGCAAAATTTCAAACTTGACCAATTTTTTTGAAAAATTTTTTTTGGGAAAACTTCCAAAAATTTCGAAATTTTTTTTTTTCAAAAATCGAAATTTTTAAATTTTTCTTGCAGAATAGTGCTTTTCAAGCCATTTTAGGTCGTCATATCAAATGTTATCAGAATCAGTCGACTTTGAAAATTTTCATTTTTTTTCAGGTTTTTCTTCGTTTTCGGCCTAGAAACCTCTACTAAAAGCCGTTTTTCAGCTCAAATCCCCTACCTCATCCTGCTTCTCCGGCAACGGCTTCTCCTTCTTCGGTTTCTCGTACAGAATATCCATATGTGCCAACTGCTTGATAATCTTCTTTCTTGAAATTTCGGAACCCAAAGATTCCGTCAACTTCTCCTTCAGAACATCCACAACGTCTTCAACGGATCCAGCCTCCTTCCATTCATCGTGCCACTTCTGAATATCGCCGACGGGGAGGACGGCGTCCATTCGGGAGCCTTCAGTGTTCTTCCATTCGGCTCCAAGAAGATCCAAACCGAATTCAATCAGTTTTTTGGCGATTTGTTTGCGTTGTCTAGAGCGCGACAGGCTGTGTTGGATGAAATCGAACACATCGACTCCTGGGAATTTTAGAATATTCGTTTTTCAAAATTTCTTGTTCGAAATTTTTAATTTTCAGAAATTCGAAAATTCCGATTTTCGAAATTACAGAATTTCAGAAAATTCAGATTTTGACAATTTTGAGAATTCCGGAATCTTCAGATTTTTAATAATTTGGAAAATCTGAATACCGTAAAACCTGTATTAGAAGGGCCCCTCTAATAGAAGGGCCCATGTAATAGAAGGACCTTCCGGAGGTACTTTGAAACAATAGAAGGGCCGGCCCTTCTAATACAGGTTTTACGGTATTCGGAATTTCGGAATATTCCAATTTTCGAACAAATTCAGATTTTCCATTTTCAATCAAGCGAAAATTTGGAAAATTAAAAGGAAAATCCGAAATTTCGAAAGTGGGCGGCGCTTAGATAGCCGATACCGTAATCCTTAAAGAAGCATGAACGTTTCGTAACTTTTTCTGGTCAAGATTTTCCATTTTTTCGACGAATTTTCATTGATTTCTAAGGGTTTTTGTCAACAAAAATCCGAAAAATCACAAAAATTACAAAGATTTTTCAAGAATTATATTTTTGATTTTTCGATGAATTTCAGCCATTTTTAGCTATTTTTCACAGAAAAATAAGAAAAAATGGCAATGAAACAACCAAAAAATCGTTCCGAGAATCATTAAAGTTAAGTTTTTATCTGAAAAAAAATTGTTGAAAATATGAATTTTTCCGATTTTTTTTCGATAATTTTCCTCCGATTTTTTGACTGGAACAGTTAAAAATCGATAAATTTGTGGACTTTCTTGTTCAACAAAAATTGAAAAAAGCACAAGAAAACCCGCTTTAAAACTATGAAAACTCGTTATCGGAAAATCGAGAAAATATACCAGAAAATTGTTATAAAAATATATGATTACGGTATCGGCTATCTAAGCTCCGCCCACTCTCGAATTTTTTGATTTTCCTTTTTCCATAGTTTCCCAATTTTTCGCTTGACTGAAAAATGAAAGTCTGAATTTGTTCGAAAATCGAAATATTCTGAGATTCCAATTTCTCAGATTTTCCAAGATTTTCCATCTGAATATTTCGAATTTCCAAAATTTTCGAAATCAGAATTTTCTGAAATTTCGCAAATCGGAATTTTCGAAATTCTGAAAATTCGAAATTCCGATAAGATGCTTCGAATTTTGTCAATCTGCTCACTTACCTCCTTCCCCTTCCACCGACTTATACTCATCATACAAATTCCTCAGCTCTGTCTCCAACTCCTCCGTCCAAACCTTGATATCCGCTTCCCGTGCTTCCGTATACGATCCATACCCATTATCAATCTCAAAACACTCCTTAGGCCCCTTCCAAAACAACGCTTCCACCGCCAAATCCGCTCCCATTTCCGCGAATTTCACAAAGAACTTTTCGAGCAAATGGAACCCAAATTGATAGAGTTCGAAGAGTGGGCTCGTCTTTCGAAGCTCTTTGGAGAGGTGCGAAAATTGTTCGTTGACTTTTTGGAAGATTTGAAATCGTGAAACTTGATAAAGTTTCACTGGCAGATTAATATCGAAGGCGATTCTATGGAGCATTTTGACTAGGGCTTGATTGAGTTCAATGGAGTTCTTTGAGAAGTCGTTGAGCAGGAAGACGTACCATTTGAGGACGTCTACATTGGCAAATTTGGAGATATACATTTTAAACTGAGAATCGTTTTCTGCGATTTTAGCCTCCGCTCTTCTCAGCGTATTTGCCACTTTCTTGAGGTCGAGCTTCAGGATCTTGTGAAGGTCTTCTAGTTCTCCCTCAGACCTGGCACTGTCAGTTCCGAAACTTCCATCATCCCAAATCTTTCTAGAAGCATGATAAAGCCCTACAGCCGCTGGAAAACCTCTAGCTCTTAGCGATCGCTGAATAGCGAGCTTTGCGAACTTCTTCTGAGTTTCTTCACTGATCCCTTCTAGCTGAGAATCGATTGGCTTCATTCCTTGGATCTCTGGAATCTCTTCGTTCAGAATTTGAAGAATCGTATCCTTAGATTCCTCCCATAACGAATCCAACGCCTCCGGTAACATTTCATCGAAAATCGATCGCTGATCATTTTCCTCCACGATTTTCTTCTGGTTCTTCCGAATTTTCACCTTCTTGGTGACCTTTTTCAACGCTCCAACTTTCACAAATCGCTCCACAAGTTTGATATAGTGATGAGTGGTTAGTACAAGCTCCCGCAGGAAGTTGTTGGAAAGTACAGTACTCGAAAACTTCTTGATGATAGAGATTGGCAGCTCTCGGTACTTCTCAACGTTGGTAATGTGCTCCAGTGCTTTTCGAGCCTTCTTCTTCTCTGATTCATCCTTTCCATGCTCCACGACGTATATGTGAAGGAGAACTAGTTCGTTGTAGGCTCCTAGGGCGTATTGGGCTTTTAGGCCGAAACTTTTGGCTTCAACGTCTTTTGGGGTCATGGCATTTTTGACGTATTCAGTGAGTTGGACGTTGTTCTCGTGGAAGGCTTCCATACCTGCAAAAGTGATGATTTTTTGGATAAATAGGTTTCGGAATTTTTGGAATTTTGGAATTTCCAAATTTTCGGAATTTCCTATTTTTCGGAATTTCTGAATTTTTGAAATCCAGAATTCCTGTAATTTTTCAATTGAACAAAAATTTTGAAATTCTAGATTTTTCTGATTTTTATTTGAAATCCAATTTTTCTGAAATCAAAAAAAATTCATTAGGGAAATTTTGAATTTTATGGAATTTCTGAAAATTGGTTTTTTCTACTTTTTCAGCAGAAAATCCTGAAAAAATTCGACAAAAAATGAGCCATTTTAAGCCAACTTAGGCCATTTTTTGGTTGGTGGCCTAGAAACCCAGAATCTCAAATTTCTAGGCCACTAATCCACAAAAACAATGAAAGATTCAAATTTGTCATTGAATTCCCGTGATTTTAAGCTCCATATTGACCTACTTCTGTAGAATTTAAGTTAGGTGGCATTTTTGTAAAAAAAAGCTACAGTAACCCGCGAATTTCAAGAGAAAAGCGGTCATGACTATTCTTGATTTGAATGAGAAATTTTCAGAAAATTCAAAAAAAAATATTTTTCACAAAATCGCTCTAATTTTGTTAGTTTTCACTCAATTTTTGAGATTTTTAGCTTAAAATATAGACAATTTCAAGGAGAATTTTCACCTGGAAATTTCGAAAAAAAAATGCCCACCTGTGCACTCAGAAACTCTCTCCAGAAGCGCGTCCATCTTCCCCATTCGCACAAACCGAAGAACGAATTTAACCATGAAGAAATAGTTGATTTGCGATGCCTTATGAATGACATTTCCTTGAACGAAAACCGTCGATTTCGCACTTTTCATGAGTCGATTGAAGCAAGTCTCAATGAGTCGAATAACCATATCCTTGAGCTTTTTTCGAACCTCACTTGATGCAAAATGAGTGTTCGTGTCGATTTCAAAAGGCCTTCGATTCCTGGCAATCCGTTCTTTAGCCTTTCTTTCATCGAGAAAATTGTGCTTTTCAACGTTTTGAATGGGTTTGAAGACCACTTGATTCGAATTTGAACTGATTCCTTTTAACATGAAGTCTTCCTCCGTTTTCTTCTTCTCGGCAGCAGAAATTTCAGATTCGCCCTCAGATTGTTTTGAGAGAGTTTCTGGACTCTGTTCCTTTAAAATGAGCGCAAAAATGTCTAGAATTGTAGTATGGAA
Source organism: Caenorhabditis nigoni (assembly GCA_027920645.1). NCBI lineage: Eukaryota > Metazoa > Nematoda > Chromadorea > Rhabditida > Rhabditidae > Caenorhabditis > Caenorhabditis nigoni. The sequence goes on along the minus strand of CP115867.1, from coordinate 16,574,006 downwards.
CTCTTTTTCTCTTGAGTGATTGGCGATATGCATCAAGGTCTTATCAATTCCAGACTCGAGAAACGCGAGAATCACTCTGTCATGATTACTATCTTCAATGCGAGTTCTGCGGCCTTCTGAAGTGTCTGGATCGGTTGAGAAGATGTATTTGATCAGTAGAACGATTCTCTTCACTACCAGCCGAAGACGTTCATCAAGATCGTCGAAATCGGTATCGATGAAGTAGGCGTCGATTTTTTTCTTGATGGCAACGAAGAAGTAGGCGTCGGTGAAGGCGTTTTTAGCGCGACGGAGATTTTCCTCGAGTTCCCAACACATCTTCCTTTGATCTTGATTTGTTGGAGGCTTTCCGCGCATTATGGAGATCGCTGGTTGGCAGAGTTTTACCATTAGTCTGAAAAAGATACCTTCTAATCATTGAAAATTTCGAATTTCAGATTTTCCAAAGATTTCAATTTTTACATTTTCGTGGGTCTGCTAATGTTTGTGGTGTGAGAAAATATTAGCATACCCACGAGACAAAGAGAACCTAAATTGGTCTGCTAATGTTTTCAAACCAACTTTTCTCTGCCAGGCCCTGGCACTATCAGTAAAGACCTACTGCTATTTACGGGGACCTACTGATATTTGGGGGCGATCTAGTGCGAGCGAAGCGAGCAGCAAATTTGTTTATAGTCAAATACTGTTACAAGGGGACCCTTACATGCTGACGACCTACTGATATTTAGGAATGTTCGCTTTTTTTTACATAAGGGGGTACCCTTATGTGAATTCAGTTTTTCTAAAAAAAATTTTGGCAAGGGGGACCCTTATGTGGTATGAACCTACTGTTATTTTGGAATTTTACCTACTGATATTTTGGTGACAAAACTTTCCGTGCCGGGGCCTGTTTCTCTGCGTCTCGTTGGTCTGCTAATTATTTAGCAAGCAAAAAACATTAGCAGACCTACGAGATGCAGAGAAAGTGGGTCTGTTTTCAAACCAACAGTGGGGATGTTTTCAAACCAACTTTCTCTGCGTCTCGTTGGTCTGCTAATTATTTAGCAAGCAAAAAACATTAGCAGACCTACGAGATGCAGAGAAAGTGGGTCTGCTAATGTTTTCAAACCAACTTTTCTCTGCGTCTCGTTGGTCTGCTAATTATTTAGCAAGCAAAAAACATTAGCAGACCTACGAGATGCAGAGAAAGTGGGTCTGCTAATGTTTTCAAACCAACTTTCTCTGCGTCTCGTTGGTCTGCTAATTATTTAGCAAGCAAAAAACATTAGCAGACCTACGAGATGCAGAGAAAGTGGGTCTGCTAATGTTTTCAAACCAACTTTTCTCTGCGTCTCGTTGGTCTGCTAATTATTTAGCAAGCAAAAAACATTAGCAGACCTACGAGATGCAGAGAAAGTGGGTCTGCTAGTGTTTTTGTCTCGCGAAAAAAAATACTTTTTAAGATTTCCCGTATTCATTTTCTTGTTTTTCGCTGTCGTTTTGAACTTTAGAATTCTATGTGCCTTTAATTCATTATTTTAGGGGATTTATCTCGATTTTTTGGATGCTTTTCATAGTTTTTTCCAGCTGAAAATCGAAAAAAAAACTTTGCAAATCATCCGAAAATTGAGAAAAAATGGCTTTCAGGGCAAGCAAAGTTCATTGCCAAAAATCCAGAAAAACTCGCAAAAATGGGCTTTTTTGGCCGAATATTCCAAATTTTACGAATTTTCGAAATTCCAATCCAACGAACCTAATAGCGATGTCAAATTCATCGTCACTCAAATCCTCACACTTCACCATTGGCACCAGACCCTGCTCGATCAAATTATGTCGTCCGCATTCAATTCGGGCGCCGTAGTCCTCGCCATCGTCTCGTAGATATTGAATCAGGTCGCGGATGGTTTCTGAAAAATGGAAATTTTATAAGGTTGTCTCTGCGTCTCCACTTAATATGTGCTGTTAAGGCTTGTCGCTTCGCGTTTTCTACCGTATTCAGACTGCAAAGAATACTCTCTAACCTTTTTTTTCTCAGACAGCGATAATAGAGAAATAAGAGAAGACGTCACAAAATCCCCTATTCTTAAGAGGATCAAAAACTCGATTTTTGGCATAATTTTACAGATTTTCAGCTTTAAAGATTCTTTTTTTTTCAATTTTCAGATATGTTAGAATCCTTGAAACCTCAAAATTCCAGAATTCCAGATTTTCGAAAATTTAGAATTATATAACTCCAGAATGTCCAGAAATTCTGCAATTTTTTTTCAATTTCTGAACTTCTGACTTCTAAAACTTTAGAATCTCAGAATCCCAAAAATCCAAATTTCCAGAATTTCAGATATAGAAATTTCCCGATTTTTTAGATTTCAAAAGACTTTTTATTTTCGAATTTCCGGTTGGTATATTTCAGAGCTTAAAAATTGAAATTTCTAATTTTCAGACTCCCCAAATCTCAAAATTTCAGGATTTGAAGTGTCAAATTTCCCAAAAGTCAAGATTTCCAGAATGTCATAATGGTAGAAAATCTCAAATTCTAAGATCTCCAGATTTTCAGACTTCTAGATTCTCAAAATTTCAGGATCTAAGAATCACGAAACTCCGAAATTTTAGTTTTCCAGAATTTCAGAATTCTAGAATAGCAAGTTTCTAAAAATCCGCGGAATTCTCAGATTTTCTAAATTTCAGAGAATTTTTGACTTCTAGAATCAGAAACCACAAATTTCGATTTCCAGAATATCAAAATCCTAAATTCTGAGATCACCAGATTTTCAGACTTCCAGAATCCCAAATTTTTAGATTTCCAAAATTTCAGACTTTCGAAATTCCAGATTTCCAGAAGTCTAGGTTCCTAGCTCAAACGATTTTCGGTTTGTAACTCTGTTCATAGACAAGCTACAGTAATCCAGTCGGGTTCATTTTGTGGGAATTTTCGAGTTTTATCATATCTAATTAAGTTATTTTTGGGCCAATTTCCGGAAATTCGAAAAAATAACTCACTGCTATGCGCGTGCATCCTGCTCATCTCCACATTCATCTGAGCCCGATTCTGTTGACTCTTCTCTTGTTTCCTCTTCCCAAACTTCTTCTCCAACGCCTCCTTGGCTTCTCTCAACCTCTGACCAACGTCTCTCTCCGATTCCAACGCCGACGAGATCTGTCGAATGTTCTGACTCTCTGTCAACATCTCATTAATTGTGGCCTGCATCGACGCTATCTGCTCTTTCGTCTCCTGTACCATCATCACCTGCAGCTCCAACTCCCGTCCCGTCGCCACGTCATCAGCCGATTGGGCCGCTTGCTCTTTTCGGAACTGAAAAAATAACTTGAATTGACTGAAAATGGTCTGAAAATAATTTAAAAAGGCCTATAAGTGGCCTGAATTATTTGGAAACGGCTGAAAACAGCCCAAAAAAACTAAAAATTGCCTGAAATTAGTCCAAAATCGACTTTTTCAAAAAATTGCTTGCATGGCGGAGTGGGATTTTCTGAAAAAAATTTGGATCTAGGGGTTCTTGGTTCGACTCCCACCGGTGACAATTTGTTTTTGAAACCTTCTTTCGGGGTTTTCAAAAGCGGGGAGATCGAAAATCGCAATGAAAATGTTCAGAAATGAGTTCTAAGAGAAGTTTTGGACTATTTTCAGCCGAAATCCCACTCGGCTAATGATCCTTTTTAGGCCACTTCAGGGTATTTTAGGTCAATTTTGGATCATTTTAGGCCAAATTCAAGCCTTTGTTAGACAATTTTCTGGCCTAAAATCGCTTTTTTGACCAATTTCAGACATTTTTTCAACATTTTTGGGTCATTTTCGACTTGAATCCGGGTAGTTCTGGGCTGGTTTAAGACAGTTTCAGGCCATTTGGGTCAATTAAGCCTAGTTTGAGCCTTTTAAAACCCATTTCAGCCAATTTTGGCCGTTGTAGACCTATTTCAGCCTAATTTCAGCATAATTTCAGCCTATTTCCAGCATATTCTCTCTTACCTCATCCCGAATCTCGATCAGCTCCGCTTCGACCTTCTGAATCACAAATTTGTACAAGTCCTCGCGCTTCGGGAGCAATTCAGATGACGTCTTCTTCTGGTCCTTTGATTCCTCTCCTTCCCAACTGTCTTCTTCTTCTTTTTGCTCTTTTGGCTCCGACTCTTTAAGCTCCAGATCGTCTTCCACCTCCTGAATTCGTCCCTCTAGCTTTTCCAGCTCTGTTGGATTTTGGGATTCTGATTCCTGACAATCCAGAACGACGTCTTCTGGAGCTTCTTCTGGAGCAGTGTCTTCTGGAGCCTCCTTCGATTCCTCCTGACACGTCTCACAGCAACTCTCCTGACTGGAATTTGATGCGAATACATCCTTCGAAACGGGTTCTTCTAGATCTTCATAATTCTGAAGACGTCGCGCTTTTTTTTTGGCTTAGATTTTCTAGGCCATGACCTAGATTTTTGGATTTTCTAGGCCATGACCTAGATTTTTGGATTTTCTAGGCCATGACCTAGATTTTTGGATTTTCTAGGTTATGACCTAGATTTTGGGATTTTCTAGGTTATGACCTAGATTTTGGGATTTTCTAGGTTATGACCTAGATTTTGGATTTTCTAGGCCATGACCTAGATTTTTGGATTTCCTATGCCATGACCTAGATTTTTGGATTTTCTAGGCCATGACCTAGATTTTGGATTTGCTAGGCCATGACCTAGATTTTTGGATTTTCTAGGCCACGACCTAGATTTTGGATTTTCTAGGCCATGACCTAGATTTTTGGATTTTCTAGGCCACGACCTAGATTTTGGATTTTCTAGGCCATGACCTAGATTTTTGGATTTCCTATGCCATGACCTAGATTTTTGGATTTTCTAGGTCATGACCTAGATTTTGGATTTTCTAGGCCACGACCTAGATTTTGGATTTCCTATGCCATGACCTCGATTTTTGGATTTTCTAGGTCATGACCTAGATTTTGGGATTTTCTAGGTTATGACCTAGATTTTGGATTTCCTATGCCATGACCTAGATTTTTGGATTTTCTAGGTCATGACCTAGATTTTGGATTTTCTAGGCCACGACCTAGATTTTGGATTTCCTATGCCATGACCTCGATTTTTGGATTTTCTAGGCCATGACCTAGATTTTTGGATTTCCTATGCCATGACCTAGATTTTTGGATTTTCTAGGCCATGACCTAGATTTTGGATTTTCTAGGCCATGACCTAGATTTTTGGATTTTCTAGGTTATGACCTAGATTTTGGGATTTTCTAGGTTATGACCTAGATTTTGGATTTTCTAGGCCATGACCTAGATTTTTGGATTTTCTAGGCCACGACCTAGATTTTGGATTTTCTAGGCCATGACCTAGATTTTTGGATTTCCTATGCCATGACCTAGATTTTTGGATTTTCTAGGTCATGACCTAGATTTTGGATTTTCTAGGCCACGACCTAGATTTTGGATTTCCTATGCCATGACCTAGATTTTTGGATTTTCTAGGTCATGACCTAGATTTTGGATTTTCTAGGCCACGACCTAGATTTTGGATTTCCTATGCCATGACCTAGATTTTTGGATTTTCTAGGTCATGACCTAGATTTTGGATTTTCTAGGCCACGACCTAGATTTTGGATTTCCTATGCCATGACCTCGATTTTTGGATTTTCTAGGCCATGACCTAGATTTTTGGATTTCCTATGCCATGACCTAGATTTTTGGATTTTCTAGGCCATGACCTAGATTTTGGATTTTCTAGGCCATGACCTAGATCTTTGGGTTTTCTAGGCCATGACCTAGATCTTTGGATTTTCTAGGCCATGACCTAGATTTTTGGATTTCCTATGCCATGACCTAGATTTTTGGATTTTCTAGGCCATGACCTAGATTTTGGATTTTCTAGGCCATGACCTAGATCTTTGGGTTTTCTAGGCCATGACCTAGATCTTTGGATTTTCTAGGCCACGACCTAGATATTCGGATTTTCTACTGTAGTTTTCGACTTCTTGACTTCCTTTTTGGACTATTTTCATAGTTGCCAGCGGGCCGGCCCGGGCAGATGGCGGGCCGGCTGATAACTTTTCCCTAGAACACGATTTTCAGACGGTTTTGGTACCAAATGATAAATCTCGACAGGGCCCATCACGCCTATACCATTTCAGCCGGGCTTCGGTCCAACAACATGTCGAAAAATGTGTTTGAATGGCAAAAAATCTGCTTTTTGTCAAACTGGTCGAAAATTGTCACTCAAACACATATTTCGACATGTTACCGGACCGGTATCTGGCTGAAATGATATAGACTTGATGGGCCCTGTCGAGATTTATCATTTGGTACCAAAACCGTCTGAAAATCTTGTTCTAGGGAAAAGTTATCAGCCGGCCCGCCATCTGCCCGGGCCGGCCCGCTGGCAACTATGACTATTTTCAGCCCATTTTCAGCCTTTTTTCCACAAGAAACTCACATCAGAATCATTCTGATTCGAATTTTCCGAATTTTTTTTATTTTTCTAGGCCATGACCTAGATTAGGATTACTGTAGTTTTCCACACTCTTTGACATATTTTGGGCCATTTTCACAGCCAATTTTTCAGTATAAAATACGACTTAAAAAAAAGAAACTCACATCTGAATCGTTCGGATTCGAATTTTCGGGTGGTCCCAGCATTTTTTGGGGCGATTTTAACTGAAAAAAATAGGTTAAAAATTGCGGATTTTCAACGAAAAAAAATAGGCAAAAAGAAGATTGGTTTGAGGATGAGCAATCGGAAAAACAAGCAATTTTCAGCAGTTTTTATAGATTTTTGGACCATTTTAAACGGCTTTTTATGATTTTTGGGGCGGTTTCTCATCAATTTTCCGATGATTTTCAGATCATTTTCACCCAGTTTCTAGCCATTTTCCAACCAAATTTGAATCATTTTCTGTCAATTTTTTTTATAATTTTTGACACCCAAAAAGCCCCATCACATTTCCATCCACATGCCTCTCTTCTTGAAAATGCCTCAAACAAGTTACAAAACCCCCCGAAAACTAAGATTTTAATCTTTTTTTTTGGTTTTGGCAGAGATTTCTAAAAAAGATAACATCCCGAAACCGAAAACATAAAGAAGAAGCTAGTTAGCAAAAGTTTCATTTTGTTCCTTTGAAACATTGTCTAGACGGAAAACTACAGTATTCCATTGCTACAGTAATTCCCTCAAAGTCTCAAGACCAATTTTCATGATATAAAGATCAATTTTTGACCATCTTTTTCTCACTTTTCGTTGATTTTCATGATTTTTAGTCAATTTTTTTTTCAAATTTGGACCATTTTTAACCTCGAAATCCGCTCCAATTCCATTTAAATTCCTATTTTCCAACCCAAATAAGTTGCAAAACGAAGATTTTAATTTTTTTTTTGGTTTGACAGATTTCGAGAAAAGATAGAATCTAAAAACCCCGAAAACATGAAGAAGACTAGTTCTAGAGAAAGAACTACAGCAATCCTTTGAAAACTACAGTGTTCCCAGCTACAGTAATCTAACAGTATTCTGATCAGTTTTCATCACCCAGGACTACAGTACCCTCTTTCTACAGTAATCCCCCAAACCCCTTTTTGGAAGACGATAATCTACAGTATTCCAGATACAGTTATCCCCTTCAAAATTGGTTTAAACTACTGTCACCCTCACTACAGTAATCCCTTGAAAACTGTAGTATTCAATCTACAGTAATCCTATAGTATTCCTGCCCAACTTTTGTTTGCAACAACTACAGTATCTTGCCAACCCTAAGCCTCTTAAAATCGGTCTGAACTACCGCATCTCTCTGGAAGACCGAAGATTACAGTAACCCTTTCTACAGTAATCCAAAAATCAAGATTGGTTTGAACTACCGTATTCTCACTTCCCCGCAACCCCATTCAAACTACCGTAGCCCCCAAAGTGGTCCCCACCCATTCAACGAACCATCATAACTACCGTAATCCTACTATTCCTAATCGACTTCTTCTTTCTAAAAAGGTCCCTGAAACCGTCTTCCAAAGGGACGCAAGACTTAGAAGACGTGGAAGTTATCGCATGCATCCAAAAATTTGCATTTCACAGGAATCTGGGTGCTCAAGTCTTTGTGAAATTTGAATTTCTGGGAGTATGCGCCTTTAAAGATTACGGTAGAATCTCCCGTGAAGTCGATTGTTACAGTAATCCTATATACTGAAAAATCAAAAATCTAGAAGCTAAAATCGATTATTTTAAGAGATCCAGAGAATGGTCTGGAACTACAGTAATCTAGCCATCCACTAACCGTGGGACTGCTCCGCAAGCATAGAACTACAGTAATCGCTCTAGGCTAGTTTACGGTAACCTTGGGGTTCCTGATTGGACCATACCAAAGGTGTGCTTCTCGAGTATACGGTAGCTCCGGATTCTGAGGATGTTCCGTTTTTCGGGAACTGCAGTAATCCTTCAAATTGTGAGAGATGCAGAGCAACTACCGTAATATGTAGTAAATGCCACCGTAACCCAGCTATCCAAGCTTCAAAATTCTTCTGACCAAAACTACAGTAATTCCTACCATTTATACGGTTAGTTACGCTCTCATGTCTTCCCGGATAACTAGGTTACGGTAGCTTTGGGTTTCCAAAACTACAGTAATCCCCAATTTCCTCAGGCAATCGACGCATCAAAAACGGCAATTTGCGAGACGGATACATTCATCGGTCAACAAGTTCTATGTAGTTTCGAAGAGAAGAGAGACGAAGAGACGTAAGAGAGATCAGACGAATGTTCTGGAATCTTCTATCTTATCAATTCCAGACCATGTGATAGTGATTCACTTCAACATTACTCGGATTTCGATGATTTCGAACGAGAGAACGAGCTGGATTCGAATTTCACGAATTGGACGATTCTATTCGCCAGAAGAGATCCCATCGCGCGATTTATCGCACATTTTATGGATTATTGTGTTAGGGTAGCTCTAGAAAATGGCTCTTTTCTAGCTAGAAAATTGTCAAAAACTTATTTTCAGAGAAGCGCCTGTTTCCATCGCCGTCTGGATCTTCGTTGTTTCCTGAACAACATCTACACGGAAATTGAAAAGATTCGTGCTGGAAATGTTACAGTAACCGAGGACGAGCTCAAATATGTCCCCCAAAACTGGTTCTGTCGAATGGAGACCAAGAATCAGCGATTTGAACTTCTCGACTATTCGCTCTGCGCGAATCCAACGAATCCAGAGTATGCCGAGGCGAAGGTACAGTAATCCTGACTCAAAATTCACGAGTTTTGACTCAAAATCGAGGTAGAATGCACCGCTTTCAGCTTGAAATCGTTGTAAAAGGTACTGAGAACCTTCTAGAGCCGGATTAGTCCGTCTTCAGGAACTAGGAACAGTGCCGACCGCGGTCTGGGCCGTGGACCAATACGGTAGCTCAAAATTGAGACATTTATAGGTCCAAACTACAGTAAGCTGACTCAAATTTCACGAATTTTTGGCTTGTAAAGACTCTGAAAATGCCGTTAATCTCCTTTTTGGGACCACAATTGGTAATTTTGAGCGAAAAGGATTACTGTAGATTGATTCTAAGTCATTGGAACGTAGAACGAACGATAGACATAGTCTGGTACAGTAATCTTGACTTGAAATTCACGATTTTTGCTTAAAATGGAGCTAAAATTCTCCGTTTTGAGCTTAACCTCGTCGAAAAACCCGTTCTAGGCAGTCAGACCCTTCTAGAACCGCTTGAGACCGCCAAAACCTCGGTTGCCGCGGTCTAGGCAGCTAGGCCGCCAGGTCTAGGCCACAGTATATTAATCAGCTGATTAGCTACACCGTTAAAGCTTTTTCAGTGCTTTCTGATTAGCTAAACGGTTAGGAACACCGCCAAGGCATTTCAGTACTATGCTGGGATTGATAGATTATTGTAGCTTGAGCTCAAAAATCCCGTTTCGTACCAAATTCTGGCCTAAAAGTTCTCCATTTTTCATTAAAAACACCCAAATTTCCACCCGAACCCTCCCAAAATTTCAGAGACCCAACGCCGATGAGATATTTGCTGAAAATGTGTCGTCCTACGAGAAAATCCAGAAATTCTACACCGTATTCTTGCATAGCCGACCGGATGTGTTGGATTAATTCGTAAACGTATTATTGGGATTATTTGATGCTGAAAATGCCTCTTCCAGAGCTGAAAGTCGCCGGAGCTGGAGATTATAAAGAGGGATGGAAATAGGGTTTTTTTGAACTTTTTTGGAATAATAAATTTGTTGATTATTCCTGATTTATTGTCTGAAAAGTAGAAAATTCCAGAATTTCAGAGCTCAAATCAGAGAAACCGACTAGAACTACAGTATTCGGTAGTAAAACCGTAATCTAGCAATGCGTAGGCATCAATAACCGTGTAGCTGCTCAACAAGCATAGAACTACAGTAATCCCGTTCAAAGGGAATAGCTAGGTGACGGTGCCTTTGGGGTTCCTGATTGGACCATTCAAAAGGTGTGCTTCACGAGCGGAGTACGGTACTTTCCGGATACGGTAGCTCCGGAGATTCCGAGAAAACGATCATATTTCGTTTTTCGGGAACTACCGTAATCCCTCTTGTAAGGAACTTGAGAGACCAAGAACTACAGTAATTCCTCCCATCCATAGCTACACGGTTAGTGAAGCTCTCAGGGCTTGCCGCATAGCCAGGTTACGGTAGCTTTGGATTTCAAAACTACAGTAATCCCCAATTCCCTCAGGAAATCGACGAATCAAAAACGGCAATTTGCGAGACGGATACATTCATCGGTCAACAAGTTCTATGTAGTTTTACAAAGCCTGGAATTTTCAAATTTGGCGTGAATTTGAAATTTTCATAAAATCTAGAAATTTCCAGAAGTTTTTCTACAAATTTCAGCTGAATTTTTCCAGTTTTCGACTTCAAATTGACAATTTTTCGAAGATTTTCAGCTCATTTCCCTTCTAAAAACCTTCTAATCTCTATGTCACCACAAATTTCGGGAATTGATACAAAAAGAGAAATAGCTAGTTAGCCTCTTTGTTTAATTGAACAGCCTTTTTTCTGGAGGAAAAAAAAAACTACAGTATTCTAGCTACAGCAGCCTCCAAGAGCCACAGTAACCCTACAGTAATCTCCATGTGGACGACAGAAACTACAGTATTCTAGCTACAGTAACCTCCAATAGCCACAGCACCCCTACAGTAATCTCCATGTGGACGACATAAACTACAGTATTCTAGCTTTCTAGCTACAGTACTACCGTATCCAAGAAACCCATTTTGGTAGACGAAAAGCTGCAGTATTCTGGCTACAGTAACCTCCAAGAGCCACAGTACCCCTACAGTAATCTCCATGTTGACGACAGAAACTACAGTATTCTAGCTTTCTAGCTACAGTACTACCGTATCCAAGAAACCCATTTTGGTAGACGAACAGCTGCAGTATTCCAGCTACAGTAACCTCCAAGAGCCACAGTACCCCTACAGTAATCTCCATGTTGACGACAGAAACTACAGTATTCTAGCTTTCTAGCTACAGTACTACCGTATCCAAGAAACCCATTTTGGTAGACGAAAAGCTGCAGTATTCTAGCTACAGTAACCTCCAAGAGCCACAGTACCCCTACAGTAATCTCCATGTGGACGACAGAAACTACAGTAATTCTACAGTATTCCTTCTCAACTTGTCTCTCCAAAGGAATCTACAGTACCCCGTCCTATAGTAATCCTCATAAGAATTGGTCTGAACTACCGTAATCCCTACTATAATAATCCGACAGTATTCATGCTCAACTTTTATTTCCGAAGGAATCTACAGTGCGCGTCATAAGTATAGCGCCCCCCTCAGAAAATAGGTTTCCAGAGTTCCTGTATCAGATAGGAAAAATGTGTTCACACCATTCGAACAAACGTCTAAGGAAACCTGAATGTGAAAATTCTAGTTTCCATCGGTAGCGTTCGTTCTGATCTACACCCTAAACATCAGAAATGCACCGCGTCAAAAGTATAGCGTGTTTTGGGGTTTTGGCCTCGTAATCACCAGATATCGGTACGAAAACTCTTTTTTGTGCTGGATATCTAATTATCAGCAGGTTTTCATACTTTTGTGGAAAAATGAAGCGTCTGACTTAGTTGGATCATGGATAAATCAGCGGTTCAGTCATCAAAACTTTTACTGCTGCCCAGATAGCTAAATTCGTTGATTCCAAATTGGAGAATAGCCTAAATAACATTTTTCAACGTGCTTGTTATTCTAAAAACATTTTTGACCCATCTCTGCTATCCGCAACGTCTGAACCGATGCCTTGTTCCGAACTCCACCTCGGCAGCCATCCCATCCACCAGCTTCCGACGCCGGGAAAATTTTTTCTGGGGCATTCCAGACTTCGAAAACACTCTACTGGCTCCCTTCTAGTTTTCCGAGTCAATAGAATCTCGATAACATCATCTGTTGGGCTGATTAGCTTGTGACAGATCAGCGAAAAGATCAGCAAATAGAATGCGTCTGTTTTGAGAGTACAAAAGTGAGATCCTTCTCAGTTTCTAATCGAGAAATAGTCAAAACAACTCCATATGTGTTTTTTTGCGATTCTTAGAACAACACATTCACAGAATACCAGATATCATTTTGAACTTTGGAATGAAGGTAATCCCGAACAAAGAACGCTCCAACAGAGAAGCTGTTCTAGCACGTATCGACTTGGAAAACTAGAAGGAACCCAGCAGAGTGGATTCGAAGTCTGGAATGCCCCAGAAAAAATTTTCCCGGCGTCGGAAGCTGGAGGATGGGATGGCTGCCGAGGTGGAGTTCGGAACAAGGCATCGGTTCAGACGTTGCGGATAGCAGAGATGGGTCAAAAATGTGTTTAGAATAACAAGCACGTTGAAAAATGTTATTTAGGCTATTCTCCAATTTGGAATCAACGAATTTAGCTATCTGGGCAGCAGTAAAAGTTTTGATGACTGAACCGCTGATTTATCCATGATCCAACTAAGTCAGACGCTTCATTTTTCCACAAAAGTATGAAAACCTGCTGATAATTAGATATCCAGCACAAAAAAGAGTTTTCGTACCGATATCTGGTGATTACGAGGCCAAAACCCCAAAACACGCTATACTTTTGACGCGGTGCATTTCTGATGTTTAGGGTGTAGATCAGAACGAACGCTACCGATGGAAACTAGAATTTTCACATTCAGGTTTCCTTAGACGTTTGTTCGAATGGTGTGAACACATTTTTCCTATCTGATACAGGAACTCTGGAAACCTATTTTCTGAGGGGGGCGCTATACTTATGACGCGCACTGTACAGTACCCCTTGTTCCAACAGTTACCCCTTTCAAAATTGGTCTAGACTACCGTATCCAAGAAACCCATTTTGGTAAACGAAAAGCTGCAGTATTCCAGCTACAGTAACCTCCAAGAGCCACAGTACCCCTACAGTAATCTCCATGTTGACGACAGAAACTACAGTATTCTAGCTTTCTAGCTACAGAACTACCGCATCCAAGAAACCCATTTTGGTAGACGAAAAGCTGCAGTATTCTAGCTACAGTATCCCAATCCACTCGAAATTGGTCTCAACTACCGTATTCTAACTTCCCCGCAACCCCATTCAAACTACCGTAGCCCCCAATGTGGTCCCCTTCGATCCAACGAATCATCATAACTACCGTAATCCTACTATTCCTAATCGACTTCTTCTTTCTAAAAAGGTCCCTGAAACCGTCTTCCAAAGGGACGCAAGACTTAGAAGACGTGGAAGTTATCGCATGCATCCAAAAATTTGCATTTCACAGGAATCTGGGTGCTCAAGTCTTTGTGAAATTTGAATTTCTGGGAGTATGCGCCTTTAAAGATTACGGTAGAATCTCCCGTGAAGTCGGTTGTTACAGTAATCCTATATACTGAAAAATCAAAAATCTAGAAGCTAAAATCGATTATTTTAAGAGATCCAGAGAATGGTCTGGAACTACAGTAATCTAGCCATCCACTAACCGTGGGACTGCTCCGCAAGCATAGAACTACAGTAATCGCTCTAGGCTAGTTTACGGTAACCTTGGGGTTCCTGATTGGACCATACCAAAGGTGTGCTTCTCGAGTATACGGTAGCTCCGGATTCTGAGGATGTTCCGTTTTTCGGGAACTGCAGTAATCCTTCAAATTGTGAGAGATGCAGAGCAACTACCGTAATATGTAGTAAATGCCACCGTAACCCAGCTATCCAAGCTTCAAAATTCTTCTGACCAAAACTACAGTAATTCCTACCATTTATACGGTTAGTTACGCTCTCATGTCTTCCCGGATAACTAGGTTACGGTAGCTTTGGGTTTCCAAAACTACAGTAATCCCCAATTTCCTCAGGCAATCGACGCATCAAAAACGGCAATTTGCGAGACGGATACATTCATCGGTCAACAAGTTCTATGTAGTTTCGAAGAGAAGAGAGACGAAGAGACGTAAGAGAGATCAGACGAATGTTCTGGAATCTTCTATCTTATCAATTCCAGACCATGTGATAGTGATTCACTTCAACATTACTCGGATTTCGATGATTTCGAACGAGAGAACGAGCTGGATTCGAATTTCACGAATTGGACGATTCTATTCGCCAGAAGAGATCCCATCGCGCGATTTATCGCACATTTTATGGATTATTGTGTTAGGGTAGCTCTAGAAAATGGCTCTTTTCTAGCTAGAGAATTGTCAAAAACTTATTTTCAGAGAAGCGCCTGTTTCCATCGCCGTCTGGATCTTCGTTGTTTCCTGAACAACATCTACACGGAAATTGAAAAGATTCGTGCTGGAAATGTTACAGTAACCGAGGACGAGCTCAAATATGTCCCCCAAAACTGGTTCTGTCGAATGGAGACCAAGAATCAGCGATTTGAACTTCTCGACTATTCGCTCTACGCGAATCCAACGAATGGGGGTAAAAAAGATACAGTAATCCTGACTCGAAATTCACGATTTTTGCTTAAAATGGCGCTAAAATGCTCAATTTTGAGCTTAGAATCGTCGAAAAACCATTCCAGGCAATTAGAACCTCCTAGAGGTGCAGCAAACCGTTTAGGAACAGCTGACCGCGGTCTAGGCCGTGGACCGAAAATTGAGATGTTTCTAGCTCCAAACCAATCGATTACAATAATCCCGACTCAAATTTCACGATGTTTGGCTCAAAATGAAGCTAAAATGCTCCATTTGAGCTTAAAGGAGGATTCCGGGCAAAATGAGTTTAGGGTTCAATCGATGCAAAATTGCATGCTGATTCCGAATATCACAATAAAAACGCTCAAAAATGCTTCTGAGTCTCAAAAAACGTCATCAAAGTTGCAAAAAAGTTATCCCTCGTGGCCTAACTTTTCACGTAAACAGTGCAAAAATTGAAATCCACGTGGAAAATCGACAAAAGTTCGGCCACGAGGGATAACTTTTTGTAACTTTGACGGCGTTTTTTGAGCTTTAGCGGCATTTTTGAGCATTTTCATTGTGATATTCGGAATCAGCATGAAATTTTGCATCGATTGAACCATAAACTCATTTTGCCCGGAATCCTCCTTTAATATCGTCGAAAAGCTGTTCTAGGTCGTATTAGACCGTCTTAAGGACCTTTAGGACCGTGCCAACCGCGGTCTCGGTCGTGTGCCTTGAGTCAAACCATTAGCTCAGGAATCAAGACATTTATAGATTCAAACTACAGTAATCCTGGTACAAATGTCACGATTTTTGGCTTAAAATGAAGGGATTTTTCCTCCAAAACATCGCCAAACTCTATTTTTGAAAACTTCAAATTGCAATGTTTTTAAAAGTCCCATTTCCCACTTAACTCTGGGCCAAATTTGTCAATTTTTCTATCAAAAGTCCCGCAAACTCTCCCAAAATTCCAGAGACCCAACGCCGATGATATATTCGCTGACAATATGTCCACCTACGAGAAAATCCACTTCAAGACTTTTTTCGAACACTTCAATATTTGGGATAACTGTAGTTGGAAACCCAAGAAGAAGAGGAGAAGTTTTACCGTAACCTTTAAAGGCGCATGCTCTCAGAAATATGCATTTTGAGCAGTTTATCACTAAGAAATTCTAATTTCCGGGAGTATGCGTCTTTAAAAAGACCTCTCCGGCTTATGCAAAGACGATTGTTACAGTATCCCAGCTACAATAGTCCGATACATAGAAATATCGATCCGTTCAGAAACTCAAATCAGTGATAAGGGGATTTTGAGAGACCCACAGAATCGTCTGGAACTACAGTTATCAAAAGTACCATAGCCATAAGGCACCACTAGACATGTAGCTACTCAGAACTACAGTAATCCCTATGAAAGTGAACAGCTAGGTTACGGTAGTCTTGGGGTTCCGGATGGACCATACGTGGATTACTGTAGTTCTAGGTCTCCAAAGTTCCTCTCAAAGATCACGGTGTGCTACTCGAGCGGATTACGGTACTTTCCAGATACGGTAGCTCCGGATTCCGAGAAAAGGATCATATCCCCTTTTTCGGAAACTACCGTAATCACTCCAATTTTGTGAGATGCTGATCAGCTACAGTATGTAACAGAAGCCACCGTAACCCAGCTATCCAAGCTTCAAAATTTTACTGACCAAAACTACAGTAATCCCTTTTGAAGTGATCTTGAGAGATTTAGAACTACAGCAGAGTTGTCAGGAAGTGAAATTTTTGAACTCGGAAGTAGGAAGTCGGAAGTAGGAAGTAAAATTTTATTTCCGGAAGTCGGAAGTCGGAAGTGAAAAAAGCACGGAAGTAGGAAACCGGAATTAGGAAGTCGAAATTAAACTTTCAAAAATCGGGCTATTTTGGTAGCCTGCGGTTGTTTCGGACCATCGTTTATGTTATTCGCGTTAATTTCGGCAATTTTTTGGATTTTTCTGATCGAAAATGAACAAAATTCGCAATTTTTCTGCAAAAATTCGTTGGTGACATTCGAGAATGAGAAGTCGGAAATAAAGTGCGTTTTCCGGAAGTCGAAAGTCGGAAGTAGGAAGTAAAATTACTAACTCGGAAGTCGAAAGTCGGAAGTCGGAAGTAGGAATTCCTGACATCTCTGAACTACAGTAATCCCTCCCGTTCATAGCTACACGGTTAGTAACGCTCTCATGGCTTCACGGATAACTAGGTTACGGTAGCTTTGGGTTCCCAAAACTACAGTAATCCCCAATTCGCTCAGGCAATCTGTTTGTTTGAAGCTACAGTAACCTCTCTTAAGGGAAACTTGAGACCCAAACAGAACCGTCTAGAACTACAGTAACTCATAGCTACACGGTTAGTAACCTTTTTAGGGCTTCGCTAGGTTACGGTAGCTTTCAAAACTACAGTAATCTTCCCAGGCAATCGACGCATCAAAAAAGGCAATTTGTGAGACGGATACATTCATTGGTCAACAAGTTCTATGTAGTTTTGAAGAGAAGAGAGATGAAGAGACGTAAGAGAAGACAGAGAGAATGTTCTGGAATCTTCTATCTTATCAATTCCAGATCATGTGATAGTGATTCACTTCAACATTACTCGGATTTCGATGATTTCGAACGAGAGAACGAGCTGGATTCGAATTTCACGAATTGGACGATTCTATTCGCGAGAAGAGATCCCATCGCGCGATTTATCGATCATTTTATGGATTATTGTGTTAGGTTAGCTAGCTAGAAAATTGTCAAAACCCTATTTTCAGAGAAGCCCGCGCCTGTTCCTTCTCAACTTGTCTCTCCAAAGGAATCTACAGTAGCCCTTCCTATAGTAATCCTCTTAAGAATTGGTCTGAACTACCGTAATACCTACTATAATAATCCGACAGTATTCATGCTCAACTTTTATTTCCGAAGGAATCTACAGTACCCTTTGTTCCAACAGTCACCCCTTTCAAAATTGGTCTAGACTACCGTATCCAAGAAACCCATTTTGGTAGACGAAAAGCTGCAGTATTCTAGCTACAGTATCCCAATCCACTCGAAATTGGTCTCAACTACCGTATCCTCACTTCCGCGAAACCCCATTCAAACTACCGTAGCCCCCAATGTGGTCCCCTTCGATCCAACGAATCATCATAACTACCGTAATCCTACTATTCCTAATCGACTTCTTCTTTCTAAAAAGGTCCCTGAAACCGTCTTCCAAAGGGACGCAAGACTTAGAAGACGTGGAAGTTATCGCATGCATCCAAAAATTTGCATTTCACAGGAATCTGGGTGCTCAAGTCTTTGTGAAATTTGAATTTCTGGGAGTATGCGCCTTTAAAGATTACGGTAGAATCTCCCGTGAAGTCGGTTGTTACAGTAATCCTATATACTGAAAAATCAAAAATCTAGAAGCTAAAATCGATTATTTTAAGAGATCCAGAGAATGGTCTGGAACTACAGTAATCATCCACTAACCGTGTAGCTGCTCCGCAAAGCCTAGAACTACAGTAATCCCTCTAAGCTAGTTTACGGTAACCTTGGGATTCCTGATTGGACCATACCAAAGGTTTGCTTCTCGAGTATACGGTAGCTCCGGATTCTGAGGATGTTCCGTTTTTCGGGAACTACAGTAATCCTTCAAATTGTGAGAGATGCAGAGCAACTACCGTAATATGTAGTAAATGCCACCGTAACCCAGCTATCCAAGCTTCAAAATTCTTCTGACCAAAACTACAGTAATTCCTACCATTTATACGGTTAGTTACGCTCTCATGTCTTCCCGGATAACTAGGTTACGGTAGCTTTGGATTTCAAAGCTACAGTAATCCCTAATTCCCTCAGGCAATCGACGCATCAAAAACGGCAATTTGCGAGACGGATACATTCATCGGTCAACAAGTTCTATGTAGTTTTACAAAGCCTGGAATTTTCAAATTTGGCTTGAATTTGAAATTTTCATAAAATCTAGAAATTTCCAGAAGTTTTTCTACAAATTTCAGCTCAATTTTTCCAGTTTTCGACTTCAAATTGACAATTTTTCGAAGATTTTCAGCTCATTTCCCTTCTAAAAACCTTCTAATCTCTATGTCACCACAAATTTCGGGAATTGATACAAAAAGAGAAATAGCTAGTTAGCCTCTTTGTTTAATTGAACAGCCTTTTTTCTGGAGGAAAAAAAAACTACAGTATTCTAGCTACAGCAGCCTCCAAGAGCCACAGTAACCCTACAGTAATCTCCATGTGGACGACAGAAACTACAGTATTCTAGCTTTCTAGCTACAGTACTACCGTATCCAAGAAACCCATTTTGGTAGACGAAAAGCTGCAGTATTCTAGCTACAGTAACCTCCAAGAGCCACAGTACCCCTACAGTAATCTCCATGTGGACGACAGAAACTACAGTAATTCTACAGTATTCCTTCTCAACTTGTCTCTCCAAAGGAATCTACAGTACCCCGTCCTATAGTAATCCTCATAAGAATTGGTCTGAACTACCGTAATCCCTACTATAATAATCCGACAGTATTCATGCTCAACTTTTATTTCCGAAGGAATCTACAGTACCCCTTGTTCCAACAGTTACCCCTTTCAAAATTGGTCTAGACTACCGTATCCAAAAAACCCATTTTGGTAGACGAAAAGCTGCAGTATTCTAGCTACAGTAACCTCCAAGAGCCGCAGTACCCCTACAGTAATCTCCATGTTGACGACAGAAACTACAGTATTCTAGCTTTCTAGCTACAGTACAACCGTATCCAAGAAACCCATTTTGGTAGACGAAAAGCTGCAGTATTCCAGCTACAGTATCCCAATCCACTCGAAATTGGTCTTAACTACCATATCCTCACTTCCCCGCAACTCCATTAAAACTACCGTAATCCCCCAATGTGGTCCCCACCCATTCAACGAATCTCTCAGCGCATATTCCGTTTTTCGGGAACTACCGTAATCCCTCTTATAGGGAACTTGAGAGACCAAGAACTACAGTAATTCCTCCCATCCATAGCTACACGGTTAGCGACGCTCTCAGCGCTTCCCGCATAGCCAGGTTACGGTAGCTTTGGATTTCAAAACTACCGTAATCCCCAATTTCCTCTCATTTCCAGAGAGTTCTTGAAATTGGAGAAACAGCCGAAGTACCCAAATCTGAGGTTCCTGAGCCCACAATCAAGGCCAAAGTGATACGAGAACATAGGCACATCTGGAACCACCCCTCCTAGCGCCTGGAGACCGGAAAATATACTTAAAACATTGAAAAAATGAGAAAAAATAATTTTGAACATTAAAAAACCCGAAAAATGACAACTTCCAACTTTAAAGGCGCATACCTGAATAACTACGGTAGCTATCAAAAAGTTGTCAATAACAAAACTATTTTATGCTGAGCAATACTGTAGTTGGGTAATTTTCGCTGGCTTTTTTGGTTTTCGAAATTTCCAAAAATTCCTAAAAAGAGAAGAAGAAAACCACAAATATAGTAATTCGGACCTGAATTTCGCAATTTTTGGCTCAAAATAAAGCTAAAATGCTCTACTTTGAAATAAGAATCGTCGAAAAAGGCACTCAGCACCTTTCGGAACCTACTGAGACCGCCAAAACCTCGGTGGCCGAATAAATAGTTGATTTTTGATGAAAAAATCGGCATTTTCAGCGAATTTTGGTCTAAAAAGAAGGTTTTAAGCGAAAAAAAAAATATTTTTCAATTTAAATATTTTTTGAAAAATTTCAAACCTAATTTTCGGGAATTCTAGTTATTAGTTAGCATTTTTTAATCACTTCACAACAATTCTACATAATTTTTAGCAAAAAATCATCAAAGAAAACCAAAAAAAACCCCAAAAACGGAAAAAATAATACGCGGCCGACACAATCAATTTTTTTGTTTTCCACGAGGAGTACACCGGGGGGTGGCCGAGAAAACTCCCACTTCTCGGCCATCGCTTTTTCCTCTGTTTTCAGCCAATTTTCAGCCAAATTTCAAGCTAATTTTTTGCCAAAAGAGTCAAAAATTTTGAAAACATCAAATTTCAGGAAATTTTCATCTTTTTTGAACATTTTTTCACCTAAAGTGCTCCGAAAATGACTCGAAAATTGGTTTTTTCTTTTTTTTTCCTTCTGTCTCCTCTCTAAATATGCAATTATGCTATAATGCTATTCCAGCCCATTTTCACCGGATTTTCCCCGTTTTTTCGCTATTTTAAGTCAATTTCCCCATTCCAGAAACGCAATAAACTTCGGGGAGATTGTGGGCGGAGCCAACAAGCGTCGTTACAGAAGACGGTATTCAATGAGCTTCTGAAGCTGGTGGATCCAGGAGTCACGCCATTCACTCCAACCAAAGGAAAACGCAACGTCTTCATGTTCGTCGGTCTTCAGGGATCCGGAAAAACCACCACGTGTACTAAGGTGAGCGTTTTAAGCTGAGCAATGGGGAGATTTGAGCAGAAAATTGGGTTTTCTGGGTGAAAAATGATGATTTTTGAGCCAAAAAGTTGAATTTCCGCCCCAAATTAAAGCTGAGCAATGTTTCAGATGGCCTACTACTACCAACGAAAGGGATGGAAGACATGCCTGATCTGTGCGGATACATTCCGTGCCGGAGCCTTCGATCAGCTAAAACAGAACGCCACCAAAGCCAGAATCCCGTTCTATGGATCGTATTCCGAAATTGATCCTGTCAAAATTGCGGCGGAAGGAGTCGAGAAGTTTACGGTAGGGATTTCGAGGGTTTCAGGCCTTTTTAATGCTAAAAATCCGTTTTGGGTTGAAATTTCGCTCTAAAAACTCCTCAAACCTCTCCATTTTTGCAGAAGGAAGGATTCGAGATCATAATCGTGGATACATCTGGACGTCACAAGCAAGAAGCATCGCTTTTCGAAGAAATGCTCCAAGTTTCCAACGCCGTCACTCCGGATAACGTCGTCTTTGTGATGGATGCATCGATTGGACAGGCTTGTGAGGCACAGGCACGCGCCTTCTCACAGACTGTTGATGTGGCCAGTGTTATTATCACCAAGTTGGATTCGCATGCCAAAGGAGGAGGAGCACTGTCGGCGTGAGTGTGAAATTTAGCTGAAAATTGGGCTGAAAAGTACCTAAAAATGCTCAAAAAGTGACTGAAATCGTTGATATTTGTACAGAAAGTTGTCTGAAAATGGCCATTTTTTGTCGAAAATCGCTCTAAAAACGACTGAAAATTGCTGAAATTGATCTAAGAAATGGTGATTTTTAGTCAAACATTGACCAAAAAAATGGCTGAAAATCGCTGAAAAAGTCTAAAAATACCATTTTCGGAGATTTCAGCGCTCAAAAATCAGGAAAAATGACAGAAATGAATCTGAAATTTTCGGACAATTGAAAAAAAAGTACTTTAAAAATGACGGAAAATCGCTGAAATTGGTCTAAAAGTGGCCTAAATTGACGCTTTTTGGACAGAATTTGATAAAAAAGCAACCTTGTTTTGTCAAAAATCAGCCGAAAATGCTCTAAAAATGACGGAAACCATTGATTTTTGCAAGAAAACCTGTCTGACAATGACTGAAAATCAGTACAAAATAACTAGAAAGTCTCTGAAATTTCGAAATAAATACTCTGAAAATGCTCTGAAAATGACTGAAAATTGCTGAAATTGGTCCGAAAATGATCATTTTTAGACGAAAAGTGATCTAAAAATGGCCCTAAAATGACCATTTTCAGCTCAAAATTGCCTTTAAAATCCTAAAATTCGAATTCCAGTGTCGCTGTCACCAAATCGCCAGTCATCCTCATCGGTGTTTGAGCAGCTTCCAGAAGAGATGAGAAAGTGTTTCGAGAGCCTTGACATTGAGGCGCTCAAGGGACTTGCTCAGGTTATGGATGAAGAGGTAAATGATTACGGTAGTTGGTATTTTTTATATCTCCTTATCTTCCAGCTTTTCAAATAACACTTCGATCGATGCATTGCCTCTGGCACCTGGGTGCCCGGGAAAGCCGACGAAGAGGAAGAGGAGAAAGAAGCTGTCGCCTCTACATCCAATCCTCTACAGCCAACTGAAAGTCCTCGCCCTAGGACCAATCCAACACGCTGAAAAACAATGATCTATACTTGTCGTCAACTCTTTTTTCGAGGGTGGAAGGTTTCTCCTACCGTTCTACCCCACATGCCGTAAAACTTGTATTAGAAGGGCCGGCCCTTCTATTGTTCCAAGGTACCTCCGGGGGGCCCTTCTATTACAGGGGCCCTTCAATTAGAGGGGGCCCTTCTATTTTTCCGACCAGTTTTTTCGAAATTTAACATCGAAAAATTCGACCAAGTTTCGTTCAAAATTCATGAAAATCTCCCAATTTCCCCAAAATTTAGCAAGATTTTCAATGAAAAATGAAGTTTCAACAAATTTCTATTAAATTGTGGAGTTCCCGGAATATTTTCCACTGGGAAAGTACGAAAATTTTTTGATTTCCCAACGCATTTCGAAGGGGTGTCCTTTTTCACAGAGGGCCCTTCTATTACAGGGGGCCCTTCTATTTTTCCAAGCCTCTCTCGGAGGGCCCTTCTATTAGAGGGGCCCTTCTATTAAAGGGGCCCTTCTAACACAGGTTTTGCGGTGTTTAGTATTCTTCTCACCCGTCATATACATTTATTATCCTTCATTTCCCCATACCTCCCACTCTATTTGACTGCTTCCTTGTAAATTGACTTTTTCGCCTCTTTTTAATTTTTTTTGTAAATGGTCTCCCTCAAATCTCTCCCAGCATTCCCACAGAACATTCTATTCTTTTCCACATAAATCTTTTCTGCACTTTCTATTGTTCAAGCAGCGGAAAAAGCAACTTTTGATCTTTAACTTGGGTGTAAAATTAGAGAAAATCGGCAAGGAAAGACACTGAAACAAAAACTGCGACACTTTTTAATTCTAATTTTTCTAGTTTGCCTCACAATTTCAGTGTCACCTCAATTGAGTTCTTATGTAAGTTTGTGTAGTTTGTAGCCTAGAATTGTAGTTTGTAGGGTGATTTTGAAGACTGGAAACCAAGAGGACTACGGTACTGTGAAACAGTCCGTCACCCGACGAACCCGCTGTTGGGAGGGGTGGCGTGTGGGTTGTCCGGATATTTTGTGATGAATTCTTGTGAGTTTGATTATTGTGAAGCAAATTGTGAAAATCTGTATTTTTCATACTTGCGAAATTCCGGGCCGGCCCGTCGAGAATTTTGGCGGGCCGGGCCGGGCCGATGAAGTGCCGGCCCGGCCCGGCCCGGCCGGCCCGGTGTTTTTTTCAGCTGATTTTTTTGAAATTTTTTCGAAAATTTTATATTTTTTCAAAAATTTAATCAAAAACTCTATATTTTTTGACTACGTTCTACTTTGATAACTTTTTGAAATTATGTAACTTTTTATCTTTTTTAATTCAAAAAAAAATGCCCCAATTTTTCATTGGAAATTTTTTTACTGAGAATGGGCGGGCCGGCGGGCCGGGCCCGGCCCTTTGCAACTATGGTATTTTTCGGGCTTCAAAATGAGCATAAGCATGGACTAGCTGGGATTGTTTTGAAATACCGTAAGCTCTAATAGAAGGCTTCCGGAGCCGCCTATTTAGAGCTCATATACCTCGGTTCCTGTGAGAGATATCAAAAAATTGTCAACTGATAAAATATAGCTGATATTATGATGAACATTTTATCAGTTGATTACTTTTTGATATAATTTACAGGAAATGAGATATATGATCTCAAAGTTGATAGTCTGGGTGAGCTTCTAATAGACGCCCACAAAAACCGTCCACTTTGAGCTCATATCTCTTGGTTTTTAGAAAAAGTATCAAAAATCTGTGAACTGATAAAATATTGGTGATGTTATAATAAACATTTTATCAGTTGAATATTTGTTGATATCTTTTACAGGAAATGAGATATGTGGGTTCAAAGTTGGCAGTTTTGATGGGGGCATTCTGATACAGTGCGCGTCATAATGATAGGACCCCCTCCCAAATGAGTGTTCAGGAAAAACCGAAAAAGATAGAAAAAATCTGTAAACGCAGTTCGATTCAGCATGTGAAAAACCTCTGTTTATAAATTTTCAGACTAATTGAGCCGTTTTCGAGCTCACAGGGCTCAAAAGTCACTTTTTAGGCCGCGTCATAATGAGAGGACCCCCCTGGAAAACGAAAAACTCAAGTTTTTTGAAGAAAAGAGTTGACATTTTTTCTTTGGAAATCGTTAAATTAGTCTTAAAATAGCATATTCTAACGTTTTTCACAACTTTTGATTACTTTATTCGAGTTTCAGAAACATTTATTTTCAGACTTTTTCGGGATTTTTTGGGTTTTTGGAGTAAATCTTGAATAACTTCGCTCCTAGGTGAAGTTTTTCGCCGAAATTTATAGGATGCATTTTAGGAATGCTCATGATTAGGTTGTAAGTGTTCAACGCATCTCGGAGCTCCGGTAGCTCGAAATTGAGCTTGTGCTTTGAACTGAAAAAAAGGATACCGAACTGAAAAATTTTCAAAAGTGTAAAAAATGTTCCAAGGTTGTAGGAAACATTCTTTTTTGCGAGTAATTGATTTTAATAGCAATTTAACACTTACAACCTAATCATGAGCATTCCTAAAATGCGTCCTATAAATTTCGGCGAAAAACTTCACCTAGGAGCGAAGTTATCCCAACAGCGGGTTCGTCGGGTGACGGACTGTTTCACAGTACCGTAGTCCTCTTGGTTTCCAGTCTACAAAATCACCCTACAAACTACAATTCTAGGCTACAAACTACACAAACTTACGTAAGAACTCAATTGTGGTGACACTGAAATTGTGAGGCAAGCTAGAAAAATTAGAATTGGTAAGTGTCGCAGAAATCTGAAAATTTCAGAACTGATAAGAGGTGTTTAAGAGGGTGATTAAAACATGAAATCACATAAAATCAAAGTGGGAAAATGCGTAAAACGAGAAACTAGAAATTGGAAATTGTTGGGAGAACGGAAAATTTGAAGTCGAAAAATTCTAAAATTCAGAAATTCAGAAACTCAGAAATTCAGAAACTCAGAAATTCTGAAATTCAGAAATTCAGAAATTCAGAAATTCAGAAATTCAGAAATTCAGAAATTGAGAAATTCAGAAAATCAGAAAAAAAAATAAAAGTACATGCACTTTGAGCTCAATTACCTCGGTTACTGTAGGAGATGGCAAAATCTATCCACTAATAAAATGTTGCTGATATTACGATGAACATTTTATCAGTTGATACCTTTTTGATATCTCTTACAGTAACCGAGATAAAATGGCTCAATGTTCCTTCTATTACAGGTTTTACTGTTTGCTTGAAAGTTATCAGTTGACCACTTCCCGTTATATGGATTCAGAAAACCAATAAAAACTGACAGTTAGGTTACAGGATACAGATTTTTCTCTACAATAATCCTTCGAATGTACAGTAACCATAAACTACAGAAATCTCCTTTTTTTAATTATTTATTTTTTAAATTTGAACATAACAGGAGACATTGAGAATTGGGTGAAAATTCAACTTTGAACGTTAATTCCCAAGTTCAGCAAGACGCTTCTCATTCCACATGATGACATAACATTCCTTTTCATCAAGAAGTACTG
Source organism: Caenorhabditis nigoni (assembly GCA_027920645.1). Lineage (NCBI taxonomy): Eukaryota > Metazoa > Nematoda > Chromadorea > Rhabditida > Rhabditidae > Caenorhabditis > Caenorhabditis nigoni. The sequence goes on along the minus strand of CP115867.1, from coordinate 16,547,564 downwards.
TAGCCAATTGACCATCAATTTTTCTTTGGATGTTCATCAGTTGGCCTTTAATTTCCTGACGAGAATATACTCCTTTAGCTTGTTCGTGTCTGAAAAATTGGAGAAATTATTACTTGCACTTTGGGCTCTATTATTTCGCTTCTGTAAGATATCAAGAATTGGGCAACTTTAGAAATGTTATAATGTGAACAACATCTTGTTAGACCGAGATACTTACGTTATTGTGGGGTCCAAAGTGACTATTCCATCTAAAATAACGTCCGCTGGATCTCTTGAGTCGTACCGCTTGAGTAAACGTAGATATTCCAGATCAGTAACCTGTCCATTTATCCATTGCTTCAGTAGATCATTTATTTGTTCCCCTTCGAGGCCTTCCAGATGAAGCGTCTTCATTTTTGGGTTTCTTTGCAGAATACCATCTGTATCCAACCATTTAACACCATTGAAGGCAGAAAATGTTTCATATTCCAAAGCTTTTCGATACTTAAAGTTTGCCTCGTCAATTTTGATTCCCAGGTAGCATCCATTTGACTTAATAGTTTCGAGTAGAAATTTCAGATCTTCAGATGAAATCAGAATCGATGAAAACCTGCCAAATGAAACAAAATCGAACGTTTTTCTGACATCCCACAGAAAAAATTCAGTAAGGGGCTCGGCAAAACCCCCCTCTACAAGAAGTTTGGTCCGTTTGAAATGGAATATGAACAATAGATGAGCGATAAGTCTCTTTCTGTAGTCATCCGACGGTTCGTTGATAAGATTGGCAAGTTTTCGACCGTCAAATAAATTAGGTAATATCTTAGTTCCAATATCATTCGGACCTGGCAATTGTATCACGAAATCTCCATTTTTCGTCACCACTCCGATCTTATCCTTCTCCAGAAAACCAAAACGGAATGATATCGAATTAATTCGAAGTTTTGCATCGTGAACTAGTCGTTTTGATCGCTTGGAGAGTGTTGAGAAGTTGAATCTGAAAAGTAAGCAAGTTTTTGAAACTTTCACCCAAAAAAATATTCCAATCTGGTGAGTTTGGTTTGAAAGATCGCCCTAGCTAAAACTGCAAACTTCCTGTTCAGTTGAGGACATTTAACCCCCATGAAAACTGATATCTATTCAAATTGTTCCTATTTATTAAATGACAAGCGGTTTCGTGGCGCCAAAGCAGCTTATTCCATTTTCAGAACACAATTCATGAATCCTCATTTGTTTCCGCCACCTTCTTCCTTTAAATCGAGTAAGTTTCACGTACCCCCATTTTTGACATTTTGTAGAAATTTTCTTAGAAAAATCCTAACTAGGTCAATTCCGGTCCGTTTTTGCTGATTTTTTAATGATCTATAGAAAATATCTATGACTATCCGGATACCAAAAATCGTCAAAAGCGGTACTTTTTGAACCAAGATATGATGCAAAACGTAAAAGTAGATCCGGCTTTTTTGAAGCTTTTCCGGTTTTTCTGGCGAACTAGGGCCTAAATCAAAAATCCGGCTTTTCTACTCGATCCGTAATTTTGATACCTATGTTGTCAAAAAAAATGACTTAATTTGCTTAAAAATTGAAAAGGCTGATAGGTTTTGAGTGAAATGTTCGAATTTCCGATGGTCCAGCTTCCATCTCTTGGTACGCGAAAACCACTGAATGGATTCATCTGACTTTTTGCCTCCCTAGGAAACAAGATATCTGATTTCTATTTTTGGCTTCAGATTCTTCCCAGGTACGCTGGTACTTGAGATATAGGTCATAAACCACAAAAAACTTGGAAAAAATTTTTGTCAAAAATAAAATATCGTGAAAAATCACTCGAACATTTTGTCTCGAATAATGTATCCCTCCTTCTCCTAGAACATCTTTCCGCTGAAGCTTCCGTTTTTATTTGTTCCTGCTATTTCTGATATCTACTGGTTCTATATTTTTAGCCCTGATTCGGATAGAGAAATGAACTAGAGCCGCAGGCCCTGCAACTGATCACACTCGATTCAAAACTTCTCATGTTACAGGGCCGAAGGCCCTGTCCGGTCTGTTCGACCTGAGCCAGCGGAGCGAGCGAAGGGAGAACAGACTGAACCTTGGATTAACTGATTCCACAGAGCCAGGGCCGAAGGCCCTGCATCTGATTCCACCTAATTGCGCGGCATAGCCGCGCCTAGCGGAGTCGGCCGTAGGCCGAGGACGCTAGTCCTTTATAAAATTGTTAAAAAGCACAGTAAAATTTGAAAATCGGTTTTTTGAATTTCCCAATTTTTCAAACGGGTTCCACCGGTCGAAAAGACTTGCAGTTTGATTTTTAATCAATGATAAATATGAACTTACGCATCCATAAACTCCATATTTCTGATGATTTCCTCTCGCAATGCATATGGACACTTTAGTAATCCGAATTTCCTGTTTTTCGGCGACTCAATTTTTTTTAGCTGAAAATGGGTATTTTAAGCTGAAAAAACAATCAAAACTACAGTATACCTCCACATTCGTCTTCTTTTGCTGCTGGTTGTTGTCGGTCTTTTTTGCTGAAAAACGATTTTCAGCAAAATGGAAAAAAAAATATTGGCTAAAAATTTTGAAAATTTCCAGTTTTTTGGGTTTATTACATACAAAAATTTTGGATTTTTAAGTTATTTTTCAGCCAAATTTTCAGCTATTCTCAGCTAAACCAAATTCAAAAAATTCGACAAAAAATCATACAATTTTGTCGACTACTCGAAAATTTCTTTCCCTGACTTTTTTGCCGTTTTTTCGACAATTTTCTCAAAGTGGGCGGAGCTTGGCAAGTGGACGTTGATGGAATATCCGAAAGACTGTCGAATGATGGAGGCATTATGACCGTGCAAAACTGAAAATAATTGATTTTTCTGTTTTTAATGTTGAATGAAGAAAGAAAGAGAAGATAACTAAAAACTGTGCCATGTTTGCCTCAAGATACCAGGACAAAGGAGAACACTGGACCCTTGGCAGCGGTCAAGGTCGAATACGGAGCAAGGGCGGAGCATGGGGAAAGGTGTACGGGACCAACGTCCTTGGGAGGCGAACGGTCCTGCGAGGTGAACGATTCTACGTAACAGAGGGGAATAGGCACAGATTACTGTAGGGGGAACAGACGGAATGAGGAATGGGAAAATGAAAAAGACAAGGGGCGTGAGAAAGTCTGAAGAACCTATTTTTTCTACCAGAGCTACATATGTAGCTCGGTTCGAATTCAACGGTTACGGTAGTTATCGTTGCGGGACCTCTACCCCAGCTCCGATTTATTTTGTACCTAAAGAAACGTGTAGTTTATACTTGCATAATAGAAGGCCACCGTAAACTTATACTTTGATGTCTTATATCTCGTTTTCTGGTAAAGATATCAAAAAGAAGCCTACTGATAAATTGTTTATCATGGTATCAAAATCACTTTGTCAGTTGAAACATTTTTGATATCTTTTATAGGTACCGAGTTATAGGGGCACAAATATAGGGTGGCGTATTAGAGTGCGGCATCTTTTCAATGATGTCTCTGCACCTGACTTTTTTAAAGCGTAAACCATGATTTCAGACATCTTCTAATATTTCTTTCTTTGTTACGTCAGACATGAGGTCCTCATCCCAGACATCCCAGATTCACGTCTCCCCCAACCAATTAATTGCTCTAATTTCTGCACCGTAGTTTTGGATTAAAAGTTTGAGAATGTTTCAGTTCGATTATACCACGATTTATTCCACAACACTGCACTCGTTTAGAACAGTCAATGCCTGCAGACGATGTGTTGACCTTTCCCAGAAGGCATCCTGGTTTGCCACGTAGTGAGGGTCCATCAATCAAATACTCTGGTTGCTCATCCCCACCCGTCCATCTATAACCCTCCAAAAGAGCCTTCTAGATGCAGATCTTACGGCAATCCATTTTTTGGGGGCAGACGTGAATCTGGAATGTCTGGGATGAGAATCAGATGTCTGACATAACAAAGAACCTGAAAAAATATTAAAGGATATCTGAAAAGTGTGCTGCAAAGAGGAAAATATGTTCCAGGTCCCAAGTTCTGTTTCAAACACACTAGTTAATCTCTACAGTTGTCAAACTCACACTTTCACGTTTCGTTAGGTTGAATAAAATTGGAGCTGGGGTAGAAAAACGCCAGTGGCTGTGGCCAAAGGTCCTTTGGATTTAAAAATTTGGGAATTCTGGAATTTTCGACATTTTCAGAGTTTGAAAAAATCTGGAAAATTGGGTTACAGTACGCCTAATCTACAGTAATCCGTTTTTGAGAAGGTACAGTAACCCATTAGCATCATCTAGACATCTTGAATCTACAGTAACCCAAGCTACAGTAATCTCTCAGGGTTACTGTAGCAATTGGGTCCTACAGTAATATCCATCAGCTGCTTTTCCAATTTACAGAAATCCTTGTTTTACAGTAACCTGTAATAGTAACCTGTAATAGACGGGCCCCCAACTTTGACTCAATTTATCTCGGTTACTGTAAGAGATATCAAAAAGTGGTCAACTGATAAAATATAGCTAATAATATGATAAACATTTTATCAGTTGACATATTTTTGAAATCTCCTACAGTAATCGAGATAATTGAACTCCAACTCTTTGGGTCCTTTTTCTTTTTTGAATTTCCCTTCAATATCCCTCCAGTTTTTCTCAAGTCCAATAGAGCGATTTTGCATTATTATTATTTATTGAAAATGATTGAGATATTAAAAGAGTTAGGGGATAATTTTAAAAAGAGGAGGGTATAATAGAAAAAGACGAATTAGGGGATAATATTAAAAGACAAATTTTAAAAAAATACAGAAGAAGGTCCTCATTGGATTATTTGAAGAGTCTCCGCCGGAAGCAGACTCCCAGGGTTATCAACTAGGTATACTAGTCGGTGTCACTCTCTACCAAACTGCATAGTAGCACTGAAAACATGGACAGTGTGTGAAATACTATGGAAAAAAGAGTGAGTAAACTTACGTACTTACGTATTATGGGAGACCTGCAGGACTCCAGTTTGCATGGTTTGGGTAGTGGTGGTGGTGGTCAAAATTGATTTGGGGTTGAAGAATCTGTAGAAAACAAAGGATATAAAAATGTTCAAATATTCAGAAATTCAACAATTCGAAAGTTAAGAATTCTGAAATTCAGAGTTTTCATGATCTCAAATTTCAAAATTTAGGAATTCTGAAATTCCAAAATTCGCTGTTTGATGGTACAATAATCCAAGCTACAATAATCGTTCACTTATCCTAAAGTGATACAGTAATCTGGGTTACAGTATCCCAATGCTACTGAAATTCAGAAACTCTGAATTTCCTGGAACTCAGATACTCTGAAATTCAGAAATTCGGAAATTCAGAAATTCTTGAAGATCAGAAATTCAGAAATTCAGAAATTCAGAGATTCAGAAATTCTTGAAATTTAGAAATTCAGAGATTCAGAAATTCTTGAAATTCAGAAATTCAGAAATACGGAAATTCAGAAATTCAGAAATTCAGAAATTCAGAAATTCAGAAATTCAGAAATTCAGAAATTCGGAAATTCAGAAATTCAGAAATTCTTGAAATTCGAAAATTCAGAAATTCAGAAATTCAGAAATTGCGAAATTCAGAAATTCGGAAATTCAGAAATTCAGAAATTCAGAAATTCAGAAATTCAGAAATTCAGAAATTCAGAAATTCAGAAATTCGGAATATCAGAAATTCAGAAATTCGGAAATTCAGAAATTCGAAAATTCAGAAATTCAGAAATTCAGAAGTTCAGAAATTCAGAAATTCAGAAATTGCGAAATTCAGAAATTCAGAAATTCAGAAAATCAGAAATTCAGAAATTCAGAAATTCAGAAATTCAGAAATTCAGAAATTCAGAAATTCAGAAATTCAGAAATTCAGAAATTCAGAAATTCAGAAATTCAGAAATTCAGAAATTCAGAAATTCAGAAATTCAGAAATTCAGAAATTCAGAAATTCAGAAATTCAGAAATTCAGAAATTCAGAAATTGCGAAATTCAGAAATTCAGAAATTCAAAAATTCAGAGATTCAGAAATTCTTGAAATTTAGAAATTCAGAGATTCAGAAATTCTTGAAATTCAGAAATTCAGAAATTCGGAAATTCAGAAATTCAGAAATTCAGAAATTCAAAAATTCAGAAATTCAGAAATTCAGAAATTCAAAAATTCAGAAATTCAAAAATTCAAAAATTCAGAAATTCAGAAATTCAGAAATTCAGAAATTCAGAAATTCAGAAATTCAGAAATTCAGAAATTCAGAAATTCAGAAATTCAGAAATTCAGAAATTCAGAAATTCAGAAATTCAGAAATTCGGAATATCAGAAATTCAGAAATTCGGAAATTCAGAAATTCGAAAATTCAGAAATTCAGAAATTCAAAAATTCAGAAATTCAGAAATTCGAAAATTCAGAAATTCAGAAATTCAGAAATTCAGAAATTCAGAAATTCAAAAACTCAGAAATTCAGAAATTCAGAAATTCAGAAATTCAAAAACTCAGAAATTCAAAAATTCAAAAATTCAGAAATTCAGAAATTCGGAAATTCAAAAACTCAGAAATTCAGAAATTCAGAAATTCTTGAAATTCAGAAATTCAGAAATTCAGAAATTCGGAAATTCAGAAATTCAGAAATTCTTGAAATTCGAAAATTCAGAAATTCAGAAATTCAGAAATTGCGAAATTCAGAAATTCGGAAATTCAGAAATTCAGAAATTCAGAAATTCAGAAATTCAGAAATTCAGAAATTCAGAAATTCAGAAATTCGGAATATCAGAAATTCAGAAATTCGGAAATTCAGAAATTCGAAAATTCAGAAATTCAGAAATTCAGAAGTTCAGAAATTCAGAAATTCAGAAATTGCGAAATTCAGAAATTCAGAAATTCAGAAATTGCGAAATTCAGAAATTCAGAAATTCAAAAATTCAGAGATTCAGAAATTCTTGAAATTTAGAAATTCAGAGATTCAGAAATTCTTGAAATTCAGAAATTCAGAAATTCGGAAATTCAGAAATTCAGAAATTCAGAAATTCAAAAATTCAGAAATTCAGAAATTCAGAAATTCAAAAATTCAGAAATTCAAAAATTCAAAAATTCAGAAATTCAGAAATTCAGAAATTCAGAAATTCAGAAATTCAGAAATTCAGAAATTCAGAAATTCAGAAATTCAGAAATTCAGAAATTCAGAAATTCAGAAATTCAGAAATTCAGAAATTCGGAATATCAGAAATTCAGAAATTCGGAAATTCAGAAATTCGAAAATTCAGAAATTCAGAAATTCAAAAATTCAGAAATTCAGAAATTCGAAAATTCAGAAATTCAGAAATTCAGAAATTCAGAAATTCAGAAATTCAAAAACTCAGAAATTCAGAAATTCAGAAATTCAGAAATTCAAAAACTCAGAAATTCAAAAATTCAAAAATTCAGAAATTCAGAAATTCGGAAATTCAAAAACTCAGAAATTCAAAAATTCCAAAATTCGGAAATTCCAAAATTCAGAAATTCAGAAATTCAGAAATTCAGAAATTCAGAAATTCAGTAATTCAGAAATTCAGAAATTCAGAAATTCAGAAATTCAGAAATTCAGAAATTCGGAAATTCAAAAATTCAGAAATTCAGAAATTCAAAAATTCAGAAATTCAGAAATTCAGAAATTCAGAAATTCAGAAATTCAGAAATTCAGAAATTCAGAAATTCAGAAATTCAGAAATTCAGAAATTCAGAAATTCAGAAATTCGGAAATTCAGAAACTCGGAAATTCAGAAATTCGGGAATTCAGAAATTCGGAAATTCAGAAATTCGGAAATTCGGAAATTCAGAAATTCGGAAATTCAGAAATTCGGAAATTCAGAAATTCGGAAATTCAGAAATTCAGAAATTCAGAAATTCAGAAATTCAGAAATTCAGAAATTCAGAAATTCAGAAATTCAGAAATTCAGAAATTCGGAAATTCAGAAATTCGGAAATTCAGAAATTCGGAAATTCAGAAATTCGGAAATTCAGAAATTCAGAAATTCAGAAATTCAAAAATTTAGAAATTCAGAAGTTCAGAAATTCAGAAATTCAGAAATTGCGAAATTCAGAAATTTTTGAAATTCAAAAATTCAAAAATTCAGAAATTCAGAAATTCAGAAATTCAGAAATTCAGAAATTCAGAAATTCAGAAATTCAGAAATTCAGAAATTCGGAAATTCAGAAATTCAGAAATTCAGAAATTCAGAAATTCAGAAATTCAAAAATTTAGAAATTCAGAAGTTCAGAAATTCAGAAATTCAGAAATTGCGAAATTCAGAAATTCAGAAATTCAGAAAATCAGAAATTCAGAAATTCAGAAATTCAGAAATTCAGAAATTCAGAAATTCAGAAATTCAGAAATTCAGAAATTCAGAAATTCAGAAATTCAGAAATTCAGAAATTCAGAAATTCAGAAATTCAGAAATTCAGAAATTCAGAAATTCAGAAATTCAGAAATTCAGAAATTCAGAAATTCAGAAATTCAGAAATTGCAGAAATTCAGAAATTCAGAAATTCAAAAATTCAGAAATTCAGAAATTCTTGAAATTTAGAAATTCAGAGATTCAGAAATTCTTGAAATTCAGAAATTCAGAAATTCGGAAATTCAGAAATTCAGAAATTCAGAAATTCAAAAATTCAGAAATTCAGAAATTCAGAAATTCAAAAATTCAGAAATTCAAAAATTCAAAAATTCAGAAATTCAGAAATTCAGAAATTCAGAAATTCAGAAATTCAGAAATTCAGAAATTCAGAAATTCAGAAATTCAGAAATTCAGAAATTCAGAAATTCAGAAATTCAGAAATTCAGAAATTCGGAAATTCAGAAATTCAGAAATTCGGAAATTCAGAAATTCGAAAATTCAGAAATTCAGAAATTCAAAAATTCAGAAATTCAGAAATTCGAAAATTCAGAAATTCAGAAATTCAGAAATTCAGAAATTCAAAAACTCAGAAATTCAGAAATTCAGAAATTCAAAAACTCAGAAATTCAAAAATTCAAAAATTCAGAAATTCAGAAATTCGGAAATTCAAAAACTCAGAAATTCAAAAATTCCAAAATTCGGAAATTCCAAAATTCAGAAATTCAGAAATTCAGAAATTCAGAAATTCAGAAATTCAGTAATTCAGAAATTCAGAAATTCAGAAATTCAGAAATTCAGAAATTCAGAAATTCGGAAATTCAAAAATTCAGAAATTCAGAAATTCAAAAATTCAGAAATTCAAAAATTCAAAAATTCAGAAATTCAGAAATTCAGAAATTCAGAAATTCAGAAATTCAGAAATTCAGAAATTCAGAAATTCAGAAATTCAGAAATTCGGAAATTCAGAAACTCGGAAATTCAGAAATTCGGGAATTCAGAAATTCGGAAATTCAGAAATTCGGAAATTCGGAAATTCAGAAATTCGGAAATTCAGAAATTCGGAAATTCAGAAATTCGGAAATTCAGAAATCGCATTTCCGAAAAATTGGAATTTCGAATTACCGTATTTTCTCTAATAGGAGCCCACGGGCTTCTATCCTATGGAAAAATGAATTCTATGGAAAAATGCAATTTTTTGAAAAACATGGCCTGTTTCCGAGCTCTCACTTTTTGTCTAGAAACAGTTTCACCTATTTCTGAATTTATTGATGCTGAACATATTGATCAAGTCCGATATTCTGTTTTTGTAGTTGACGTCTTTTTTCGAAACATTCATTCCGAAGAGATATGAAGTCCCTCCTGAGGTTGGAAACGGAGATTATTGACTGATTTTTTTGCTTGAGGTGTACCTATCAAAAGGAAACTTTTCGCATATTCTACTTGCGATTTTTCCTTTATAATTATGTCCAGCAGTGTATAATGATTGAAATTCAACATTTTCGGAAGTTTTAAAAATCGAATATTTTATAATTCCAAAAATTAAACAATTCAAATGTTTGAAATAAATCAATTGAATTCAGAATTAGAGAAATTAAGAAGCATGGGCAAAACATGGGTATTCAGGAATCAAGAAGAACTGACATTTAGGTTACAGGAAGCAGATTTTTCTCTACAGTAATCCTTCGAATTTACAGTAACCATAAACTATAGCAATCTTAATTTCTTGCTTATTTTTAGGATTTTGAACAAAATAGGAGACATTGAGAATTGGATGAAAATTCAATTTCGAACATTAATTCCCAAGTTCTGCAAGACGCTTCTCGTTCCACATGAAGACAGAGCATCCCTCTTCATCAAGAAGTACTGTAGCCAATTGACCATCAACTTTCCTTTGGATGTCCATCAGTTGGCCGTTAACTTCCAGACGAGAATATATTTTTTTAGCTTGTTCGTGTCTGAAAAATTGGAGAAATTATTACTTGCAATTTGGGCTATATTGTTTCGCTTTCTGTGAGATATATCAAAAATTGGGCAACTTTAGAATCGTTGATTATAATGTGAACAACATCTTGTTAGACCGAGATACTTACGTTATTGTGGGGTCCATAGTGACTAATCCATCTAAAATAACATCCACTGGAAAGTTGTACCGCTTGTATCCAATTAGAGATTCCAAATCAGTAATTTGTCCATTTATCCATTGCTTCAGTAGAATATTGATTTGTTTCCCCAGGTAGTATTGATTTGACTTGATCGTTTCGAGTATAAATTTCAGATCTTCAGATGAAATGAAAAGCGGTGAACCCCAGCCGATTGATACAAAATCGAACGTTTTTCTGACATCCCACAGAAAAAAATCAGTCAGAGGCTCGGTATAGTTCCTCTCAAAATGAACATTAGAAACGCCCTTCTCTATATGAAGTATGGTCTCTTTGAAATGGAATATGAACAATAGATGAGCGCTGAGTTTCTTTTTATAGTCATCCGACGGTTCGTTGATAAGATTGGCAAGTTTTCGACCGTCAATTACATCTGGATTTTTTCTTTTGAAGGATTCTCTCGGGTCTGCCAAACTGATCATCACACATTGTCCATCTTTTATTGTTTCCACTATGATCTTATCATTCGCGACAAATGTATTTAAACAGAATGTTATCGAATGAGTTCGAAGTTTTGCATTGTGAACTAGTCGTTTTGATCGTTTGGAGAGTGTTGAGAAGTGGAATCTGAAAAATGTGCAATTTTTTAAAATTTTCACCAAAAAAAGAAAAATTAAAAACTGGTGGGTTTGGTTTGAAAGATTTCCCTAGCTAAAACTGCAAATTTCCTGTTCAGTTGAGAACATTTAACCCACATGAAAACTGGTATCTATTCAAATTGTTGCTATTCATCTAAGATTAAAAAAACTGATCAAAAAACTTGCAGTTTGATTTTTAATCAATGATAAATATGAACTTACGCATCCATAAACTCCATATTTCTGATGACTTCCTCTCGCAATGCAAATGGAAACTTTAGTAGTCCAAATTTCCGACTTTTTGGCGTCTCATCCATTTCTTTGAAACTGAAAATCATTGATTGTTCTGTTTTTAATGTTGAATGAAGAGAGAAAGAGAAGATAACTAAAACATGTGATATGTTTGCCTCAGAGAATAAGAAAGAAACAAACACAGTTAGCAACACTACAAGGGGAACAATGGACTCTTCACAATTCAAGGTCGAGTACGGTTGCACCCTCACGATGTTCCATCTCAAGAAAACCTAATCTCGAAGAGGAAGAAAATAAGAAACGATGAGAGAGATAGAATGACTAGTTTTCCTGCCCATGTGGTCCTTATATACGCAATTCTCGCGCTCAACGAGAGCAAGGGGCGGAGCATGGGGAAAGGTGTACGGGACCAACGTCCTTGGGAGGCGAACGGTCCTGTGAGGTGAACGATTCTACGTAACAGAGGGGAATAGGCACAGATTACTGTAGGGGGAACAGACGGAATGAGGAATGGGAAAATGAAAAAGACAAGGGGCGTGAGAAAGTCTGAAGAACCTATTTTTTCTACCAGAGCTACATATGTAGCTCGGTTCGAATTCAACGGTTACGGTAGTTATCGTTGCGGGACCTCTACCCCAGCTCCGATTAATTTTGTACCTAAAGAAACGTGTAGTTTATACTTGCATAATAGAAGGCCACCGTAAACTTATACTTTGATGTCTTATATCTCGTTTTCTGGTAAAGATATCAAAAAGAAGCCTACTGATAAATTGTTTATCATGGTATCAAAATCACTTTGTCAGTTGAAACATTTTTGATATCTTTTATAGGTACCGAGTTATAGGGGCACAAATATAGGGTGGCGTATTAGAGTGCGGCATCTTTTCAATGATGTCTCTGCACCTGACTTTTTTAAAGCGTAAACCATGATTTCAGACATTTTCTAATATTTCTTTCTTTGTTACGTCAGACATGAGGTCCTCATCCCAGACATCCCAGATTCACGTCTCCCCCAACCAATTAATTGCTCTAATTTCTGCACCGTAGTTTTGGATTAAAAGTTTGAGAATGTTTCAGTTCGATTATACCACGATTTATTCCACAACACTGCACTCGTTTAGAACAGTCAATGCCTGCAGACGATGTGTTGACCTTTCCCAGAAGGCATCCTGGTTTGCCACGTAGTGAGGGTCCATCAATCAAATACTCTGGTTGCTCATCCCCACCCGTCCATCTATAACCCTCCAAAAGAGCCTTCTAGATGCAGATCTTACGGCAATCCATTTTTTGGGGGCAGACGTGAATCTGGAATGTCTGGGATGAGAATCAGATGTCTGACATAACAAAGAACCTGAAAAAATATTAAAGGATATCTGAAAAGTGTGCTGCAAAGAGGAAAATATGTTCCAGGTCCCAAGTTCTGTTTCAAACACACTAGTTAATCTCTACAGTTGTCAAACTCACACTTTCACGTTTCGTTAGGTTGAATAAAATTGGAGCTGGGGTAGAAAAACGCCAGTGGCTGTGGCCAAAGGTCCTTTGGATTTAAAAATTTGGGAATTCTGGAATTTTCGACATTTTCAGAGTTTGAAAAAATCTGGAAAATTGGGTTACAGTACGCCTAATCTACAGTAATCCGTTTTTGAGAAGGTACAGTAACCCATTAGCATCATCTAGACATCTTGAATCTACAGTAACCCAAGCTACAGTAATCTCTCAGGGTTACTGTAGCAATTGGGTCCTACAGTAATATCCATCAGCTGCTTTTCCAATTTACAGTAATCCTTGTTTTACAGTAACCTGTAATAGTAACCTGTAATAGACGGGCCCCCAACTTTGACTCAATTTATCTCGGTTACTGTAAGAGATATCAAAAAGTGGTCAACTGATAAAATATAGCTAATAATATGATAAACATTTTATCAGTTGACATATTTTTGAAATCTCCTACAGTAATCGAGATAATTGAACTCCAACTCTTTGGGTCCTTTTTCTTTTTTGAATTTCCCTTCAATATCCCTCCAGTTTTTCTCAAGTCCAATAGAGCGATTTTGCATTATTATTATTTATTGAAAATGATTGAGATATTAAAAGAGTTAGGGGATAATTTTAAAAAGAGGAGGGTATAATAGAAAAAGACGAATTAGGGGATAATATTAAAAGACAAATTTTAAAAAAATACAGAAGAAGGTCCTCATTGGATTATTTGAAGAGTCTCCGCCGGAAGCAGACTCCCAGGGTTATCAACTAGGTATACTAGTCGGTGTCACTCTCTACCAAACTGCATAGTAGCACTGAAAACATGGACAGTGTGTGAAATACTATGGAAAAAAGAGTGAGTAAACTTACGTACTTACGTATTATGGGAGACCTGCAGGACTCCAGTTTGCATGGTTTGGGTAGTGGTGGTGGTGGTCAAAATTGATTTGGGGTTGAAGAATCTGTAGAAAACAAAGGATATAAAAATGTTCAAATATTCAGAAATTCAACAATTCGAAAGTTAAGAATTCTGAAATTCAGAGTTTTCATGATCTCAAATTTCAAAATTTAGGAATTCTGAAATTCCAAAATTCGCTGTTTGATGGTACAGTAATCCAAGCTACAATAATCGTTCACTTATCCTAAAGTGATACAGTAATCTGGGTTACAGTATCCCAATGCTACTGAAATCCAGAAACTCTGAATTTCCTGGAACTCAGATACTCTGAAATTCAGAAATTCGGAAATTCAGAAATTCTTGAAGATCAGAAATTCAGAAATTCAGAAATTCAGAGATTCAGAAATTCTTGAAATTCAGAAATTCAGAAATTCGGAAATTCAAAAATTCAGAAATTCAGAAATTCAGAAATTCAAAAATTCAGAGATTCAGAAATTCTTGAAATTTAGAAATTCAGAGATTCAGAAATTTTTGAAATTCAGAAATTCAGAAATTCGGAAATTCAGAAATTCAGAAATTCAGAAATTTAGAAATTCAGAAATTCAGAAATTCAGAAATTCAGAAATTCAGAAATTCAGAAATTCGGAAATTCAGAAATTCAGAAATTCAGAAATTCTTGAAATTCGAAAATTCAGAAATTCAGAAATTCAGAAATTGCGAAATTCAGAAATTTTTGAAATTCAAAAATTCAAAAATTCAGAAATTCAGAAATTCAGAAATTCAGAAATTGCGAAATTCAGAAATTCGGAAATTCAGAAATTCAGAAATTCAGAAATTCAGAAATTCAGAAATTCAGAAATTCAGAAATTCGGAAATTCAGAAATTCAGAAATTCAGAAATTCAGAAATTCAGAAATTCAAAAATTCAGAAATTCAAAAATTCAAAAATTCAGAAATTCAGAAATTCAGAAATTCAGAAATTCAGAAATTCAGAAATTCAAAAATTTAGAAATTCAGAAGTTCAGAAATTCAGAAATTCAGAAATTGCAGAAATTCAGAAATTCAGAAATTCAGAAAATCAGAAATTCAGAAATTCAGAAATTCAGAAATTCAGAAATTCAGAAATTCAGAAATTCAGAAATTCAGAAATTAAGAAATTCAGAAATTCAGAAATTCAGAAATTCAGAAATTCAGAAATTCAGAAATTCAGAAATTCAGAAATTCAGAAATTCAGAAATTCAGAAATTCAGAAGTTCAGAAATTCAGAAATTGCAGTAATTCAGAAATTCAGAAATTCAAAAATTCAGAAATTCAGAAATTCTTGAAATTTAGAAATTCAGAAATTCAGAAATTCTTGAAATTCAGAAATTCAGAAATTCGGAAATTCAGAAATTCAGAAATTCAGAAATTCAGAAATTCAGAAATTCAGAAATTCAGAAATTCGGAAATTCAGAAATTCAGAAATTCAGAAATTCTTGAAATTCGAGAAATTCAGAAATTCAGAAATTCAGAAATTCAGAAATTTTGAAATTCAAAAATTCAAAAATTCAGAAATTCAGAAATTCAGAAATTCAGAAATTCAGAAATTCAGAAATTCAGAAATTCAGAAATTCAGAAATTCAGAAATTCGGAAACTCAGAAATTCAGAAATTCAGAAATTCAGAAATTCAGAAATTCAAAAATTCAGAAATTCAAAAATTCAAAAATTCAGAAATTCAGAAATTCAGAAATTCAGAAATTCAGAAATTCAGAAATTCAGAAATTCAAAAATTTAGAAATTCAGAAGTTCAGAAATTCAGAAATTCAGAAATTGCGAAATTCAGAAATTCAGAAATTCAGAAAATCAGAAATTCAGAAATTCAGAAATTCAGAAATTCAGAAATTCAGAAATTCAGAAATTCAGAAATTCAGAAATTAAGAAATTCAGAAATTCAGAAATTCAGAAATTCAGAAATTCAGAAATTCAGAAATTCAGAAATTCAGAAATTCAGAAATTCAGAAATTCAGAAATTCAGAAATTCAGAAATTGCGTAATTCAGAAATTCAGAAATTCAAAAATTCAGAGATTCAGAAATTCTTGAAATTTAGAAATTCAGAGATTCAGAAATTCTTGAAATTCAGAAATTCAGAAATTCGGAAATTCAGAAATTCAGAAATTCAGAAATTCAAAAATTCAGAAATTCAGAAATTCAGAAATTCAAAAATTCAGAAATTCAAAAATTCAAAAATTCAGAAATTCAGAAATTCAGAAATTCAGAAATTCAGAAATTCAGAAATTCAGAAATTCAGAAATTCAGAAATTCAGAAATTCAGAAATTCAGAAATTCAGAAATTCAGAAATTCAGAAATTCAGAAATTCAGAAATTCAGAAATTCAAAAATTCAGAAATTCAAAAATTCAAAAATTCAGAAATTCAGAAATTCAGAAATTCAGAAATTCAGGAATTCAGAAATTCAAAAATTTAGAAATTCAGAAGTTCAGAAATTCAGAAATTCAGAAATTGCGAAATTCAGAAATTCAGAAATTCAGAAAATCAGAAATTCAGAAATTCAGAAATTCAGAAATTCAGAAATTCAGAAATTCAGAAATTCAGAAATTCAGAAATTCAGAAATTCAGAAATTCAGAAATTCAGAAATTCAGAAATTCAGAAATTCAGAAATTCAGAAATTCAGAAATTCAGAAATTCAGAAATTCAGAAATTCAGAAATTCAGAAATTCAGAAATTCAGAAATTCAGAAATTCAGAAATTCAGAAATTCAGAAATTCAGAAATTCAGAAATTCAGAAATTGCGAAATTCAGAAATTCAGAAATTCAAAAATTCAGAGATTCAGAAATTCTTGAAATTTAGAGATTCAGAAATTCTTGAAATTCAGAAATTCAAAAATTCAAAAATTCAGAAATTCAGAAATTCAGAAATTCAGAAATTCAGAAATTCAGAAATTCAGAAATTCAGAAATTCAGAAATTCAGAAATTCAGAAATTCAGAAATTCAGAAATTCAGAAATTCAGAAATTCAGAAATTCAGAAATTCAGAAATTCAGAAATTCAGAAATTCAGAAATTCAGAAATTCAGAAATTCAGAAATTCAGAAATTCAGAAATTCAAAAATTCAGAAATTCAGAAATTCAAAAATTCAAAAATTCAGAAATTCAGAAATTCAGAAATTCAGAAATTCAGAAATTCAGAAATTCAGAAATTCAGAAATTCAGAAATTCAGAAATTCAGAAATTCAGAAATTCAGAAATTCAGAAATTCAGAAATTCAGAAATTCGGAAATTCAGAAATTCAGAAATTCAGAAATTCAAAAATTCAGAAATTCAGAAATTCAGAAATTCAAAAATTCAGAAATTCAAAAATTCAAAAATTCAGAAATTCAGAAATTCAGAAATTCAGAAATTCAGAAATTCAGAAATTCAGAAATTCAGAAATTCAGAAATTCAGAAATTCAGAAATTCAGAAATTCAGAAATTCAGAAATTCAGAAATTCGGAAATTCAGAAATTCAGAAATTCGGAAATTCAGAAATTCAGAAATTCGGAAATTCAGAAATTCGAAAATTCAGAAATTCAGAAATTCAAAAATTCAGAAATTCAGAAATTCGAAAATTCAGAAATTCAGAAATTCAGAAATTCAGAAATTCAAAAACTCAGAAATTCAGAAATTCAGAAATTCAGAAATTCAAAAACTCAGAAATTCAAAAATTCAAAAATTCAGAAATTCAGAAATTCAAAAACTCAGAAATTCAAAAATTCCAAAATTCGGAAATTCCAAAATTCAGAAATTCAGAAATTCAGAAATTCAGAAATTCAGAAATTCAGTAATTCAGAAATTCAGAAATTCAGAAATTCAGAAATTCAGAAATTCAGAAATTCGGAAATTCAAAAATTCAGAAATTCAAAAATTCAGAAATTCAAAAATTCGGAAATTCAGAAATTCGGAAATTCAGAAATTCAGAAATTCAGAAATTCAGAAATTCAGAAATTCAGAAATTCAGAAATTCAGAAATTCAGAAATTCAGAAATTCAGAAATTCAGAAATTCGGAAATTCAGAAATTCAAAAATTCCAAAATTCGGAAATTCCAAAATTCAGAAATTCAGAAATTCAGAAATTCAGAAATTCAGAAATTCAGTAATTCAGAAATTCAGAAATTCAGAAATTCAGAAATTCAGAAATTCAGAAATTCGGAAATTCAAAAATTCAGAAATTCAGAAATTCAAAAATTCAGAAATTCAAAAATTCGGAAATTCAGAAATTCGGAAATTCAGAAATTCAGAAATTCAGAAATTCAGAAATTCAGAAATTCAGAAATTCAGAAATTCAGAAATTCAGAAATTCAGAAATTCAGAAATTCAGAAATTCAGAAATTCAGAAATTCAGAAATTCAGAAATTCAGAAATTCAGAAATTCAGAAATTCAGAAATTCAGAAATTCAGAAATTCAGAAATTCAGAAATTCAGAAATTCAGAAATTCAGAAATTCAGAAATTCAGAAATTACGAAATTCAGAAATTCAGAAATTCAAAAATTCAAAAATTCAGAAATTCAGAAATTCAGAAATTCAAAAATTCAAAAATTCAAAAATTCAAAAATTCAGAAATTCAGAAATTCAGAAATTCAGAAATTCAGAAATTCAGAAATTCAGAAATTCAGAAATTCAGAAATTCAGAAATTCAGAAATTCGGAAATTCAGAAATTCAGAAATTCAGAAATTCTTGAAATTCGAAAATTCAGAAATTCAGAAATTCAAAAATTCAGAAATTGCGAAATTCAGAAATTCAGAAATTCAGAAATTCAGAAATTCAGAAATTCTTGAAATTCGAAAATTCAGAAATTCAAAAATTCAAAAATTCAAAAATTCAAAAATTCAGAAATTCAGAAATTCCAAAATTCGGAAATTCGAAAATTCGGAAATTCAGAAATTCGGAAATTCAGAAACTCTGAATTTCCTGGAACTCAGATACTCTGAAATTCAGAAATTCGGAAATTCAGAAATTCTTGAAGATCAGAAATTCAGAAATTCAGAAATTCAGAGATTCAGAAATTCTTGAAATTTAGAAATTCAGAGATTCAGAAATTCTTGAAATTCAGAAATTCAGAAATACGGAAATTCAGAAATTCAGAAATTCAGAAATTCAGAAATTCAGAAATTCAGAAATTCGGAAATTCAGAAATTCGGAAATTCAGAAATTCGGAAATTCAGAAATTCGGAAATTCAGAAATTCGGAAATTCAGAAATTCGGAAATTCAGAAATTCGGAAATTCAGAAATCGCATTTCCGAAAAATTGGAATTTCGAATTACCGTATTTTCTCTAATAGGAGCCCACGGGCTTCTATCCTATGGAAAAATGAATTCTATGGAAAAATGCAATTTTTTGAAAAACATGGCCTGTTTCCGAGCTCTCACTTTTTGTCTAGAAACAGTTTCACCTATTTCTGAATTTATTGATGCTGAACATATTGATCAAGTCCGATATTCTGTTTTTGTAGTTGACGTCTTTTTTCGAAACATTCATTCCGAAGAGATATGAAGTCCCTCCTGAGGTTGGAAACGGAGATTATTGACTGATTTTTTTGCTTGAGGTGTACCTATCAAAAGGAAACTTTTCGCATATTCTACTTGCGATTTTTCCTTTATAATTATGTCCAGCAGTGTATAATGATTGAAATTCAACATTTTCGGAAGTTTTAAAAATCGAATATTTTATAATTCCAAAAATTAAACAATTCAAATGTTTGAAATAAATCAATTGAATTCAGAATTAGAGAAATTAAGAAGCATGGGCAAAACATGGGTATTCAGGAATCAAGAAGAACTGACATTTAGGTTACAGGAAGCAGATTTTTCTCTACAGTAATCCTTCGAATTTACAGTAACCATAAACTATAGCAATCTTAATTTCTTGCTTATTTTTAGGATTTTGAACAAAATAGGAGACATTGAGAATTGGATGAAAATTCAATTTCGAACATTAATTCCCAAGTTCTGCAAGACGCTTCTCGTTCCACATGAAGACAGAGCATCCCTCTTCATCAAGAAGTACTGTAGCCAATTGACCATCAACTTTCCTTTGGATGTCCATCAGTTGGCCGTTAACTTCCAGACGAGAATATATTTTTTTAGCTTGTTCGTGTCTGAAAAATTGGAGAAATTATTACTTGCAATTTGGGCTATATTGTTTCGCTTTCTGTGAGATATATCAAAAATTGGGCAACTTTAGAATCGTTGATTATAATGTGAACAACATCTTGTTAGACCGAGATACTTACGTTATTGTGGGGTCCATAGTGACTAATCCATCTAAAATAACATCCACTGGAAAGTTGTACCGCTTGTATCCAATTAGAGATTCCAAATCAGTAATTTGTCCATTTATCCATTGCTTCAGTAGAATATTGATTTGTTTCCCCAGGTAGTATTGATTTGACTTGATCGTTTCGAGTATAAATTTCAGATCTTCAGATGAAATGAAAAGCGGTGAACCCCAGCCGATTGATACAAAATCGAACGTTTTTCTGACATCCCACAGAAAAAAATCAGTCAGAGGCTCGGTATAGTTCCTCTCAAAATGAACATTAGAAACGCCCTTCTCTATATGAAGTATGGTCTCTTTGAAATGGAATATGAACAATAGATGAGCGCTGAGTTTCTTTTTATAGTCATCCGACGGTTCGTTGATAAGATTGGCAAGTTTTCGACCGTCAATTACATCTGGATTTTTTCTTTTGAAGGATTCTCTCGGGTCTGCCAAACTGATCATCACACATTGTCCATCTTTTATTGTTTCCACTATGATCTTATCATTCGCGACAAATGTATTTAAACAGAATGTTATCGAATGAGTTCGAAGTTTTGCATTGTGAACTAGTCGTTTTGATCGTTTGGAGAGTGTTGAGAAGTGGAATCTGAAAAATGTGCAATTTTTTAAAATTTTCACCAAAAAAAGAAAAATTAAAAACTGGTGGGTTTGGTTTGAAAGATTTCCCTAGCTAAAACTGCAAATTTCCTGTTCAGTTGAGAACATTTAACCCACATGAAAACTGGTATCTATTCAAATTGTTGCTATTCATCTAAGATTAAAAAAACTGATCAAAAAACTTGCAGTTTGATTTTTAATCAATGATAAATATGAACTTACGCATCCATAAACTCCATATTTCTGATGACTTCCTCTCGCAATGCAAATGGAAACTTTAGTAGTCCAAATTTCCGACTTTTTGGCGTCTCATCCATTTCTTTGAAACTGAAAATCATTGATTGTTCTGTTTTTAATGTTGAATGAAGAGAGAAAGAGAAGATAACTAAAACATGTGATATGTTTGCCTCAGAGAATAAGAAAGAAACAAACACAGTTAGCAACACTACAAGGGGAACAATGGACTCTTCACAATTCAAGGTCGAGTACGGTTGCACCCTCACGATGTTCCATCTCAAGAAAACCTAATCTCGAAGAGGAAGAAAATAAGAAACGATGAGAGAGATAGAATGACTAGTTTTCCTGCCCATGTGGTCCTTATATACGCAATTCTCGCGCTCAACGAGAGCAAGGGGCGGAGCATGGGGAAAGGTGTACGGGACCAACGTCCTTGGGAGGCGAACGGTCCTGTGAGGTGAACGATTCTACGTAACAGAGGGGAATAGGCACAGATTACTGTAGGGGGAACAGACGGAATGAGGAATGGGAAAATGAAAAAGACAAGGGGCGTGAGAAAGTCTGAAGAACCTATTTTTTCTACCAGAGCTACATATGTAGCTCGGTTCGAATTCAACGGTTACGGTAGTTATCGTTGCGGGACCTCTACCCCAGCTCCGATTAATTTTGTACCTAAAGAAACGTGTAGTTTATACTTGCATAATAGAAGGCCACCGTAAACTTATACTTTGATGTCTTATATCTCGTTTTCTGGTAAAGATATCAAAAAGAAGCCTACTGATAAATTGTTTATCATGGTATCAAAATCACTTTGTCAGTTGAAACATTTTTGATATCTTTTATAGGTACCGAGTTATAGGGGCACAAATATAGGGTGGCGTATTAGAGTGCGGCATCTTTTCAATGATGTCTCTGCACCTGACTTTTTTAAAGCGTAAACCATGATTTCAGACATTTTCTAATATTTCTTTCTTTGTTACGTCAGACATGAGGTCCTCATCCCAGACATCCCAGATTCACGTCTCCCCCAACCAATTAATTGCTCTAATTTCTGCACCGTAGTTTTGGATTAAAAGTTTGAGAATGTTTCAGTTCGATTATACCACGATTTATTCCACAACACTGCACTCGTTTAGAACAGTCAATGCCTGCAGACGATGTGTTGACCTTTCCCAGAAGGCATCCTGGTTTGCCACGTAGTGAGGGTCCATCAATCAAATACTCTGGTTGCTCATCCCCACCCGTCCATCTATAACCCTCCAAAAGAGCCTTCTAGATGCAGATCTTACGGCAATCCATTTTTTGGGGGCAGACGTGAATCTGGAATGTCTGGGATGAGAATCAGATGTCTGACATAACAAAGAACCTGAAAAAATATTAAAGGATATCTGAAAAGTGTGCTGCAAAGAGGAAAATATGTTCCAGGTCCCAAGTTCTGTTTCAAACACACTAGTTAATCTCTACAGTTGTCAAACTCACACTTTCACGTTTCGTTAGGTTGAATAAAATTGGAGCTGGGGTAGAAAAACGCCAGTGGCTGTGGCCAAAGGTCCTTTGGATTTAAAAATTTGGGAATTCTGGAATTTTCGACATTTTCAGAGTTTGAAAAAATCTGGAAAATTGGGTTACAGTACGCCTAATCTACAGTAATCCGTTTTTGAGAAGGTACAGTAACCCATTAGCATCATCTAGACATCTTGAATCTACAGTAACCCAAGCTACAGTAATCTCTCAGGGTTACTGTAGCAATTGGGTCCTACAGTAATATCCATCAGCTGCTTTTCCAATTTACAGTAATCCTTGTTTTACAGTAACCTGTAATAGTAACCTGTAATAGACGGGCCCCCAACTTTGACTCAATTTATCTCGGTTACTGTAAGAGATATCAAAAAGTGGTCAACTGATAAAATATAGCTAATAATATGATAAACATTTTATCAGTTGACATATTTTTGAAATCTCCTACAGTAATCGAGATAATTGAACTCCAACTCTTTGGGTCCTTTTTCTTTTTTGAATTTCCCTTCAATATCCCTCCAGTTTTTCTCAAGTCCAATAGAGCGATTTTGCATTATTATTATTTATTGAAAATGATTGAGATATTAAAAGAGTTAGGGGATAATTTTAAAAAGAGGAGGGTATAATAGAAAAAGACGAATTAGGGGATAATATTAAAAGACAAATTTTAAAAAAATACAGAAGAAGGTCCTCATTGGATTATTTGAAGAGTCTCCGCCGGAAGCAGACTCCCAGGGTTATCAACTAGGTATACTAGTCGGTGTCACTCTCTACCAAACTGCATAGTAGCACTGAAAACATGGACAGTGTGTGAAATACTATGGAAAAAAGAGTGAGTAAACTTACGTACTTACGTATTATGGGAGACCTGCAGGACTCCAGTTTGCATGGTTTGGGTAGTGGTGGTGGTGGTCAAAATTGATTTGGGGTTGAAGAATCTGTAGAAAACAAAGGATATAAAAATGTTCAAATATTCAGAAATTCAACAATTCGAAAGTTAAGAATTCTGAAATTCAGAGTTTTCATGATCTCAAATTTCAAAATTTAGGAATTCTGAAATTCCAAAATTCGCTGTTTGATGGTACAGTAATCCAAGCTACAATAATCGTTCACTTATCCTAAAGTGATACAGTAATCTGGGTTACAGTATCCCAATGCTACTGAAATCCAGAAACTCTGAATTTCCTGGAACTCAGATACTCTGAAATTCAGAAATTCGGAAATTCAGAAATTCTTGAAGATCAGAAATTCAGAAATTCAGAAATTCAGAGATTCAGAAATTCTTGAAATTCAGAAATTCAGAAATTCGGAAATTCAAAAATTCAGAAATTCAGAAATTCAGAAATTCAAAAATTCAGAGATTCAGAAATTCTTGAAATTTAGAAATTCAGAGATTCAGAAATTTTTGAAATTCAGAAATTCAGAAATTCGGAAATTCAGAAATTCAGAAATTCAGAAATTTAGAAATTCAGAAATTCAGAAATTCAGAAATTCAGAAATTCAGAAATTCAGAAATTCGGAAATTCAGAAATTCAGAAATTCAGAAATTCTTGAAATTCGAAAATTCAGAAATTCAGAAATTCAGAAATTGCGAAATTCAGAAATTTTTGAAATTCAAAAATTCAAAAATTCAGAAATTCAGAAATTCAGAAATTCAGAAATTCAGAAATTCAGAAATTCAGAAATTCAGAAATTCAGAAATTCAGAAATTCGGAAATTCAGAAATTCAGAAATTCAGAAATTCAGAAATTCAAAAATTCAGAAATTCAAAAATTCAAAAATTCAGAAATTCAGAAATTCAGAAATTCAGAAATTCAGAAATTCAGAAATTCAGAAATTCAAAAATTTAGAAATTCAGAAGTTCAGAAATTCAGAAATTCAGAAATTGCGAAATTCAGAAATTCAGAAATTCAGAAAATCAGAAATTCAGAAATTCAGAAATTCAGAAATTCAGAAATTCAGAAAATCAGAAATTCAGAAATTCAGAAATTCAGAAATTCAGAAATTCAGAAATTCAGAAATTCAGAAATTAAGAAATTCAGAAATTCGGAAATTCAAAAACTCAGAAATTCAAAAATTCCAAAATTCGGAAATTCCAAAATTCAGAAATTCAGAAATTCAGAAATTCAGAAATTCAGAAATTCAGAAATTCAGAAATTCAGAAATTCAGAAATTCAGAAATTCAGAAATTCAGAAATTCAGAAATTCAGAAATTCAGAAATTCAGAAATTGCGAAATTCAGAAATTCAGAAATTCAAAAATTCAGAGATTCAGAAATTCTTGAAATTTAGAAATTCAGAGATTCAGAAATTCTTGAAATTCAGAAATTCAAAAATTCAAAAATTCAGAAATTCAGAAATTCAGAAATTCAGAAATTCAGAAATTCAGAAATTCAGAAATTCAGAAATTCAGAAATTCAGAAATTCAGAAATTCAGAAATTCAGAAATTCAGAAATTCAGAAATTCAGAAATTCAGAAATTCAGAAATTCAGAAATTCAGAAATTCAGAAATTCAGAAATTCAGAAATTCAGAAATTCAGAAATTCAGAAATTCAGAAATTCAGAAATTCAGAAATTCAGAAATTCAAAAATTCAGAAATTCAGAAATTCAGAAATTCAAAAATTCAGAAATTCAAAAATTCAAAAATTCAGAAATTCAGAAATTCAGAAATTCAGAAATTCAGAAATTCAGAAATTCAGAAATTCAGAAATTCAGAAATTCAGAAATTCAGAAATTCAGAAATTCAGAAATTCAGAAATTCAGAAATTCAGAAATTCGGAAATTCAGAAATTCAGAAATTCAGAAATTCAAAAATTCAGAAATTCAGAAATTCAGAAATTCAAAAATTCAGAAATTCAAAAATTCAAAAATTCAGAAATTCAGAAATTCAGAAATTCAGAAATTCAGAAATTCAGAAATTCAGAAATTCAGAAATTCAGAAATTCAGAAATTCAGAAATTCAGAAATTCAGAAATTCAGAAATTCAGAAATTCGGAAATTCAGAAATTCAGAAATTCGGAAATTCAGAAATTCAGAAATTCGGAAATTCAGAAATTCGGAAATTCAGAAATTCGGAAATTCGGAAATTCAGAAATCGCATTTCCGAAAAATTGGAATTTCGAATTACCGTATTTTCTCTAATAGGAGCCCACGGGCTTCTATCCTATGGAAAAATGAATTCTATGGAAAAATGCAATTTTTTGAAAAACATGGCCTGTTTCCGAGCTCTCACTTTTTGTCTAGAAACAGTTTCACCTATTTCTGAATTTATTGATGCTGAACATATTGATCAAGTCCGATATTCTGTTTTTGTAGTTGACGTCTTTTTTCGAAACATTCATTCCGAAGAGATATGAAGTCCCTCCTGAGGTTGGAAACGGAGATTATTGACTGATTTTTTTGCTTGAGGTGTACCTATCAAAAGGAAACTTTTCGCATATTCTACTTGCGATTTTTCCTTTATAATTATGTCCAGCAGTGTATAATGATTGAAATTCAACATTTTCGGAAGTTTTAAAAATCGAATATTTTATAATTCCAAAAATTAAACAATTCAAATGTTTGAAATAAATCAATTGAATTCAGAATTAGAGAAATTAAGAAGCATGGGCAAAACATGGGTATTCAGGAATCAAGAAGAACTGACATTTAGGTTACAGGAAGCAGATTTTTCTCTACAGTAATCCTTCGAATTTACAGTAACCATAAACTATAGCAATCTTAATTTCTTGCTTATTTTTAGGATTTTGAACAAAATAGGAGACATTGAGAATTGGATGAAAATTCAATTTCGAACATTAATTCCCAAGTTCTGCAAGACGCTTCTCGTTCCACATGAAGACAGAGCATCCCTCTTCATCAAGAAGTACTGTAGCCAATTGACCATCAACTTTCCTTTGGATGTCCATCAGTTGGCCGTTAACTTCCAGACGAGAATATATTTTTTTAGCTTGTTCGTGTCTGAAAAATTGGAGAAATTATTACTTGCAATTTGGGCTATATTGTTTCGCTTTCTGTGAGATATATCAAAAATTGGGCAACTTTAGAATCGTTGATTATAATGTGAACAACATCTTGTTAGACCGAGATACTTACGTTATTGTGGGGTCCATAGTGACTAATCCATCTAAAATAACATCCACTGGAAAGTTGTACCGCTTGTATCCAATTAGAGATTCCAAATCAGTAATTTGTCCATTTATCCATTGCTTCAGTAGAATATTGATTTGTTTCCCCAGGTAGTATTGATTTGACTTGATCGTTTCGAGTATAAATTTCAGATCTTCAGATGAAATGAAAAGCGGTGAACCCCAGCCGATTGATACAAAATCGAACGTTTTTCTGACATCCCACAGAAAAAAATCAGTCAGAGGCTCGGTATAGTTCCTCTCAAAATGAACATTAGAAACGCCCTTCTCTATATGAAGTATGGTCTCTTTGAAATGGAATATGAACAATAGATGAGCGCTGAGTTTCTTTTTATAGTCATCCGACGGTTCGTTGATAAGATTGGCAAGTTTTCGACCGTCAATTACATCTGGATTTTTTCTTTTGAAGGATTCTCTCGGGTCTGCCAAACTGATCATCACACATTGTCCATCTTTTATTGTTTCCACTATGATCTTATCATTCGCGACAAATGTATTTAAACAGAATGTTATCGAATGAGTTCGAAGTTTTGCATTGTGAACTAGTCGTTTTGATCGTTTGGAGAGTGTTGAGAAGTGGAATCTGAAAAATGTGCAATTTTTTAAAATTTTCACCAAAAAAAGAAAAATTAAAAACTGGTGGGTTTGGTTTGAAAGATTTCCCTAGCTAAAACTGCAAATTTCCTGTTCAGTTGAGAACATTTAACCCACATGAAAACTGGTATCTATTCAAATTGTTGCTATTCATCTAAGATTAAAAAAACTGATCAAAAAACTTGCAGTTTGATTTTTAATCAATGATAAATATGAACTTACGCATCCATAAACTCCATATTTCTGATGACTTCCTCTCGCAATGCAAATGGAAACTTTAGTAGTCCAAATTTCCGACTTTTTGGCGTCTCATCCATTTCTTTGAAACTGAAAATCATTGATTGTTCTGTTTTTAATGTTGAATGAAGAGAGAAAGAGAAGATAACTAAAACATGTGATATGTTTGCCTCAGAGAATAAGAAAGAAACAAACACAGTTAGCAACACTACAAGGGGAACAATGGACTCTTCACAATTCAAGGTCGAGTACGGTTGCACCCTCACGATGTTCCATCTCAAGAAAACCTAATCTCGAAGAGGAAGAAAATAAGAAACGATGAGAGAGATAGAATGACTAGTTTTCCTGCCCATGTGGTCCTTATATACGCAATTCTCGCGCTCAACGAGAGCAAGGGGCGGAGCATGGGGAAAGGTGTACGGGACCAACGTCCTTGGGAGGCGAACGGTCCTGTGAGGTGAACGATTCTACGTAACAGAGGGGAATAGGCACAGATTACTGTAGGGGGAACAGACGGAATGAGGAATGGGAAAATGAAAAAGACAAGGGGCGTGAGAAAGTCTGAAGAACCTATTTTTTCTACCAGAGCTACATATGTAGCTCGGTTCGAATTCAACGGTTACGGTAGTTATCGTTGCGGGACCTCTACCCCAGCTCCGATTTATTTTGTACCTAAAGAAACGTGTAGTTTATACTTGCATAATAGAAGCCCACCGTAAACTTATACTTTGATGTCTTATATCTCGTTTTCTGGTAAAGATATCAAAAAGAAGCCTACTGATAAATTGTTTATCATGGTATCAAAATCACTTTGTCAGTTGAAACATTTTTGATATCTTTTATAGGTACCGAGTTATAGGGGCACAAATATAGGGTGGCGTATTAGAGTGCGGCATCTTTTCAATGATGTCTCTGCACCTGACTTTTTTAAAGCGTAAACCATGATTTCAGACATTTTCTAATATTTCTTTCTTTGTTACGTCAGACATGAGGTCCTCATCCCAGACATCCCAGATTCACGTCTCCCCCAACCAATTAATTGCTCTAATTTCTGCACCGTAGTTTTGGATTAAAAGTTTGAGAATGTTTCAGTTCGATTATACCACGATTTATTCCACAACACTGCACTCGTTTAGAACAGTCAATGCCTGCAGACGATGTGTTGACCTTTCCCAGAAGGCATCCTGGTTTGCCACGTAGTGAGGGTCCATCAATCAAATACTCTGGTTGCTCATCCCCACCCGTCCATCTATAACCCTCCAAAAGAGCCTTCTAGATGCAGATCTTACGGCAATCCATTTTTTGGGGGAGACGTGAATCTGGAATGTCTGGGATGAGAATCAGATGTCTGACATAACAAAGAACCTGAAAAAATATTAAAGGATATCTGAAAAGTGTGCTGCAAAGAGGAAAATATGTTCCAGGTCCCAAGTTCTGTTTCAAACACACTAGTTAATCTCTACAGTTGTCAAACTCACACTTTCACGTTTCGTTAGGTTGAATAAAATTGGAGCTGGGGTAGAAAAACGCCAGTGGCTGTGGCCAAAGGTCCTTTGGATTTAAAAATTTGGGAATTCTGGAATTTTCGACATTTTCAGAGTTTGAAAAAATCTGGAAAATTGGGTTACAGTACGCCTAATCTGCAGTAATCCGTTTTTGAGAAGGTACAGTAACCCATTAGCATCATCTAGACATCTTGAATCTACAGTAACCCAAGCTACAGTAATCTCTCAGGGTTACTGTAGCAATTGGGTCCTACAGTAATATCCATCAGCTGCTTTTCCAATTTACAGTAATCCTTGTTTTACAGTAACCTGTAATAGTAACCTGTAATAGACGGGCCCCCAACTTTGACTCAATTTATCTCGGTTACTGTAAGAGATATCAAAAAGTGGTCAACTGATAAAATATAGCTAATAATATGATAAACATTTTATCAGTTGACATATTTTTGAAATCTCCTACAGTAATCGAGATAATTGAACTCCAACTCTTTGGGTCCTTTTTCTTTTTTGAATTTCCCTTCAATATCCCTCCAGTTTTTCTCAAGTCCAATAGAGCGATTTTGCATTATTATTATTTATTGAAAATGATTGAGATATTAAAAGAGTTATTGGATAATTTTAAAAAGAGGAGGGTATAATAGAAAAAGACGAATTAGGGGATAATATTAAAAGACAAATTTTAAAAAAATACAGAAGAAGGTCCTCATTGGATTATTTGAAGAGTCTCCGCCGGAAGCAGACTCCCAGGGTTATCAACTAGGTATACTAGTCGGTGTCACTCTCTACCAAACTGCATAGTAGCACTGAAAACATGGACAGTGTGTGAAATACTATGGAAAAAAGAGTGAGTAAACTTACGTACTTACGTATTATGGGAGACCTGCAGGACTCCAGTTTGCATGGTTTGGGTAGTGGTGGTGGTGGTCAAAATTGATTTGGGGTTGAAGAATCTGTAGAAAACAAAGGATATAAAAATGTTCAAATATTCAGAAATTCAACAATTCGAAAGTTAAGAATTCTGAAATTCAGAGTTTTCATGATCTCAAATTTCAAAATTTAGGAATTCTGAAATTCCAAAATTCGCTGTTTGATGGTACAGTAATCCAAGCTACAATAATCGTTCACTTATCCTAAAGTGATACAGTAATCTGGGTTACAGTATCCCAATGCTACTGAAATCCAGAAACTCTGAATTTCCTGGAACTCAGATACTCTGAAATTCAGAAATTCGGAAATTCAGAAATTCTTGAAGATCAGAAATTCAGAAATTCAGAAATTCAGAGATTCAGAAATTCTTGAAATTCAGAAATTCAGAAATTCGGAAATTCAGAAATTCAGAAATTCAGAAATTCAGAAATTCAAAAATTCAGAAATTCAGAAATTCTTGAAATTTAGAAATTCAGAAATTCAGAAATTCTAGAAATTCAGAAATTCAGAAATTCAGAAATTCAGAAATTCAGAAATTCAGAAATTCAGAAATTCAGAAATTCAGAAATTCAGAAATTCAGAAATTCAGAAATTCAGAAATTCAGAAATTCAGAAATTCAGAAATTCAGAAATTCTTGAAATTCAGAAAATTCAGAAATTCAGAAATTCAGAAATTGCAGAAATTCAGAAATTTCAGAAATTCAGAAATTCAGAAATTCAGAAATTCAGAAATTCAGAAATTCAGAAATTCGAAATTCAGAAATTCAGAAATTCAGAAATTCAGAAATTCAGAAATTCAGAAATTCAGAAATTCAGAAATTCAGAAATTCGGAAATTCAGAAATTCGAAATTCAGAAATTCAGAAATTCAGAAATTCAGAAATTCAGAAATTCAGAAATTCAGAAATTCAGAAATTCAGAAATTCAGAAATTCAGAAATTCAGAAATTCAGAAATTCAGAAGTTCAGAAATTCAGAAATTCAGAAATTGCAGAAATTCAGAAATTCAGAAATTCAGAAATCAGAAATTCAGAATTCAGAAATTCAGAAATTCAGAAATTCAGAAATTCAGAAATTCAGAAATTCAGAAATTCAGAAATTCAGAAATTCAGAAATTCAGAAATTCAGAAATTCAGAAATTCAGAAATTCAGAAATTCAGAAATTCAGAAATTCAGAAATTCAGAAGAAATTCAGAAATTCAGAAATTCAGAAATTCAGAAATTCAGAAATTCAGAAATTCAGAAATTCAGAAATTCAGAAATTCAGAAATTCAGAAATTCAGAAATTCAGAAATTCAGAAATTCAGAAATTCAGAAATTCAGAAATTCAGAAATTCAGAAATTCAGAAATTCAGAAATTCAGAAATTCAGAAATTCAGAAATTCAGAAATTCAGAAATTCAGAAATTCAGAAATTCAGAAATTCAGAAATTCAGAAATTCAGAAATTCAGAAATTCAGAAATTCAGAAATTCAGAAATTCAGAAATTCAGAAATTCAGAAATTCAGAAATTCAGAAATTCAGAAATTCAGAAATTCAGAAATTCAGAAATTCAGAAATTCGGAAATTCAGAAATTCAGAAATTCAGAAATTCAGAAATTCAGAAATTCAGAAATTCAGAAATTCAGAAATTCAGAAATTCAGAAATTCAGAAATTCAGAAATTCAGAAATTCAGAAATTCAGAAATTCAGAAATTCAGAAATTCAGAAATTCAGAAATTCAGAAATTCAGAAATTCAGAAATTCAGAAATTCAGAAATTCAGAAATTCAGAAATTCAGAAATTCAGAAATTCAGAAATTCAGAAATTCAGAAATTCAGAAATTCAGAGAAATTCAGAAATTCAGAAATTCAGAAATTCAGAAATTCAGAAATTCAGAAATTCAGAAATTCAGAAATTCAGAAATTCAGAAATTCAGAAATTCAGAAATTCAGAAATTCAGAAATTCAGAAATTCAGAAATTCAGAAATTCAGAAATTCAGAAATTCAGAAATTCAGAAATTCAGAAATTCAGAAATTCAGAAATTCAGAAATTCAGAAATTCAGAAATTCAGAAATTCAGAAATTCAGAAATTCAGAAATTCAGAAATTCAGAAATTCAGAAATTCAGAAATTCAGAAATTCAGAAATTCAGAAATTCAGAAATTCAGAAATTCAGAAATTCAGAAATTCAGAAATTCAGAAATTCAGAAATTCAGAAATTCAGAAATTCAGAAATTCAGAAATTCAGAAATTCAGAAATTCAGAAATTCAGAAATTCAGAAATTCAGAAATTCAGAAATTCAGAAATTCAGAAATTCAGAAATTCAGAAATTCAGAAATTCAGAAATTCAGAAATTCAGAAATTCAGAAATTCAGAAATTCAGAAATTCAGAAATTCAGAAATTCAGAAATTCAGAAATTCAGAAATTCAGAAATTCAGAAATTCAGAAATTCAGAAATTCAGAAATTCAGAAATTCAGAAATTCAGAAATTCAGAAATTCAGAAATTCGAGAAATTCAGAAATTCAGAAATTCAGAAATTCAGAAATTCAGAAATTCAGAAATTCAGAAATTCAGAGAAATTCAGAAATTCAGAAATTCAGAAATTCAGAAATTCAGAGAAATTCAGAAATTCAGAAATTCAGAAATTCAGAAATTCAGAGAATTCAGAAATTCAGAAATTCAGAAATTCAGAAATTCAGAAATTCAGAAATTCAGAAATTCAGAAATTCAGAAATTCAGAAATTCAGAAATTCAGAAATTCAGAAATTCAGAAATTCAGAAATTCAGAAATTCAGAAATTCAGAAATTCGAAAT